>OX638133.1:52728621-53328621 GCA_951804985.1 Dryomyza anilis | reverse complement strand
TAAATTGGCTCGTTACAGTTTGATGATCAACTGGAGTTTATATATCGCGGATTTTGTATTGTGGATACCATGTATATTACCCAACCTGAAAACAGATGCATTTGAATATATGAGTTTTGTTTGAGCCTTAAACATTATAATTGTTTATTATTGAAACATAGATATTGTTATTTTATGTCTTTGCTAATATTTTTTTAAATCCCGGGACTAATCCTGGGATCCCGGGATTCAAATTTTTTAGTCCCGAAATTTCTAGATTGAAAAATAGTCCGGGATTGACATCCCTAGTCCCAAGTGACTACCTTGGGGAACTCCAGATGTGACATTAATATTTTTAGAAAAGGAATTCTTATATAAAACTTTTTGCGTTCTCAACGTTAGGTGCGATTTAATTCAAATTAGAATATTTTGTTTAAATTCCATTTGTGTCAATTTTTCAAATGGAAGATTATGATTAACTCTGTCGAAGGCTTTGCTAAAATCAGTATAAATAATGTCCTTTTGATTTCCAGCAACGAATCCTTTGATGTCATTTGTGGTAAACTCCAGAATGTTTGTAATAGTTGATCGACCTTTTAGGAAGCCATTTTGTGCCGGTGTTATAATAGATTTAAGTTGGTGAGAAAGCAGTTCAGTAACAATTTGTTCAAACAGTTTAGGTATAAGTATAATAATATTGGTTTTCGAACCAGACTTATGCAATGGAATTATAAATTATTTTTCCAGAATGGAGGAAATGCCCTGTATTAATTGAAACATTGAACAGTAATGTGAGAGAAATGAACATGTTTTCTGCACATTTTATAAGAACACAGCTAGGAATGTAATCAGCGCGCGGTGAAAAATAATTTATTTTATTTAGCACTGTAATTGTACTTATTGAAGGAATTGTAGTAAAACTGTACAGATTGTAATGGATATTTGTAATCAGCCACATCACAAGAATCCGAAGTGTATGTTGACTTGAAGAAATCTGCAAACATATTACCTATATCATCATCATTTGTGGATTCAGTATCATCATTTAAGGAAAAGACTCAGAATTCCGTTTTGAGTTTACGAATTCATAAAATGATTTTGGATCACGTTTGAAACTCGATGTCACTTTATAAATATAATTCGAGTAACACTTATTATTTAAAATAGTGTAGTTATAGCGTGTTGTTGTGTATCTAGCGTAATTAATTAGAGAGGCAGCCTTTTTATATATTTTAAACAAACGATTTTTCTGGTTTTTTAGCTTTTTAAGTTCCTTTGTTATCCATGGAGGACCATATTCCTTCGGACAAAGTTTTATTTTCGGTACGGATTTTCAAATACACTTCTAAACCCGGCTATAAAAATTTGTAATCGCAAACTCCATTTTTTGTATAGGACAAATAATTCTGTTTGATATTAATTTGGACCAATTAATTTTGTTTAATAACATATATAATTGGTCGTAATTCGCACGTTGAAAACAGTAAATGTAATTATCGTGTTTTTTTTTATGATTCAATGGATTTCTGTGGTAATACTATAGTTAATTCTAGTGTTGGATGGTATCGATCTTCAGGCATTGAAATAGGGTCAATTCGCACAATATTTAAATTAGAAGGATCATCACATATATTAAATCTAAAATTCTATTACTAAAAGTATATTATTTATTTGGATTAAACACAGTTCAGCCATAGTGTCCAAAAATGTATGTTCCAATTTAGCTGTAAGAATCAAAGATGTAGGAATCAAAGATGAGGAGTCAATTGATAAATTCCAGGTAAAAGATGGTAGATTAAAATCTCCTAAGGTGAAGAGGGAGTCTCCAGATTTAAGTAATGATGTTATTAAACGTATTGAAACCAAATATTTTACGTATAATATGTAATCTGAACCAGGAGGTAAGAGGGAACATATTATGAAAAGCAATTATTTATTTATTTTAACACAGACACAAACTGATTCTATTTCGGAATTAATATGTATTTCTTCAGCTATTAATGAAGTGGATATTGCAAGTAAAACTCCACCACCAATTTTATGTTCGCGATCACGTCTATAGATTGGATATTTGTTACTTAGTATTTCGGAATTTAATATATGTGAGCGTAGCCAAGTTTCGGTAAATGGCATTATATAATGTGTGAAGTCAAAGCTGTTTAAATATAATGATGAAAGTTTAGTATTAAGACCATGGACATTTTGGTAAGCCATGGAGATTTTCTTGCTGCAATTAAGTACTCGTTTTTTGACTGAATGGGCAAACGCGGCGGTAGGCGGGCGACATTGTCTTGTCTGTGATCGTTCTTATAGACAAATTCTCGAACAAGTGTATTTCTAGGCCAAAAAATGATTACCTTAAGTGATGATATATTACGAGTATATGCATAGTTGAATTTAAACGTATCAATATCAGCATCACGGTTCAATTTTGATTTAATGTAGTAGTTGATGTTATCTACACTAGTACCCGGTGCAAAGCGGGATCTAAAAACATTTTTTTTTGGTGGAACAATTCTTAGTTCTTTAGATTTTTGTTGGTCATGATGGACAACATTTAAATTTGATTGGCCTGGATGATTCATTTCTAAATTGTGTGAGGCTGGTCGGAATGGACCATTTTTAAATATTGTTTGTCCTTACTGTCTTTAAATTTAGTTGATCAGGTAGGACCATTTCTGGTTTAACTGGTAGATTTATTGAATTATTTTAATTGTTTTAAAAGGGAAATCCAGGTCAATTTCAATTAAGTTTGGGAAGTTAAAGCAATAGACGGAACATTGGAGATGGAACATGCATGTATATAAGGCTACCGTGGCATTTTTGATTATATCTTGAATGTTTGGTTTCCAAGAAAGTTTACTGTCCAGTAATCCAATAATCCTTTTATTGGTACCAATAAAAAAAAGTTTGTAATTTAAAGTTAACATTTAGAAGTTAAAAAGTTGTAGTCTCGCAAAAACATGAGAACGGATCGACTGCTTTGGATGATTTTTTGTTTCATTCGTCTCAACATTGGGAATTCGAAAAACTCCCATGGAAAAACCGGAAAATCGGAGCAAATCGATTTTTTTTTACAAATTAACCAACGCTCAGGGGATGCCACTGTTAATGCAATGCACAGTGTTGATCGTAAGAAGTGATGATAGGTTAAATGGAGGGGGGAAAGATGAAGTAGTGTCGGTGAATGTTTATTTTGAACTTGCCAATATCAAAAATGTCGGGAAAAACGGACGCAGGGAGATTGTTCCACAAACGTGTCGTGCGACTGAAGAACGAATTTTCTCTATAATGTGTGGTTCTGTTGAGAGTCGAGTGGACTACGAAAGGGTTGGCTTGGTTTGATGCCCGAGTAGAACGAGAAAACACACGACCTGGTGGAATCAGGCCATGTATTTCACTCGAACACTTACCGTTGTAATACCTATACAGGCTTACACACCCAACGGTCCTTCGGTGCTCAACAGAACCAATAAACGATGAAATATTTTCATCCCCTATTAAATATATCGCACGTTGTTGAATTCGCTCCAGGAACTCCAAGGAGGATTTTGAAGCTCCTGTCCAAATGTGCGAATTGAATTCCATTTTAGGCTGTATATAGGTAGTGTAGATAGTGCGTAGGTCAGCAGGAGTGAAGTATGTTTTACACCGTTTTTAAAAACCGAGGCACTTGGCCGCTTCTTTCGACACATTAAATGCGTGATCATTCCAACGGAGATCACATTGAATTGCTAAGCTCAGAACGTCAAGAGCAGCTGACTGCGCAATATCCACAGGACCCATATTGAGGGGTGAGAGGGGTGAATACATTCTTTTGTGGGATAACAGACAACATTGGGTCTTGCTGGCATTAAAATCTACTCTATTTGCAACACCCCACTCGGAGATTGATTTAAGGTCATTATTGAGCGTGTCATTCATAGTTCGTCTTTTACTCTCAATCTTCAAAGAGTTTGGGCGCTTGTTGAACGAGTATGAATGACAAATGTTACTGTCATCTGCAAAGGAATGAATTGGGTTTTGGGTCAATGACAGAAGGTCATTGATAAATACCAGAAATAGGGACGGGGATAGGACGGAACCCTGCGGAACTCCAGAATTGATGGAATGTTGTTCTGAGAACACACCATCCATCGCAACTCGTATTAAACGACCCTGGAGAAAACTCGATATCCATCGAGTAAAAGATTCACCGACACCATATGCAATTAGTTTTGAAACGAGGGCTTTATGCCACACTCGATCAAAAGCCTTGGAAATATCGAGAGCAACAGCCTTACTCTCCCCGAAAAGGTGAAAACAATTATTCCACTTTTCGGAGAGGACCGCCATCAAGTCACCGGTGGATCTGGCCCTACGGAAACCATATTGGCGGTCACTGAGCAATTCGTTGTGCTCAAGATAGTTCACAAGGTGGAAGTTAATTACACTCTCCATTACCTTGGAGAGTGCAGAGCATATTGCAATGGGTCGGTAATTGGCAGGGTTCGTGGCCTCGCCCTTTTTCGGAACTGGCTGGACATTGGCAACGTTCTAACAAGATGGAAAAACTCCTGTCGTGTAGGAGATGTTAAAAAGGTTACGCAATGGACAAGCCAGCGTTGACGCGCACTTCTCCAACACATGGGCAGATATTCCATCTGGCCCAGAGGCTTTGTTAATGTTGAGGTTTGCTAAAACCTTTTTAACTGCCCGAGTTCGAAAATGAATCTCCGACATTGCAGAAGAAACAAAATCGACGACGGGAAGTCGTTGATTACTAGCGTTGAATTATTTGCAAATAATTCTGCCAAGAGATAAGCTTTATCAACCGGGTCAGTGAAGGTCTGGCCATTCATAATAAGAGTTGGAGTAGACGATGTCATCTGATTCTTCACCCTTTTTACGAAGACCAGAAATTTTTACTACATTGAGACGTTTTTCACATGTCGAAGATGTAAGTAAGCATTTTAGTTTGTTGCATTACAAACTATCTGGATATAAGAATTTCTGCAAAAGTTGTTATGTTCCAAAACTTCATTTTTTCTGCTAAGCTACGTCTTAGTGTTTCAAATAGAAGCCTCAATTTTATTTTGCCAAAATTTAACTATCTACAATTCGCAATTCGACTATGGAATTCATTACTACTTAATAAGTAGGACTTAACGATCCAAGCTCGTTCCAAGACTGTGTCAAGACTGGAATGATAACTATGTTACAAGCCTGTATCCCAGGCTTGTATTCAGGCTCGTTGACAAATTTTGTGCCAGACTTAATTCTCAGTCTTGTGTCAACACTGTGTTTAGGCTTGTGCCAAGACTGCGTCAAGCCTGGAATGATAACAACGTTACAAGACTGTTATTCAGGATTTTACCAAGGCTTGTGTCCCAGGCTTGTACCAAGGTTTGTGCCTCAGTCTAGAAACAAGACGTATGCCCCAGACTTGCGACAATCCTTGTGATACGCCTGAAGATTCAGACTATTGGGCATAATTTGTCATGGGTATTTTATTCATTATTCATGTCATTACACTTGAGAGTTGAGCCTGTAGATAAATAAATATGTAAGAGGTTATCAACCAATTTAACAGTAATACTTACGTTAATTTACAGACTTATTGTTCAGACAACTTCAAAAAATATAATTTTTACGATTAAAAAATCGTCAACAAACATTTTTTTTTCATCAGGTAAGTGTTCTTTAACATGGAAAGAACACAAAATGTCACCATAGTAAACTTTGATTTACTCAAGTTAAAGTCGGTACACATGCATTATTATTCATGGGAAGAAAAGTTATCGAGACGGAATTTTGAATTTCCTTCAGCATATGCGGTTTGGATAGTTTGACAATGTTTATATATCGCTCAATATTGTGTCAGACTTGTGTCAATATTGGTATATCTAGGCATGTGTGGAGTGTTGTAAATTTTTAGAGTTGAATTTATTTTACATTTATTTAATTAAAGAACACTTTTTATTGTTTTAACACTTTTATTAAATTTACTACCTCCACTTGAGGCTAACTAAACGAAAGGTGTTAACAATACCTTCGTTGCAAGCTTTTCTTAAATTCTATTCTCACTATGTTCTAGTGAGTTTTCACTTTCACTCAATTTTGGTGTACGTGGCTTTTGAAGGAAGTCCAACTTGCAGGTTTTGGCTGACACCAATTGCGAAATATCAGAATTGTGGGCAAACGCTGCTCTGCTTATTTTAACATAGACACAAAATTATGCAATGAAAAATTGTATTGAAAGCCTCTTGAAAGAGGTGTGGTCTAAGTAAAGCTTTAGCGCTTTGCCAAATTATTGCAAGCTTCTGTTAACTGTGCAAGCTAACCAGAAGGAGGTGAGGTCTAAGCAAAGCTTTAACGCTTTGCCAAATTATTATCATTGTTGCCAACGTGAAGCGTTGAAACAATGCTATGAACATGTTGCTGTACAACATGAGTTCAACATGATATGAAAAACATGATTCACTCAACATATGCAAAGCACCATCCAAAACTGAATGAATAGTGAAGAACCATAAAGAAAAGAAAAATGTGTGCGCTAATTCACAACATTCCTCCCCCCTTATGGAAAAAAAATTATTATTAATATTAGGATTAATGATAATTTTTTACAATATGACTTAAATGTATTGTTGAATATATAGAAATGATGTTTTCTTAGAGTTAATATTAAGATTAATCATGTAATATGTTTATTTTAACATGGTGATTATAAATATAATATGTTATTTTTTCTTAAGTTATCTATATATATATTTTTTTTTTTGAATATTTGAATGTGTTTCAATAATAATAATGATAATCATTTTTTATATATATATATATATTTTTTTTTATATCTCTTCAAATTTTTATTTTTTCTTCTTTTTTTTATATAAATTTTAATATCTTTTATACTTGTAATATCTGTTGTTTAATTTGTTAATACTTATAATGATAATCTAACCGAATTAATACTTGTGATTGAATGATAATTAATATATATATGTATATAGATAAACTTGTTCAAATTATTTTACTTATAAGTGTTTTGTATGTGTATTGAATTTTTGTGAGTTTATTGGTATTTTAAAAATGAATATATTGATTTTATATTTGGTTAGGAGAGATGTAAAAAAAATACATGAGTGACTTTTATATGCTCTACAGTTGGACCAGATTTCTCCTCTTGTTCTTCTGTGTGCTGGGACGGACTTGTCTTGTTCATCTTCAATGGTTCGTTGTATGTGGTGCGTTGGGTCTGTTGGGCTTCGATGGTTCTTGTGGAATTTGCAAACGGTGCTATCTCCAGTGGGCGTCGTCATGGTAATACTCTCGATTCTTAATCGTTCAGGAGAGTTTTGTCCCATTGACTCGGATGTCGATATGTTCGAGATGAATGTTTTATTTTTTTTTCTCTGCGATCTCGTCAAACAAATTATTGAATCATCTTGGTGCTCATGTCGCGTTATGTAGGATATTTTAGATTTCCGAATTGTTGATATCTGAAAACCTCGTGGTTCGATATTGTATCGTTTCTTCTTTATGTATGGTTGAAGACATAATAATGCGATTTCACCTTTTCTTCATCTAGTATCTGGCAATTGTGGCAATTTTCAAGGTCCATTTTGCATCTTGTTATTTGCATCTCGTATTTGGCAATTGAGGCTATTGTAAACATTTAATCATTGCAACCTACTTGTATTTGTATAACAACAAGTTTGCGTTTAGTGTGTCCTACCTCGTTTTCAAATATGCTGCCACTCTGCTTCATTTCGTCGCTTTTCTTTTATTCGAATCTGCTGGGCCTCTGCTTCATTACTCCTCCTTGTTGATAACACCAAGAGCTCCTTCCACATGTCCCCCTTAAAGTCCCAAGACCCCAACGATCATCTATGCGTCTTCTATGTCAGTATCCAGCGCTGTTGGTCACTCTAAATAACAATTTTTGTATACTCGGATATTTTAAATTTACCTGAATATTTTACAAACAAATCATTTAATTTTGATTTTAATTTATTCCAAATGTGTGGTGAGGTACTAACTTATGTAAACTTAATATAATTTTGGTAAATTAGACAATGGTTTGTGTATATTCGTCACAAGAAAAAGATTGATTTTAAGATATTTAAATTACTTGAATTAAAGTATGGTACATTATTTGAACTATTATTATTTAGTGTGGTATTAGTTTATCTAAACTTAGTGTCATGTAATGTATAGTTGTTTATGTATGCAATAACATTGAAATTAAACATACCTAATACCTAAATATATATTTTCTCCATTTTATTTATTTTACCAAACCTTTTTTTTTAACTGCACTAAATATTTTAATGCATAAAACCCTATTTTTTTAATTTTAAATTCTTTGTTTTTGTTTTATTTTTATATCTGTTATAAATTTAATATTTAATACCTGTTTCTGTTTTTATTTTATTTATTCTACTATTATATTGTCCTGTTCCCTTTTTTTAATTTTAACTGTACTAAATATTTATATATCTCTGTTTTTTTTTTTTTTTAATTTGAATTCTAACTGATATTTTTATACCCTACACTAAGAGTGAAAGGGTATATTCTGTTTGGTACGCCGTTTGTAACACCCTGAAAAAAGCATCACCGGTATGGAAAAGTATATATATTCTTGATCAGCAGACCTCCTGAGTCGATTTAGCGATGCCCTTCTGTCCTTCTGTCTGTCTGTTGAAATCACGATTACAGAAAAAGTTGAAGAGCAATGAAACTTTAGATTTAGATTACTTATATATTTAAAAATCGAAATCCGGTACACCTACCCATTTGTAAATATGGGTATCAAATGAAAGAAATTTCTTCAGAGATGGAAAGTTTGTAGTTATTTTCAAGATTCGTACACTCTGGTGACCTATATTCCACTTTGAATGGTTACCACACATATGTGTAGGGTATTTACAGTCGGCTTAGACCGACTATAATTTTGAAAATCCTAACTATCATAATAACACCTACTTTAAAATTTCCCATGTGATTTAACCTTTCCAACTGGTTCTTCTTTAAGTAATTTAAATTATTATAAGTAAGTTCTTCAAATTCATTTAAAATGTTTTTGTTATATTTAAGCTTATTCAAATTGAATTATATTAATGTACAAAGTACCTATGATTTCTCTGCATGTAATTAAATATAATTGGAGTTGTTTTTTAAACATGTTTAATATGTTATTATATTATTTTCGTGTACTTATATAAGTATATGATAATTATTTGCATTGTTTATGGTATCAAAACAAACTGCAAGATCTGCATTTATATGCCAGCTATGAACGCTCGTATGATATTCATACGTTCGTACACATTGCATATGTGCTTCAGCATGAAACACATGGGTGTAATGACCCTTTTCAAGGATTGTTAGCTTGCGCTATTAAATATAGGTCAGTAATGCAATTGTTGGTTTGCGTTATTTGCATTGAATACGACAATTTTATGACAAATTTCCATTTAATTTTATATGAAGGCAATTTGTTGCCTTTGCTTAATTTATTTTTTTTTCTCATTTTTTCTAAAATTATAAGTTCTTCTCCTAAAATAGTTATATATTTATTTTTTATTTTTTTATTACTAAATTATTGTTTTTAATATGTCATATGTTTTTTATTATTATATTATGTTCTTTTGCTTGTTACTTAAACTATTTTTCCTAAACTATTTATATTTATTTCTTCCTCTAAATGACGAGCTATTTGATGTTTTATTTAATAATTACTCTATATCTTATGGTTATATTTATTTTTTCTATATGTTGCATAATGTTTTCATAACGTTGCAATCTACGAGTTTAATTGTCAACGCATATCTAATTGGTTTTATATTGTTACTTTTATGGGTTCTAAGCTAGGGTAATATTATAATTTTTTAGTTTTAACGGCATACACTATTTGTGATATCCCAGCAAACGCCAGGGTTCAAGTAACACTCAGGCTCATGTACCTTGAATCTAACTTGAATCTATTTCTTGAATGTTGTGATTTTATATGACAAATATTTTAGAACAATTTGTCTGCGTTTTTTTTTAAACAATTTTTTCAATCTTAAATTGTCTAAAAAGTGGCTCAATTTTTCACACGGTGCGATGCGTCTGTCTCCTCTAAGGGGCAGTCGTAAATCTACTTGTGT
This sequence comes from Dryomyza anilis, assembly GCA_951804985.1. Taxonomy (NCBI): domain Eukaryota; kingdom Metazoa; phylum Arthropoda; class Insecta; order Diptera; family Dryomyzidae; genus Dryomyza; species Dryomyza anilis. The sequence goes on along the minus strand of OX638133.1, from coordinate 53,318,509 downwards.
ACGACACTTTGTTCTTCGAAGTATACCAAAATGTGAATAAAAGTTATCATTTATTTCTCAAAGAAGTTATAATATTCCTCCACACTCATCTTTTATAGCACATCAACACCAAGAAAACGCCTCAATTGGACAATAAGGAATATGTGAATTCGGTGTTTTCTTGACAGTTGGGTCTGTGCGGATGCGGCATTCGGGTTGCATCAAAATTAGGCCATGTAGCAGTAGGACAACAAGTCTCCAAAGAAATGCATTTTAGTTAATTAGTATATTAATTATTTAGCCTGTAATTCTGCAATTAAAATATTTAAAAAATTAATATATTTGTAGGCCCATTTAAATTGTTATTAATGTTCACTAATGAACCGTTTTAAATACTTTTTAGAGGCAGTTTATGCTCATGAACATGATCTTCCAAGATGCTTCATTGAAACGCTTTTGAGATTGCATTTAGGTTCCAGTTGAAGATGTTTTTTAGGCTCAAATTTGAGATTGTAAATAGATTCTATTCAAACGATCTCACTTGAATGACGCATTTTGCTCGAAACGCATATGTTTTTAGACTCATTTTTGAACGAAAACTTGAGCGCTCAGGCTCAGGAAAAAGATTGAAATACGCTCATATATGAGCTTAAGTGTTTGCTGGGATGCCTTTAACAAATTATTGTGAATTTTCTTATCTTTGTTTTTGATCAATATCGTCGTGGTCACTGGACCACTTCCCTCTACGACAACGTAGGATCCCTTCCAAATTGGAGAGAACTTATTCTTCCTAGTTTTGTTTTTCATTAAAACCATGTCGTGTGGTTTGAATTGTATAGGATTGAGATTTTTGTCGTATTGTTTTTTCGACACCTCCTTGGCCCTACATTGGTTTTGCCTGACGATCTCGTGTGATCGCTGTATTTGGTACTTTAATACCTTATTATAGTCTTCTGCGTTATACAAATGTGAACATTTACGCTTTAAATTCGTAGGAATGTCGAAGTCAAACCCGTACAACGTACGGAATGGTGTTTGACCCGTCGACATATGCACCGTGTTATTATGTACATGCATTGCAGAATTTAACCATTGGTCCCAGTTTGACCCATCCTCTTTAGCAAAACTACGTCAATATTCAGCTAGTGGATGATGACTTCGTTCCAATGACCCATTAGCCTGTGGATGGTAGGGTGTTATATGTAATTTTTTAATTCCTAACAATTTACATGTATCCGTAAATAGTTTGGAAACGAAGTTTGCTCCATTGTCTGTTACCAATACTTTGGGTATATTGTGGCGTGTAACTATTTCGTTGAAGAATGCTTTTGCTACGGTGTTGGCTTCCGCATCGGGTATAGCCACACAGCACATAAATTTAGAAAAATCGTCCTGAAACGTTAAGATGTATTTATTCTCTGAAATGGTTTCAGGCAGAATACCCACACGGTCCATGTACACTTTGTCAAAGGGTCTGACTGGTGTATCAGTTTGAACCATTGGCATCTTCGTCCGCCTTGAACTCTTGTTAACCTGTCATTTTGAACAATTTTTCACATAATCCTTTATTTGCTTCTGCATACCCTTCCATCGGTACTGTTGCCGAATTCTTAAAAATTTTTTTACGCCACGGTGAATCGTGAAAATCCTTAATTACCGTCTCTATGTCCCGAGGTTCAGTTAGAATTATTATATTGTCATTTTCCTTTGTTATCAAATCGTCAAGATCGCATTCTGACTGTTTCTTATCGTCTTCCTTGTCTCTATTCATGGTTTTTGAACGTGTTTGTACTACAACTACCTTTTCAGTATTATTCGGTATGCGGCGAAGCGCATCAGCGTTTAAATTACTTTTTCCCGGTTTGTAATGAATTTCGAAATCATATTCCGATAATTTGTGTCGGAAACGCGCAAAACGTGATTTCTGATCTTTTAAGTTTGCTATACCCTTTAGGCGCTGATGATCTGTATAAATTTTAAATGGTCTTCCCAAAAGATATGCCCTCAAATTTTTTGTTGCCCATACAATTGCCAAAAATTCTTTCTCTATAGTAGAGTGTTTCCGCATCGTTAAGATACCTACTGGCAAAGGCGATCGGACGGTCGCTTCCAACTTCACCTTGCGAAAGAACCGCGCCAATTGCTTCGTTACTGGCGTCTGTTGTGAGCAAAAAGGGTTCGTTAAAATCCGGATACGAATTCTGACAATTGTCATTCCATATGAACTTAGCGTCCTTTTTAAGCAAACAGTTTATTGGTAATGACATACCTCCTATAAAGTTTCTGTAATAATTAATTAAGCATAAAAATGCTTGAACTTCCTTCCTATTTTTCGGAACTGGAATATTTTTTACACACTCTACTTTGGCTGGGTCTGGTAGGGCACATAACTCAGAACACTTATGTCCTAAACATATAACCTCGCGTCGCAAAAACTGACATTTTTCTGTATTTAATTTCTCTCAGCTTTTGCAAAACCTTGCATAGCCTATGCTTGTGTTCTGCTAAATTGTTTCCATAAACCACTATGTCATCTAAATAAACGAAACAGTCAATACCCTGTAAACCGGTTAGTATGTGGTTCATTATCCTTTGAAAAGTGGCAGGTGCCCCCGTTAGACCGAATGGCATTCTGTTTCGAATTCGAAATGACCAAGTCCTGTACTGAAAGCAGTTTTTTCTTTGTCACTATCTTCAACTAAAACCTGATGGTAACCACTGGCTAAATCTAGTGTTGAAAAGTATGACCTAGCTTATCTAAAATCTCATCTATTCGTGATATAGGAAACACCTGTTTGATGGTGACGTCATTTAATTTTCGGAAATCTAACTCCATTTCTTATTGCCATCTTTATCGCCCTTTTTAGGTACCAATAATAATGGGGAATTCCAAGGCGACATGCTTGGTGAAATAATTCCATCGTCTAACATCTTTGATACTTGTCTATTAATCTCATTTCTATGCATATGAGGAAGTTTATACTGTTTCTGATTTAATGGTGGTGTGGGTATTTCATGTTTTAATATCGGAGTGAATGTTAATTCATCCCCTTCCAAATGAAAAACTTCATGATATGACAAGCAAATATTTTGCAAAGATGCCACTTCTTCTTTATTTAATGATTCATTGATCTATTTTTTTATATTAACCGAGTTTATTGTATTTATTGTTGAATTCGCCTTTGTTGCTTCTTTATATTTGTTAAAATTTGAACTTTGTGGCTTGAAATTTCTATTAATGGTTACCTCCTTATCGGTGGCATTTAAAATTGATGCATATACTCTATTTCTTCTAACATTTGTTAAACTCTCTCCCAAATATACTCCAGGCTGAATTTCCTGTTTATGCAACAAAACTATAGGAATTCTTGTTCTTAACGGCAGTGATACAAGCATAGCCGTTCTGGGCTGTACCCTGATTTGTTGATTAAAATTAATATTTTCTATGTCTTGCAATGATTTTAATGGACATTTAACAAGGTGATTTTTGTCTTCATCAAAAAATGTAATTTTTTATTTAACGCATTTATTATAGATCTGTTCCAGACATTGTCACGCCCGACTATTCCATCTGCTGGTACCCCTTGTTCAAGTGACACAACGTGTAGCGTTAAACTCAGGTTTTCTATGTTTGTGAGCTGAATCTTAGTGGAGCCTAAGGTTCTAACGCTTCCACCAAAAGCACCACTCAGATCTTTCTGAATATTTTTTTTTAAATTCGACAAATGTGCCATCCTATTTTCTTTAATCAGGCTGGCCTCAGCTCCAGAATCCACTAACAGAGTAAGTTTTCCATTTTTTGCTTCCTCGCAAGGTACTTCAATGAACACATCACTCGTATCGGATATCTTGAAACACTCTCCATGCCGGTTAAATATTTTACGATGCATGTCTAATTGTGAAGCTATTTTCATTTTCCTCGACATAAATTTACTCTTAAAATTATTAGCTATTGAAGACAATTTAATTTTACAAATCGTGAATTTATTATACATTTCTGACGATAAAACGCACATAGCGCTAATAATAAAAAGAAATATTGAAATTACTTCATTGCATATTATACTCGACCCTGTACGGAATGTATCCACAGTTTTGCCAGACGTTTGATCTACAATTTCCAAATTTTCAGGGCAGTTAATTACAACTTTCTTTTTATTTGATTTTATTATTCTTGATTTTAATATTTTTAACTTCCGATTCAATTGGTTTTACTTTCTTTACTTTATTTTTTTATAATTTGTTTATTTTTAATTTCCTTAATACCTATATTCTGTTCATTATTCGTGTCAAGTTGTGTATTATTATTATTTAGTTTATTATATGTTTTTGTTGTAAGATTTCTATGTTCCTCAATATGTATTTTCACTTTTTATTCTTCATTTTCTGCTTTAATAATATTTGCTGTTTTATTTTGTTGTAGTGTCCTCTTGGGAACTTCTACAACTATTGTCCTCTTGGGAACTTCTACAACTACTGGCCCTACTACACTATTTGCTAAGGGTCCCCAGTTTAGTGGCCTTAACTGGGCCCCTGGTAGTTTCCCTGTGGAGTGCTATTATTGTTCCATGCATCATATTTGCGTTTGGCATAACAATTCATAATAACATGTCCGTCCTTTCTGCACCAAGTGCAATATTTAGCGGGCCTGTTTGAAAAATTCCCATTACCATTATTTCCTTGAAAAACTTGTGTATCGCGTTTAACACGACAATCCCTCTCGACGTGTCTCCCTCTATGGCACCAATCGCATCTCAATCCTGGAGCACCCCCGCATTTGTTCTGGATACCACCTTGCCAATTTACCTGAGGTACGGGTGGCTGACTTCCTTGGGGAGCAGTATGTCCTGGAACAACATTCTGACCCGAACGATCTTCACACTGTTCATGTCCATAAGTACGACAGTCACTGCAATACGGAGTGTTTCTCCGTGTATGACATTCACCCCTCTGATGTAACTTCTTATTGCAAAAAGAACATGTATGTATAGGCTGCTTCATACCTACATTTTGTGTTTTCTTTTCCGTCCCCTTTTTTTCATTGCCTTGGCTACCTGATGCATTACGATTATTTGGCATGAAGGCCGATGAGGGCTCATTTAAATGGATTCCAAACTTGTATATGCCCGGTCCAATTTCTCCAGTGTTGTTTGTTTACTGCTCAACATCAGCATTCGCAAAGTGTAATCCCGAAGTCATAACTTAAATGAGCTTTTAACTAAATTATTCAATTCATTAACGAACAGGTCGTCTTTCGTATCATTATATTTACATTTAATCGTGCTTAATGCTGCCGACTAGGTTAACCAAACGCCTCGAGAAAGATCTAATACTTTCCCCCGGATACTGAGATGGCTTTTTTAATGTCATATTATATGGCATCTACTGACCTACATTCGAAGTACGTATTCCTTAACAGATTGTATAAATCGTCTATTGTGTCAAACTCCTTTGAACTTACTAAGTCAAAAGCATCTCCCTGTAAACGAACCCTAACGCCTTTAATAAACTCCTTCATTTGTTCAGGCTTCAGTTCCGCCCTCACCACTTCACATCCTTCAATAAAACGATGAAGATCCGTCCTCAGCGATGATGAGTCTGCACATGCAAAATCTGGCACCGCATTTTTAACGAATTACGGGACTTCGCCTAAACCCATGTTGCCCTGTGTTGTGATGTCGTCACTTTCTATAATATCCTTGTGGTATAAGAATGTCTCGTGCGCTGTCTTAACCTTCTCGTTCAAATATCTAATACGCGCGTTCAACTCCTGTATTTTGTTGTTCGCTTCCACCAACGTCGCGTACTCCTCCCTTGCCTGGCGTCTGACAGAATTATTTATTGATTCCTCAGAAATGTACGTTTTAAACAATAATCGTTTAAACGTTTTCTCAACCCGTCAACTAAACTTGCTAATTCAACATTTTCTGCTAAAAAAGATTTAATTTTTAAATTCCGGAAATTTAGTAACTCTTCTACTATTTTATCTGCCTCCTCTAATTTAGATAAATGCAGAATTCTAGATATATTATGTTTTAATAATGCTGTACTATCTTTATTTAGTATTGTTGGTACAAATTGCGACCATAATTTTATAAAAAATCTGTCCAATTCGCTAGATTGCTTTTGAATATGCGCATTTAATTCATTAGCATCTGCCAATAAATATTTTCAATCAATTTAAATATTTTCAATCAACGTTATCTTTATTTTTTTTTCAAATCTGTTTTCTATAACATTGGAAAAATAAAAATAATTTTATTTTTCTAAATAAAAAAAAATATATATAAAAAATTATGTGTATATTCGGTTACTCAAGATTGTAAAAACAAATTTAACATACAATGATTTTTTAATATAAATTTTTTGTTATTTTTAAAATCATAACAGCAATCAGTGCTGTGTTCACACGCTTTAAAATTTAAGCAAATCATTTAGTTTTTATTTGTTATACACTGGAGGGTCCGTAGTTTGGAATCTCAGTGTTATTTCGATTATTATATTGTCCTTTTTCTTTTCAGACAATTTGTAAAATTTCGATTTTTAATAAAAATATGATTAAATTAAAATTTATGTAACTGTCACTGTTACTATGTAATTATTTTCATAGTACAGAAGTCGTTTAAGAGAAATGTCAAGTGTAAATTTATTATTAAGAATATTATAAAATATTAAAATTTTAAATAATTCTAAATGTTACTACATTCGAAAAAATATATTGATTTTTTTTTATCGCATTTTATTTTTCATTTAATTTGATATAAAAATTAATTCTCTTTTTCAACAGCCATCCAAACTGATACGTTTTGACAATAAATATTTGTTTGATTTTATAGTGTTATCGTTTTATATTTAATGAAAATTATAATTTGCATACTAATAGTATGAATTATTTTATTATAAACTAGAGGGTCCGGAGTTCGGATTCGCAGTGTGTATTTTCTTTTATATATTTGATTTTATATTTTTTTATATTATTTAGAATGTTAAACATTTTTTATTTATAACTTTAAAAACTCTCTCTATCTCTATAACAAAAAAAAGCAAAATATAATTAAATCTAGTTTTCAAAGCTCCCTTTTCATTTTTTAAATTAAAAAACAAATAATTCAAATTTTAAATCACTTACCATTTTGGTTACTTTTCCTTTTTTTTCTCGTCCACCTTCCTTAGTCCTTCTTTCCACTCTCGGTCCTTGAGAGGTTGGTACCATCCTACCGGCTGCGCCAAATGTTGTAAATTTAAATTTGAATTGAGAGTTGAATTTATTTTACATTTATTTAATTAAAGAACACTTTTATAGTTTTAACACTTTTATTAAATTTGGTACCTCCACTTGAGGCTAACTAAACTACTACCATCTTTTAAATTGCAACGAAAGGTATTAACAATACCTTCGTTGCAAGCTTTTCTTAAATTCTATTTTCACTTTGTTCTAGTGAGTTTTCACTTTCACTCAATTTTGGTGTACGTGACTTTTGAAGAAAGTCCGACTTGCAGTTTTTGGCTGACACCAATTGCGAAATAGTATAATTGTTGGAGAACCACTGCTTTGCTTATTTTAACATAGTCCCAAAATTATGCAGTGGAAAATTATATTGCAAGAGGTGTGGTCTAAGTAAAGCTTTAGCGCTTTGCCAAATTATTATCATTGTTGCCAACGCGTTGGGACAATGCTATGAACATGTTGTTGTACAACATGAGTACAACGAGAAACGAAATTGCGCGGGAAAAACGAAACGATAGAAACAAGAAAACGAAATTGCGAGGAAAAAACGAAACGAACAGAGACAAACAACGAAATGTGCGAATAAAAAACAAAACGAAAACGTATAGACAAGAAAACGAAATTACGAGAATAAAAAAAAGCAACGAAAACGAAAAGAGACAAAAAGACGAAACACCAAAATAATTTCGATTATTTTGTAAATTGAAAACAACGTATCTTTGTGTTTACCATAATTTAAAATGCCGAAACTTGTAACGTTTAACAAAAAGCAGCTTATCGACTTGCTGCATGACAATGATTTGCACACGACGGAAACAAAAATTGAATTAGTGCAACGTTTGACTGAAGCGTTGGGTACTGATGAACTAGTTGACACGACACCAACAGTTCAGGATCAAATTAATGAACTTAAACAGATGGTTGAAGACGTTATGAGTGCGATAACAAATGTGTGCGTTTCGGAAAATGCACAATTAGTTCGCGGCAGCACTCATGCTGTTGTGTTCCAACCATCAAATGTGTCGGTTTCGCGAAATATATACTCAGTGAAGGACATTGCAGAGACACGTCCTAAATTTGATCCTACGAACGAACTTTCTTTAACGGCATCACAATTTGTCGAACGTGTCAATAGTGCTATAACAGCGTACGAGTGGGACTCGAAATGTGTTATGTTGGCTGTGTACAACCGAATGAGAGGTGTCGCCAGGCTGTGGCTAGACAGCTCGCAAAATTTAATGTCAAATTGGTCGGAATTTTCAAAGGCACTAGTGGACGAATTTGAAATTAGACTCGATGAAGCGGACGTAAATTTCAAAATGAGTAATTCAATGCGTGTGCAAGGCGAAAAAGTTATCGATTATTGTTTTCGCATGAGCGCGCTGGGAAAACGATATGGTTTAAGTGAATCGCCAGTCATAAAGTATACGCGCGAAGGACTTAAATATCGTGAAACTCTTGACAAATATTTAAAAAATTTACCGAACGCATCTAAAGTAATTAACAATAATAATAACAACATTAAATCAAATGATATGAAAAATCAAAGTTTTGGGAAATTTGAATCAAAAGACAATTTAATAACGTGTTATAATCGTTCTGAAAAAGGGCACATTTCTAGCAATTGTCCTAAGCCACCACGGAGACGTCGATGTAGAGATTGCCAAAAACTACATTCGCGAAACGAACCTGAGAATTGTGGCAAAAGTGCGTCGGTGAAAAAGACAGAATGTTTTAATAGTTTTGATTTGTGCAAGAAACACGTGCGCGTAATCAACAAAGAAATGTTGGCTTACATCGATACTGGTAGCGATTGTCATATGATTCGTAAATCAGTAGCTAGGACGCTAAATATCAAGACAGAAACGTGTTCGATGAAAATTAAAGGTATTGTGGCGGTATCCGATTAACAACCGAAAAAATGTATTCAACATTGCAGCTAGATAAAGTAACGTGTACCATTAATATGTACGTCGTTGATTATGATTTGTTGCCTGCGGACGCCCTTTTAGGACAAGATATTTTTAGCAGAAATGACTTTCAAGCAACTACACAAGGTGGTGAATTTAATTTTGCTCAATGTGAGAAGGAACCATGCGTGATGAAGGTGCAACGGGACATCGTAAAGCGGCCCATATCGATGGATGACATTATTTGTGGCGCAAACTTGTTGGCAGTGTTAAACGAAAACAAAGAAGTGTTTGCGGACGGACTTGGTGAGTTAGGCAAACCAGATCTGATGGAAATGCGTATAGAACTAGATTGTGCAGAACCAGATATTCAAAGACCGTACCGAATACCTGAACCGAAAAAAGCAATGATATCCGATGGAATCAACGAACTGTTAGCTAACGATATGAACACATACTCTGAGTCTGATTTTGCTAGTCCAGTGTTGTTGGTGAAGGAGAAATGCGGCAAGGATCGTGTACGCGTCGACTATAGAAGGCTGAACCAGCAATTAAAAAAAAAATATACATAATGCCGAACATTGAGGAACGTATACAAGAAGCGATGCAGTATAGGTACTTTACGACGTTGGACTTGAGCAGTGGTTACTACCAAATACCCATCGAACCGAATAGTCGCAAATACACTGCAATGTGACTACAGACGGACTTTTTGAATTTAAACGCATGCCGTTTGGACTCGCGCCTGCAGTTTTTCAACGGCTCATGGCAAAAATCAAGGATTACACTTTGAAAGGGGTTATGCTGCATTCTATGGATGATATCCTTATTGGTGGTCAGACGATACCGGAAATGCTTGGAAAACTTAAACGGATACTCGGTGTGCTTTGCGATTCAAATCTTACTCTGAATTTAAATAAATGCGAGTTTGTGAAAAATATGGTTGAATTTTTAGGTCACGAGTTGTCACCTCATGGTTTAAGTCACGGCTCAGTTAAGACGATGGCAGTGTGTAATTTTCGAACGCCGACGACTGTGACGGAAGTGCGTTAATTTCTGGGATTATCGGGGTACTTTAGAAAGTTTGTTCCAACAAACGCCCTGTTATCTGAATCGTTGCGACAACTTTTGCGGAAGGATCAACCTTTTATATGGACTTCGAAACAATACACGGCATGGAACAATTGAAAACAGCTCTTACCACGAAACGCAAAAAAAAGCTTAATGGAGACCTTTTGCTTACTACAGTCGTTCGACGAGAACAGATGAGAAAAAGTTCCATAGCTATGAACTCAAAACGCTTGCGGTTGTGGAAATTATTGAAAGATTTCGATACTATGTTTCCGGAAAAAGCGTCAAAGTTATCACTGATTGCAGCGCGATTAGAACGACGATGCAGAAAAAGGAACTCATCCCGAGAATCGCCAGGTGGTGGCTTCGCATACAAGATTTTGACGTCAGCATTGAACATCGTTCCGGACAGCGTATGCCACACGTTGATGCTATAAGTCGTAACCCGAATGAAGATGAGCACGAGAGAGAATCTCTTCGCATTGGCAAAGCTGATTTGGCAGAATAAGATTGGATTTTCAGCATGCAATACAAAGATGACGCTATTAAACAAATAATAAATAAACTTCGAGCGAAAAACAAAAATACTACAAATGAGTACGTTGAGAAGGATGATCGGCTGTATCGCAAAAACAACGGCGTTAATCAGTGGATGGTGCCTAAATCCATACGATGGAGGATTTTACATGATTGTCACGACAAGGCCGGACATCTCAGCGTTTACAAAACGATGGAGCGTATGCAACGATTTTTCTGGTTTCCACGCATGCGAAATTTTACCAGGTCTTTCGTGTATAGAATTATCATCGTGTATAGAATGTGCTTACAACAAAGTACCTGGAGGGAAACGAGAAGGTCAATATCATTACGACGAGATGGAGCCGATACCGTTCAAGACTGTGCATCTTGATCACTTAGGGCCATTTTCACGCAGTAGCAGGCGTAACGAGCATATTTTGGTACTCGTTGACGCGTTTACTAAATTCACAATCATACGCGCAGTAAAAAGTACAGCTACTAAACACGTTCTTGCAGTATTGGAGGAGGTATGCAGCTATTTTGGTGTTCCAGAGTATATGGTGACGGATCGTGGAACCGCCTTTACGTCTAAGGATTTCGACCGATATTGTACTGAGAACAACATCAAACATGTTTTGAATGCAGCTCGCACCTCTCGTGCAAACGCACACGCAGAACGTGCAAACCGGACTATTTTGTCTATGCTGTTGCCGACGACGACCGAAGACAAGCGATGGGACGACAACGTGAGGAATATTCAGTGGATAATCTACACCATGAAGAACAAAACAACGAATAAAACTCCACAAGAACTTCTGTTTAGTTTCACGCCGCGAGACATTCCGCAAAATAAACTTATGGTATCGATAGCGACTGTTTGCAACAAATTCGTGAAGAAGCAGCTAAACGCTTCGGCGATGTAAGATCAAAAGCGAAACGACGATTTAACAAGGCACATGTCGCGCCAACTGTTTACAACGAAGGTGACTTAGTCTTAGCTGAGAACGAACTAGGCAGCACCGGTTCATCTCGCAAATTGGAACCACGGTACTCGGACGTGATCGGTATGTAATCGAAGATCTACCTGGCTCAAACCGCAAACTACGACATTACTCATCCCTGTTCGCTTCAGATAAGTTGAAGCCGTACTGAGTTCTTTTTACCATACTGAGTTCTTTCACACTGTTCGGCTCAAAATTCTCCCTGTTTTCTTTCATATCATGTCTATATAATTTTAATGTGCTGATTCGAATTGCGTTTTTAGTTTTTTCCCTATACGTAACGTTTTTGAGAAAAACGCATTTTATATTTTTTCACTGCATTTTACAAATAAAATTGTATATGAAAAGATTAGACAGCTATTGATTTAAAATTAATACGGTTATTGCCCAGGAATAAATGAAGGAATGTTATGGCATTAAATCAGCTTGAATATCGTTTATGGTTTGGTTAAAATAATCTGTTAAATTTGAAAAATTTAGAAAATAAGGGCAATTAATGATATTATCGGAAAAGAATATTTAGTAAAAAATAAATGTTATATTTTAAATCATTGGTAATACTAGAGAGAATACCTATTTCAACCATGGTATTGCATTTTCTGTGTACTTTCTACGTTTTCAGTTATAAGTATGTATTTAAAAAACTAAACTGTGAATTAAAATTTGTCTTTTAAATTAAGATAATGAATATATATTTATTAACATATTTCTATAGAATTTTGATACTGGAGAAATTGCAACAGAATATATTGATGATGTGAATGAAATATATGGCCGATGCATTATTAGATGGTTTTAAATTATGTTATTTAAAAAGAACGATTGAAATATCGATTGAAATTAATTGATATTTTAATGTAATAGTACAAAAAGTACCAAAACAGTGCGCATTATTATAGAACATTATAACAGTATGTTTACAAACCCTAGTACTTTATAATTGCTATCATATATTTAGAAATAACAGTAAAATACTGCTATAATTAATATTTTTTTAAATAAAAAGTAAATTATTTTTATACAGTTGAAATTCAATAAAAAATGTATTTATCTCAATAATCATAAAAGCACCGAAAAGTAATACCATTGTCGAAATGAGTAGAATCTATAGTAATTTTAATATTTTAAAATAAAAATAAAACATTTTTTATTAAATATGATTTTCCGGTGATATAACAAATTTCTTTTTTTTTCTCAACTTTTAAACTTTAACCGGTTATTGCAACCAAATCTTAAACGACATTCAGGTTGACTTGTTCATGGACAATAACATTTTAATTTTTATTCAATGACTGATCAGTCTTTTTATAAAAAAAGTTTTTTTTAAATGCAGTGAAAAATGCAAAAATAATAAATTGCATTTTTCTCCAAAACATTACGTATAGGGAAAAAACTAAAAACGCCGTTCGAATCAGCACATTAAAATTATGTAGAAATGATTTGAATAAAGACAGGGATGAACAAAAGTGCTAATTTTGCCGAACTGTGTTATTAGTCGAAAGTGACGTAATTTTTAACAATTGTGAATTTGTTAAAAAACAAAAAGCATGTAATTCATTATTATTGACGTCAGTGTTTTAAGATTTTAGTCCATTAAATGTTAGATTTACTTTTTCACAAAATGTGTATAAAAAAATTAAAAGACTTTTAAATAAGCTATTAAAAATTGATCTACTAGCGTTTTTTGTAATCCCGGGATTTAACGATGATCCCGAGATGAGTTTTTCGGGACTGATTTGACTCAAATCCCTGGATACCGGGACTGACCGGGATACTTGGGACCGATTTTGTTTCTTCTATTTATAAACAACCTGCCTCTTAGTATACAATCTAGTAAGATACTTATGTACGCTGACGATGTAAAAATATATTATAGTTATTAAAATTTGGATTATTATCAATATTGCATACTCTTACAAAATGACCTTAAACATTTTTTTAACTGTTGTAAGACTAATAAAATGGATTTAAATTTAAAAAAGTGTAAGCGAATTACATTTTCTAGACTAAAACCGTTTAACGTGCAATAGATTCTTGACAATGCTAATTTGGAAAATGTGACTACTTTTACCGATCTTGGTGTGCTAATGAGCTCAATTCTGACTTTTAATAATCACATAACTCTCACAGTAAACAAAGCTAAAGGTGTACTTGGCTTCATAAAAAGATGGGCTAAAGGCCTAACTATAATCAACAGTGCCCAGCTAACGCTAATGTGAAAAATGATCGAAAAGTCGCCAAATGCTTAAGACACCCAGAATAACACTTAGCACTGACCATAATAAACATGTTCGTACTTTTAAAAAAGTCATTGAAAAAATAATTAAAATTTATTGTGTGGTTTTTATCAATTTAAAGTTAAGTATTTTGTTGAAATGGATATCAAATTAAAAAAATTAAAAAAAATAAAATTATTGCAAAAATCATTTAATACAATATGCGAATTAAAAACAATTAACAAATTAAAAAAAAAGACAGAGGTCGAGTAGTGTGCGCGCAATAAACCGAGATAGAAAAATTAATGGTTTTTTTATTGTTACTTTTCTAAAAATTAAGAAAAGATCAATTTTTTATATACACTAGAATGAATATTTCGACGTATGAACTTCTGTTGTCCTTAATAAAGCCGCACCTAGAAAAACATTCAATACGAGAGCCGGTGTCCCCAGAATGTCGTTTGGCTGTGACCTTACTGTGAGTACAATTTTTAATTTTGAAGAAAATTGATTTTTTAAATTGTTTTTATAATTTCTACAGCTATTTAGGACAAGGTACGTCATTCCAGTCACTGGCATGGACCTTCAAACTTGGAAAAGAAACTGTACGCCTAATTGTCTTGGAGACATGTGAGGTCATTTGGAGAAACTTGCGTTCCCAATATGTATCACAACCTAATGTCAACGAATATCACCAAATCTCGGAAGATTATTGGAATTTGTGGAATATGCCAAATTGTATAGGCTCTATTGATGGCAAACATGTCGCCATTCGATGTCTAGCTAATAGTGGATCTCAATTCTTTTGCTACAAAATTGTTTTTTCAATTGTGCTATTAGCAGTATGTGATGCGAGATATCGTTTCACTCACATTGATGTTGGAGCGTATGGAAACCAGAGTGACGATGGTAAGAATATGTTATATTAATGAAAATAGATTTGTTTAAATTATTGGTACAATGCAGGTATTTTTCAATTAAGTCGATTTGGAAAGCTCAACAATGAGCTGCAAATCCCACCTCCAAAAAACATACTAAATACTGAAGTGGAGATTCCTCATTTTATAGTCGGAGATTCTGCATTTCCATTGGGAAGAAATTGAATGCGGCCTTACCCAGGTGTGCTTTTATCTGCTGAAAAAGAACAATTTAACAAAAGACTGTCAAGAGCCCGACGTACTATTGAAAATGCTTTCGGAATTTTAGCTTCCCGCTGGGGTATTTTATTGACAACGCTAAATTTGAATTCTGAAAATGCTGGAAAAGTTATATTAGCTTGTGTGGGACTGCATAAATTTATTATGTACAACAACAGTTCATCGTCTTACTGTCCGAATTTTTACTGCGATTGGGACGATGCTAATGGCATAACGCACGATGGTTTATGGAGAACTGAAGTTCCTTTTAATATCCCATCAATCAGATCATCTACAAATCAACACCAATACGGTAGAAAAACTTCTACTGAAATTAGAAATTGCCTTTTTACTTTTTTCAATGAAAATAATTTAGGCCACATATAAATAAAACACACAAATAACTTTTCAAACTAATTTAATTTTTTCATTCATAAAATGTAATTAAAATGTTTCTCAATCGAGAATGTAGATAAATACTAATATTAAACCAGTAACAAACAAAGTATGTAATAATTAATAGAAACAAAAAATACTTAAATCACGAATTCAATTTTTCGCATTTCTACTCAATAGAGAATGCAGCTAGTTACTAACTAAATAATAATCAGTCCAGTGGCAAACAAAGTAAATAATAATTAAAAGAAACAATAAATAAAATTTAAATCACGTATTCAACATTGCGCATTTCTTCTCGCAGTCTATAAATTTCTTGAAACATTTCTGCCTGAAACCTGTCCTTTACAGGCAAAGGCAGGTCTTTCATTAGGGCTAAAATTGAACAAACAAAGAGCTCATTCGGTGAGCTATCATTTGAAGTGTCGCACAAACTCTTTTCAATTCTTTCGACGGTCTCTCCAAAACGGTTGCAGAGATGATCAAAGGATGTTCTATTTTAGATGTTGAGTGAGTTGAAGAAATATTATGATCATCATCGGACATTTCTATGAATGCGTTGCTGTTTTCAACAACTTCATTATCCACTTCATTATCTATAGTCCTAAAAAAGAAAATAATAAAATGATGAACTGCATTTTATAATAAAACATATACCTGCGAGAATCCTTTAGACATCTCTTCGTAAAATTACCACTGATCCCTGTACGCCATCTCGCTTCCCGTTGGACAATCTTTCTTTTTTGCTCTTTGCAAAACTTTTCGCGCAGCAGCTTCCATTTATTTTTAGCTTCAAATACTAAATAATAAGAAACCAAATACAAAAACATGATATTAGAAGTACCAATATTAACAAGAATATGCACTTAATTGTCTTGTTACAACTGTTGGCGATGCGTCCCAAGCCTTTTCTTTTACAAGTCGGTTAAAATAAAAGCTGTCCTTTTTATCAAATAGACATTTGTTTTCTTTTACTAAAGAAATTAGTAAAATTGTGTAAGTAATTTCGTCTTCCATAGAGAAAATAAAAAATAACACGAATTTGGCGCAATGTGCACAGCTGATTACGTACGGAATGTGCGAAACAAACCGCTCGTTACTTAAGTTAACGAAACTGAACGAAACGACGACTATTCTCAATATGGGTTGTGTTATAGAATATGTGGGTAATCGCACGTTTACGTACGTTGGTATGTGCCAGTTAATTTCGATTATAGTTAGCCCTTAAGGACCCAAGCAACCACGGCTCGACAATTGCCACAAACTATTGTGGCATACGTGTAACTTTTAAGTTACCTCTGACACCAGTGTTGCAAAGTAATAGTATGTAGTCCTAAAAAGGTGACCAATAACATGTATATACGCAATAATATGTCGCAATGCTGTGATATATAAGTCATACATTCTGATAATGGAACATAAATTTAGTTCCAAAGGGGTGGCTAAGAACATGTGTGGCACAATGCAATAATATGTCACAATGCTGTGATATATAAGTCATACATTCCGATAAAGGAACATATAAGATAATGGGCGGAGCTAACTTTGTTGTTACTTACTTACTTACTTAAATGGCCCTTACAACCGTGGATCGGTTTTGGCCGCTGAGATGAAGCCGCGCCAGTCTGATCTGCTTTGCGCGCGCTGACGCCAGTTAGAAATACCAAGCGTTGCCAGGTTGTCCTCAACTTGGTCTTTCATCCATTCGTTCGACATGACCTAACTTTGTTGTTAGGAAGTGGTAAATTAAAAAAGTGGCAAATTAAAAAATGTATTATGTTCCATATATGAGGCATTTTTTTTTTTTCAAATCGAACACGAAATATTTTTGACACTTTGGATTTGCTTCAATTTTTTTATGGATTGCTTATTGAAAATATGCCATATCCCATATTTTTTTTTTGCTTTTTGTCAATAGGTTTGAAAATACAGGGTGTTTAAAAAATTAAAATATGACGCATGGGCCTTTTTTAAAAATTATATAACTTTGCATCTGTGCATCGTATAGCGTCAAGTTTGGTTTCATTTTGAATTTTCTATATTGCCCTATACAAATGTAATGTTATAAGCAATTAAAATATTTAAGGACATTTTACTTAACGTGAGGTATTTTTAATTTTATTTAAATTAAGACTATTTAAATTAAGACTATAAGAGGAAAATCCTCGTTGAATTCTATATAAAGATGCATAAGCTGCTCGTGCATAAGCTGCCTTGATCAGCTTATTGCCCACCCATTGTAGTCGGTTCTCCCAACTGCTAAGTCGGTTCTTACAACCAAAACTAAAAAAATTGTAACATCATTCCTAAAAGGATTTAATTTAATTTTTAATCGTAAAAGATCAGAAAATAGGTAAATAAATAAAAATAAATAAAAAAGTTATCATATAATTGGTATATTATTAAACATAATTATAGTAAATATTGGTGTAATTGTGCGATCATTGGACCAGGCAACTTGTATCCTCGCATTTAAATTTAATCTTTAAATTTAAACTATACAAATAAATAGTTTAAGTGTGAAATAAAGCATTGACGTGTCGAAAATCCTTTTTATAGTGTGTAAACTACGAAAAACCTAAGTATAATTTTGCTCAGAAAACATCAGTTTAATAATTTTTAATCTTTAAAAATATGATCCCATTTGTTTTAATTTTTAAATCTAAACCCGTTGGGAAGGTTAGATCACATGGGAAATTTGAAAGTAGGTGTAATTATGATAGTTAGGATTATCAAAATTATAGTCGGTCTAAGCCGACTATAAATACCCTACACATATGTGTGGTTACCATTCAAAGTGATATATAGGTCACCAAGGTATACGAATCCTGAAAATAACTACAAACATTCAATCGCTGAAGAATTTCCATTCATTTGATACCCATATTTACAAATGGGTAGGTGTATTAAAAATACGTCTCGTTAAGTAAAATGTCCTTAAACATTTTAATTCCTTATAATAGTTACATGATAATTAAAAATATATTAAATTTGTATAGGGCAATATAGAAAATTCTATTACCTTCAAAATTTGACCAAACTTGACGCTATACGATGCACAGATGCAAAAAAGGTATGTATTTTCAAACCTATTGACAAAAAGCAAAAAAAAAAATATGGGTGGGCATATTTTCAATAAACAATCCATAAAAAAAAATTGAAGCAAATCCAAAGTGCAACTGAATATTTTTGACGAAATCCGTTCGATTTAAAAAAGAATGCCTCATATGTGGAAAGTATAGAATGAAGAACCTAATAGGAACATATTTATATATAATGTTAACTTTAAAATTTAATAAATGTATATTATTATACATGACATATTTATAAAATCCACTAAATATGTTTATGAAAAGTTTTGTTGCAAAAATATACATCCGCAAAAGCATAATTTAAGAAATAAAGAAAATCACAATTTTAATAAAATGTCACAAATTGCATTTTTTTGTGTGCGCGTAAAAATTAGAGGGGGTAGAATATAAGCTTTAACCCGAAAACTTGAACCGTTTGTTAAATTAGAATTGTAGTTTGTCGAAAACTCTGTTCGTAAAGATTTCTATTATTATGCCATGCATATTTTTTATTACAGGACAAACATCTCGTTAATGGCACTGCGTATCTTTATCTTTATTATTTTTATTTTTAATCTACACATAAATTACAGTTCAAGTTTAAATTACAGTTCAAGTTAAAATTACAGTTCAAGTTCCAAATAGGTGAACCGAAACTTAAATGGATCAAAATTTGTGGCAACTAAGCTTCGCCCCGGGGCTTTTTGACTGTCAATTGGGTGGCAAATAAGTATATTTCGCATGATTTAGAACAAACACTTTAATGACAACTGTGTGGCTACCACTTAAGTTGACACAAAGTGGTTACTTGGGGAATTTAATGACCCATACATTTCTAAACAACTTGGACTCTTGGAATATGCCTCAATTGTATGGGATCCACAATATGATATATATTCAAATAAGCTGGAATCCGTTCAAAAACAATTTTAAATTTTCGCTCTTCGCGGACTTCGCTGGGAATGTACGGTAAATCTCCCTCCGTATGAGAGCCGATTGAAATTAATTAATCAACCCACGCTTAAGAGCAGAAGGAAAATGCTGAATGTATGTTTTCTTCATAATTTAATTAATGGATTGAATTTTTCATACCTACTAGAAATTCTTGACATTACCAACTTATAAAGCTTAAATATTTCAAATCAAACTACTATTCGATCCATTTCGTCGTATATGTATGGACGTCAACGACTTGTATTCGTTAATTGACTTCTGTGTTGATAGCTATGTTCTAAAAAGTAATATAATACTGTTTTTAAATCCCGTCGACAAATCTTCGACATAATTAGCTGGTGATCCTAAAATTCGGAGCTGTGCTTTCAATTAGACACTTGATAAATCGAAGACTTCAACGTCAATTAAAAAAAAATAGAAAGCTGTAGGAAGATAGTGATTAAACACTATGGATTATATAAATGTATTCTTAAATTTATTCATTTTAATTATTTGTCACCATAAATAATACAAAAAATTCTCAAACAATTCCCAAAACTAATAAAAACATCGATTGTCGCATCTCAAATTAGAATTAAATCTATATTGGCGACAGCGACAATTGTCGCCAAGTCGTCATGTAGTCGTGGCGTAGCCAAAATATTCGTATCCCGGGATCGACATACATATAACGTCATGTTTTTTATTTTGACAAGTGTAGCAATGTCGTTGTTTAAAGCATAATGGTGAAGCAGAGTACAAAGAAATGCCTCATTAGGCATCAATAACGCGCTTAGAACCACGTCCTCTGACGCACTAAACATTCTTTTACATCTCATTACAATAGACATTATAGCAAAACAAGTGGCAGCATACACAGCAATTCGCCTTACTGCTACAAAACAATGGCGAAACACGAATAGTGGACACACCACAATTACAAATCAACTATCACGTATACCTAAAAATACGGATTATAAATGTGGCAATACGCATAAGCCTATTTGTTTGAACTTTTCAGGAGAGCATTTTTAAGCTATACAACTGATTCCGACAAATTATTTTTAAAAATATTTTAATGCAAAAACTAATTTGTATTTTGAAAATTATATTTGCAAAATTATGAAAAACTTAGGAGAGGTTAGGTTTGTAAGGGGGTGTTGCTGAAATCTACTCAGCAAACACTCACGGGGGCCTAGTGGTCCATTGTGTTCCCCCTTTATCTGTGTGGTAGCTATATTTTTTTGACAACTGTGAGCTAGTTCCTTCGACACCAACCTGATCTTTTTACGAACCCTAGTAGATTTTCAATTGGAACTTCAACTATTTCTTCCAGTTCTCCAAAGAACCTATTCCCCATGTACTGGAGTCGGCGCGTTCGGAGATTTGGACAGTCGCATAGTAGATGTACGATTGATTCTACTTCCTCAATTTCTTAGCAGCTCCTGTAGTGGTCGGGGGGATGCCCAGTCTGTGCGCATTGTGCCGATTGCACAATGTCCTGTCAGGACGCCGATGAGGATGCGGGTAGCTTCTTTATTGTTATTTATCAGGCTTTTTGTTATTTTTTCATTAGTGTGTGGCCAGAGACGACGTGAGATAATGCAGTCGTCTCTGGATGAACAGTTTGCGATTGTTTTTTCCGTCGTTTTAAGGTCAATATGCCTTCTTAGGACACCTAATGGAATGCTAGTCGAAGAACATGCATCCTCTATTCTACGTGCAGAACCCTGTCGCGCTAGTTCATCGGCTTGTTCGTTCCCTTCTATATTGCTATGTCCGGGAACCCAGCATATGATCGCATGGGTTTGACTTAGTATGTTGAGTGATCGGCAACAATTGAGTACTGTGTTTGATTTTGTTTGAAAAACTTAAGAAGGGTCAGTATCAAAATTTGACACAAAATGAATTCGTATATCAGAATTACGATGGTAATAATAACTCACTTTGAACATATCTCGAGTTATGCTGTTAATTCATATTGCCACACATATGCTTCCAACCCTCGCCTTCGACAGTGGCTTAGATGGAATGCAGTTTACGTAAATGATATTAGTATTTTCATCGACAGTAAAGCCGCTATCAAATCCGTAATATCCGAGTCCCTAACGTCAAAAGTTGCCCAGGACTGCCGCTCATCTCTGATGGAGATGGATAACCAGTTCAAATACACCTGTACTGGATGCCAAGGCACTGGGACATCGTAGAAAATGAGAAGGCCGACGAACTGGATAGGAAGGGAACCACACTTAACATCCAGCCTAAGATGATCAATCTGGGTATTCCCTTATCTACTTGTAAACTCATACTAGAGCAAATTTACACTTAGTTTATTTTAGAAAAAAACTGAAATACACAAATTAATGAATAAAATGACAATAAGAATAATTCAAAATATGTTAAGTGTCTTAGTTTAATATTACTCATTGACCAGTGAATAAATGCTTTGATTTTTTTATTTTAATTTTATAAATAGCAGCGCTTTTAACAGTATTAACCCCGAAAATCCCGAAATTTCTGTTTTAAATCCCGGGATTAATTCGGGACTGATTTTAGGCTAAATCCCGGGATAGACATACATATTGAGAATGGCTTAAAAATACAATTGCAATTTTCTCAAAAACGCTACGTAATAGAAAAAACTGAGTATGCAGTGAAACTCAGCACCAAATTATATAGAATTGATGTATGGGATGTCCATGGTAAAAATCGTGTTGGGTAATTTAATCGATTTAAAAATAATAATGGTGAAAAAAGTATTTTTTTGTTTACTTAAAACTTTATTAAATTTCGTCTAGGTTCTGCACACGAAAAATTAACTTAAATGTTATTGTAATTGAAGTCGTCACTTATTTAGTAGCCATGAATTTTTTAGAAAGTAAAATTTTAAAAGGTTAGATTTTACATTTTACGTGAAGATATAGTTGGTTATGTTTCATCGTAGTTGCGTCGTTTGCTTTATTCAAAAATATTGGGATTCATAGCGCAGTATCGCATTGAAGTTGCCTCGTGTGTGAATATCAGTAAATTTTTTTTTTTGCTTTTTGCCAGGGAAAGTGTATGGTGAGAAGCTGCAGCTTGTGATTTGCGACGATTTAGTTCAACGAATTCATCTTCCAGTTTTTTTCGAGATTCTTCAAGACATCCTTTTTCTTCAGTATGATCTCTTTTTAGTTTGTCAAATTTACCATGCAACTGAATATAAAATTTAAAGCATAATATATGCATATACAATTTATATAAAAGTAGTCAAAAATCTTCTTCATATTGATGAATTTCGTTCTTCAAAACATTATCGAATTGAAGAACAATTCACGATATTGATCACTACAAAACATCAATGTTATAAATTGATTATCAAATTGATAACACTGACTGTAGTCAGTGTTCTCCTTCTAGTTTACCGCGAAGATTACGTTTCGTCCATTAATGAACGAACACAACAGCGTGCAACTAATTAGAAAGCGCATGAAGTACAAACATACCCTTCGCTATAACTCAAAATATTATCTCAGGACATAATAATTTTAATACAATTTTTTAACTTCTAAATGTTAACTTTAAATTGCAACCTTTTTTTATTAGTACCAATAAAAGGATTACTGGACTGTAAACTTTCTTGGAAACCAAACATTCAAGATATAATCAATAATGCCACAGTAGCCTTATATACCTGCATGTTCCGTCCCCAGTGTTTCGTCTATACCTTTAACTTCACCAAACTTAATTGAAATTGACCTGGATTCCCCTTTTGCTTAAAAACAATTCAATAAATCTATCAGATAAGCCAGAAATGGTCCTACCTGATCAACTAAATTTAAAGACAGTAAGGACCATTTACTGACCAACAATATTTAAAAATACACACAATTTAGAAATTAATCATCCTGGCCAAGCAAATTTAAATGTGATCCATTCAATTATTCCACAAAAAAATACTGTTTTAGATCCCGTTTTGCACCGGATACTAATGTAGCTAACATCAACTACTACATTAAATCAAAATTAAACCGTGATGTTGATATTGATAAGTTTAAATTCAACTATGCATATACTCGTAATATATCATTTAAGGTAATAATTTTTTGGCCTAGAAATACACTTGGTCGAGAATTTGTCTATAAAAACGATCACAGACAAGACAATGTCGCCCGCCTACCGCCGCGTTTGCCCATTCAGTCAAAAAACGAGTAACTAATTGCAGCAAGAAAATCTCCATGGATTCCCAAAATGTCCGTGGGCTTAATACTAAACTTGCATCTTTATATTTAAACAGCTTTGACTTCACACATTATATAATACCATTTACCGAAACTTGGTTACGCTCACATATATTAAATTCCGAAATACTAAGTAACAAATATCAAATCTATAGACGTGATCGCGAACATAAAATGAGTTGTGTTTTAAGAACTAAGTAAGTCGCACGATACCGAGGTGATGGGTAGAGGCCTTAGAGTGCAGACGTGTTTTCAGTTTAAGCTCAAGCTTTATAAAAATACTTAAAAATAATTAATAAAAGTATTAAGCAAGTATAAAATATTCTTGCGTTAGGACTACAATTGTGGACTTCGATGAGAAATTGTCACTGACATTTTCATCAATAAAAGGCAAGTACAAAAAGACCCCTGGAGCCCACAACATTTTGGCCGATTTTTCAAGACGGTTTTTCAAGAATCTACAAAAAGGACCAAGGGACGAATTTGAAGCATCATTAAAAAGAAATAAATGAAGAAACGCAGAAGTGGAAAGGAAGGTATAATTAAATATTGAGTCAATTTTAGTGAGTATGAGTGAAAGTAGTAAATAAATGGTGAAATTAAATGAGAGACGGAATGAAATTAAACAAATTTATAAATTTTACTTGAATATTTTAATGAATATATGGCGAATTTTGAGGAATTGGAAGTATCATATAGAAGTATATTAGGACAGCTTGGCAGGTTTACTGAGAAATTGTGGAATCAAATTAGTACGGAAGTTAACAATAAAGAAACTTTGGAATTAATAAAAAATAAAGTTAGTACCACACGGGTATACTCCGAAGTCGAAATAGTTGACGTAGTTTTTGAACAATTAGTATACTTCTTGGAACATAAAAGTGCTCATAAAATAAAAGAATTAAAAGATTGGAAAGGAGAATTTACTGCATTAAATAAAAAATTAAACGATATTATAGAAGAACGGCAGGAGTTGTTAAATCAGGCTAGTGGAATAGAGGAAGAAAACGAAAAATTAAGAACTTTGCTAAAAAAAAAAGATATTTCGGACGAATCAATTGAACGAGCACTGAGCCAACAGCCCAGACTAGTATTCGAAACATTAGAAGCCAATAATAAAGTAAGGGAATTAGATTCGAAAATCAGATTTTTAGAATCGGAAGTTAAGCTAGCCCACGAAACATCATTATATCATAAGGAGGCATTACAGATTGAAGGAAAGTTTGATAAAATAACAGCACCGGAGACAACATTAGAAATGTCGTTAGATACTGTATCGAAATACGTAGGAAGTGTGGTTCCATTTTTTATGGGATCGGAATCACCATCCGTTAAAACTTAACTTTATAGATTCATGGACGGTTGTGCGTTAGCAAGTCTGAAAATTAAAGAAGAAAACAAAGTTGAATTCATTAGCTGTGTCAAACTGCATCTTCTTGGTGACGCTTATGATCTAGTCCGCACAAGAAAGTTCAATGATTTAGAGGAGTTATTTGACGTTCTAAGAAATACATATTTAAAAATGACTACTTTAGATTCGATTCAGGATAGTATAAGAAAAGCATATCAGACGGATGGTGAGAGTCTGAGGGCATTTGCAAGAAGATTAGAAGGATTATGGGCAAACGCTAATGAAATAGCAGATTCAAGGTACAACGTCTACCTACAGACGTTTTTAATACGGAACTAATAAACTCAGTTCTGACAGCATTCAAAGTAGGTGTAAAAGATCCGACAATAAATTATTACTTAGCAAAGCAGAAAACTTAAATGATTTATTAGATGAAGCATTAAAGGCCCAGATAACAATTCAAAGGGGTCCGATATTCCCCGAGAAAGTATACAGTTTCGATCAACGATCTGTAACCAGTCCAACGAATAGTATTCAAAAAAAAATTTTCAAACTACCCCACTGAATCACAAAATATCAATACAAAATAAAAGGGAAGGATCAAAAATACGACCAACATGCTTTTTTTGCCAGAAATAAAGGACATACACGAGACGAATGTATTACGGGGAACAACACACTGTTTTGTGTAGAGTGTGAAAAATATGTGACCGTTGATACACAAATCGATCCACCGTGGTTTGATTGTGAAGGAGTGATGTGTTCATTGAAGTACCTTACAAGGCAGCTAAAAATGGAAAACTCATATTACTAGTAGACTCAGGAGCAGATGCAAGCATAATAAAAGAAAGTGCAATGACACAACTACCGGACTTTGACAAGAATAGTCCGTAAGGACTTTAGGCACGACCAATATACAACACAGTAATATAAAGTGGTTACATTTAATAATGCATGTAGTATCTCTTGAACAAGGAATAGCAGCAAACGGAATAATACGACGGGACATATGGAATAGATCCGTAATAAACGCAATTAATAAGACCTTAACATTCAATGATAAATCCGATTACCAATGAAAACTCGAACGGACATAGAAAATATTTATTACAATCATGAAATAAAAATCATGCCGAGAACCGCAAAAATAGTAGAAATTACACTAAAAACAACAATTTTGACACAAAATTTGAACTATTATCTGTAATTAAAATTTTCGGAATATTATAACGCGTGATAATCTCCTCGTAAAAAGCTTTCGTTACTGTGCTTGCTTCCGTGTCTGGGATAGCTATGCAGCACATGTATTTTGAAAAATCGTCTTGAAAAGTTAATATATATATATATATATATATATATATATATATATATATATATATATATATATATATATATATATATATATATACTGTTTCGGGCAAAATTCCTACCAAGTCCATATAAACCTTATCGAATGGACGTATTGGCGTATCTGTCAAAACCATTGGCATTTTTGTTAACTTTAAAATTTTGTTCATTTGGCATTTAGGTCAGTTTTTAACATATTCTTTCATATGTTTCTGCATTCCCCTCCATTTAAATTGTTTCTTAATCCAAAAGTATGTTTTAAGTGTGTTCTGATGGCCTCCTAGTGCTGAATAATGAAAATCTTTCATCACGGTTTAAATTTCTTCTGGATCAGTTAATATTTGAGCTGAGTTCGTTTCCTTTATGTATCTATTATTGTTTCATCTACGACTGGTGTACTGATTTGTGGTTTTGTTTTTGTGATTTGCTGATTTAAAATATTTTGCGTAGTTTTGGATCGTGTTTGTACGTCTGTAATACCTGGGTCTATATATGGTATTCTGCTTAAAGCATCCGCATTTAAATTCTTTTTGCCTGGTTTGTAAATTATTTCAAAATCATATTCTGATAATTTGTGTCGGAAACGCGCAAGGCGGGATGTCTGAACTTTTAAATTTGCAATACCTTTTAGAGGCTGATGATCTGTAAAAATTTTGAATGGTCGCCATTATAGGTATGCTCTAAAATTCTTTGTTGCCCAAACATTTGCTAAATATTACTTTTCAATGATAGAATATCGGTTTTCTGCTGCATTTAAAATTCTTCATGCAAACGCGATCGGTCGGTCTCTTCCTACTTCACCTTGAGATAGGACTGCATCGTCCGTCCATGTAAATTTAACAACCTTTGCAAGTAAATTATTAATTGGTAAAGATAACCTTGCCATATTGCTTATGAACTTTCTGTAATAATTAATTAATCCCAAGAATGCTTGTACTTCCTTTCTGTTTCTTGGTACTGGAATATTTTTTACGCATTCGACCTTAGCGGGGTCTGGCAGCGCATGAAGTTCTGAACATTTATGTCCTAAATATACAACTTCACGACGTTTCTGTAATACTTTACTTTATCTGTGTTAATGTTCGTTATATAGGGTTTTTCAACAGGGACGCTA
This sequence comes from Dryomyza anilis, assembly GCA_951804985.1. Taxonomy (NCBI): domain Eukaryota; kingdom Metazoa; phylum Arthropoda; class Insecta; order Diptera; family Dryomyzidae; genus Dryomyza; species Dryomyza anilis. The sequence goes on along the minus strand of OX638133.1, from coordinate 53,291,017 downwards.
CAAAAGTAGAGCGACAGGGACAGCAAACGACGCCATATTTCTTGCCGCTCTTTTGACATTTCTCTTCAGTAAGGTTTGCCATTTCATGCCACTGAAGCCGCTTGACGTCGTATGTTCGAGAATTGGGCTGAGCAAGAACTTGAAAATGATTCGGATTTTCCTCGAAAAATCATCTTCAGCGATGAGGCTCATTTCTGGCTGAATGGCTTCGTCAATAAACAAAATATGCGTTTTTGGTCAGACAGCAATCCACACGTACTCCATGAGTCATCATTGCATCCTGAAAAAATTACGGTTTGGTGCGGTTTATGGGCCGGCGGCGTCATTGGGCCGTACTTCTTCCGTGATGAGCACGACCGGCACGTTACTGTGAATCGCTACCGTTCAATGATAACCGAATATTTTTGGCCCCAATTGGATGATATGGACTTGGAGTACATGTGGTTCCAACAGGACGGCGCCACAAGCGAATGCCACAATCAATTTATTGGAATCCAAGTCTGAAGAACGTGTTATCTTTGACGCCGTTAGACTATTTCTTGTGGGGCTACGTCAAGTCTATGGTCTATGCCAATAAGCCAGCGACGATTGATGAACTTCGCACGAATATCGAACTTGAAATTGCAGCAGTATCGGCCGATTTATACTTGAAAACCGTCGAAAATTGGGTTCAGCGTCTGGACTTCTGCAAGCGTGCCCGTGGTGGCCATGCAAAAGAAATCGAGTTCCATACATAATGGCATCAAACGTACTTTTACAGGAATAAAGAATTTCATTGATATCCAAAACCGTTTTTGTTTTATTTATTTTTTATTTTTTAACGCCTCCGATGCGCCACCCTTTACAAAACTATCGATACCCTGTAATCCTGTTAAGATGTGATTCATTATCCTCTGGAAAGTTGTTGGTGCCCCTGTGAAACCGGAAGGCATCCTATTGAATTCAAAATGTCCATGTCCTGTACTGAAGGCAGTTTTTTCTTTATCACCTTCTTTTACTAAGACCTGATGATAGCCACTTGCTAAATCTAAAGTTGAAAAATACCGACTGTGACCTAATTAATCTAATATTTCGTCTATTCGCGGAATCGGAAATACCTGTTTTATGGTTACGTCATTTAATTTACGAAAATCTATGACAAGTCTCCATTTTTTGTTACCGTCTTTGTCGCTCCTCTTCGGTACCAATAGTAACGGTGAATTCCAGGGTGATATGCTTGGCGATATAATAGCTGCGTTTTTTTCATAATTTAAATTTGAGCCGGAACAAATTTTATACGCAAAACAAAATCAAATTTGAGCTAGATAGATTTATCGAGCTCAATTTGTTTTTGTTTTGCGTACAAAACTTGTTCCAGCTCAAATTTAAATTATGAAAAAACGCAGCTAATGCCAGCATCTAACCTGTCTATTATTTTCCTCCCTATGTGTGTGTGGAAGTTTGTATTGCTTAATTCGTGGTTGATTCCATTGTGTTGTTATGTCGTGATTAAGTATCGGCGTGTATGACAGTTCGTCACCTTCTAAGTGAAAAACATCGTGGTATGAAATAGAAAGATTTTGTAATGATGTGATTTCCTCATTATTTAAAGATTCATCGATGTTAATCTTTTCTAATAATCTATTAATCCTATTTTTTATATTCACTGAATTTATAGTATTTATTTGTTTGTATCTGATTCCCTATACTGATTAAAATTTTGGTTTAAAATTGATGTCTATTATAATGTCTTTTTCTGTAGCATTTAATACTGAGACATAAACTTTGTTTTTGTTAACATTCGATAAGCTTTCTCCTAAATATACTCCAGGATAAATTTCTTGTTTATTTATTAATACAATTGAAATTTTTGTTTTTAGTGAAATTTCTACTATTTTTGCGGTTCTCGGCATGATTTTTATTTCATGATTGTAATAAATATTTTCAATGTCCACTCGCGTTTTCATTGGTAATCGGATAGTTTGATTCTCCTTTTTACGAGGAGATTATCACGCGTTATAATATTCCGAACATTTTAATTACAGATAATGGTTCAAATTTTGTGTCAACATTATTTTCAGACACGTGCAAGTTATTAAACATTAAAAAAAATGCAAATAACACCTTATCACCCGCAGGAGAATGGCTCGTTAGAATGAAGTCACTTTAGAGGAGTATTTGAGATGTTTTGCAAAAGAGAATGGGTCCAACTGGGACAATGCATGTGCACAATAACACAGTGCATATGTCAACAGGGCAAACGCCTTGTCGTACTTCATACGGATTTGAATTCGACATGCCAACCAACCTAAAACGAAAATATTCACCAATTTATAACAGTGAAGATTACAATAAGGTATTAAAATACCAAATACAGCGTACACATGAGATAGTCAGACAAAATGAAGAAAAAGTTAAGGAAAGATCTAAATGAAGTTACGATAATAAATTAAATACGGTAGTTTTTAAGGAAGGCGATAAAGTTTTATTAAAAAACCAGAATAGGAAAAACAAATTTTCACAAATCTGGGTAGGACCCTACGAAGTCCTTTCGATAATAAGTCCTGTGACAACAGTGATCTGTATCAAGGGAAGAGGGAAAAAAATTCCATAATAACTTATTAAAAGCATATAACTCTTAAGTAATACACAATTGAACGAACAATTACTAAACATTGTCACTATAATTGAGATAGGTCAGTACTTCAATTTCATTGTCAAGAGTCTATGGAAACAAACGACAGAAAGATCATTGCACTTAAAGTACAGATATATGTTAGCGTAGCACACACTACAGTGAAGGAGAGATATAAGTGAGGAGCTTATGTGTAGTTATAAGCGAAAAATGCAATTCAGCAAAATTTAAACCTCGGCACTAGCTCAGTGAAGCAGTGACCCGCTAGGCAAAATACACAAAAAAAAAGTAAACCACCACCAAAAACTACACTATCTCAAAAGAAAAACAACAAGTTAACCACAACAAGCATATACAACATTCGCATGCGCAAAAATGCAATTCATCATTTATATGCGATTAGCTTACTGGAATAGAAAAAAATATAAAATAACGAACATACGAATAAAGAAATGAAACTAAAGATTTTCGACATCTGCATCGCGCCGCAACCGTCCCAAAGACTAAACGAAAGTGAGTTCGGCCCAGAATCGCAGTCTGAGCCATCTTGTGGGTCGGCATACAGGTATTCGTACATGCAAGGAGCATAGTCGGAATCGTGCGGGACTGCAAGGAAAAAAAAACACACACACTCACAAAGTATAAATACATAGTTGAAATAAATAATTAATTTATCAATTTTTCTTAATTTTTATATATATATATATATATATATATATATATATATATATATATATATATATATATATATATATATATATATATATATATATTATTCATAAAAAAGGGGGCAATAACTTACCTCGTTCGAAATATAAAATAACGAACATATGAATAAAGAAATGAAACTAAAGATTTTTGTTACAAAGAACTAAGTGCTTTGATTGAAAAAAAGTCTTTTTTATTTTCTTTTTGTATAATTTCATTTACGTATAACTTATTTTTCTTTTAATGTTTCAAAGATAATAAATACTAGATTGATTTTTTTTTTTTTTCAAATTAACCAACGCTCAGGGGATGCCCCCTATTCGTGCAATGCACAGTGTTGATCGTAAGAAAGGATTATAGGTTAAAGGGAGGAGGAAAGATGGAGTAGTGTCGGTGGATGTTTGCTTTAAATTTCACAATATTAAAAATGTCGGAAAAAACAGACGCAGGCAGATTGTTCCACAAACGTATCGTGCGACTGAAGAACGAATTATCTCTGTAATGCGTGGTTCTGTTTAGAACCGAGTGGACTACGAAGGGGTTGGCTTGGTTCGACGCCCGAGTAGAACGAGAGAAAACACGACCTGGTGGAATCAGGCCAAGTTTTTCCCTCGGACACTTACCATTGTAATACCTATAAAACAGGCTTACACACCCTACGGTCCGTCGGTGCTCAAGAGAACCAATAGAGGATGAAATATTTTCATACCCTATTATATATATTGCACGTTGTTGGATTCGATCCAGGAACTCCAAGGAAGATTTTGAAGCCCCTGCCCATATGTGCGAATTGTATTCCATCTTAGGCCGAATATAGGTGGTGTGGACAATACGCAAGTCAGCGGGAGTGAAGTATGTCTTACACCGTTTCAAAAAACCGAGGCACTTGGCCGCTTCTTTACACACATCAAATATGTGATCATTCCAACGGAGGTCACATTGAATTGATATACCCAGAACGTCAAGAGCAGCTGACTGCGCAATATTCACAGAGTCCATATTGAGGGGAGGGAGGGGTGAATCCATTCTTTTGTGAGATAACAGACAACATTGGGTCTTGCTAGCATTAAAATCAACTCTATTTGCAAGACCCCACTCGGAGATTGTTTTAAGGTCATAATTGAGTGTATCATTCATTGTGCACCTTTTACTCTCAATCTCCAAAGAGTTTGGGCGCTTGTTAAAGGAATATGAATGACAAATGTTACGGTCATCTGCAAAGGAATGGATTGGGTTCTGGGTCGATGACAGAAGGTCATTGATAAAAACCAGAAATAGGGACGGGGATAGGACGGAACCCTGCGGGACTCCAGAATTGATGGAATGCTGTTCTGAGAAAACACCATCGCAACTCGTATTGTACGACCATGGAAAAAACTCGATATTACGTGTCTGCGCAATGATGGGAGATGGACGTGTCGCACCGTCCTCTTATTTTAATTCGTCGTCCGTTGCACCAAATTTTAACACTTGTCGAGTGCCGTGAAATGTGTAGTTTTAAGTGTCGTTCCAAGTGTCGTCCGCAGTATTTTAAAATAATTCATTTTCTAAATAATCAAAATAATAACAATTCACGATTAAAAACGCTCAATAAACAAACCCACAAATATATCAACATAGAACAATAACGCATGCTGCGAAATTAAATACAACAACAATATATACAACCTGTTTATTGCTCTACCAGCACTGCATGCTGCCGTCGTCGCTGCGTGGATTTTTGCAATTGTCAACGCAACGGGCTTATCTATGCCCTCTGCTGCAATTTTTCATTTGTTTTTCGTTCTCTGTCCCTTCCCCATCCTACTGCACGCTACCAGCGTGCGAGGCTGAGACTGCAAGAGTGCTGTTGTAAGTCAACATAGTGTGTTTTGGTAAGTCACTATACGTTGATATTATAAACGTATCGTGACCTACTTACGCGAAGACTACTTCATGCAGTCATCGTTACGTTGCAGTAAAGTGCAACGTAGGACATATGTGTCATAGTCCAGCAAGCCAATGAACTAGCAACAGTATGAGCGAAGCTGGGTCAAACCAGCAGCAGCATGATTGGCTAAGGGCTTTTTCCCTTACGGAAGCAAATAGTGAGTGGAATTTGCGCACGGTACTCTGCCGGAACATGTAGATTTGAAACATGCCTTCTTACAATAGTTAAGTTAAATTTTAAGTGAGTTGTGAAATAGAATTTAGAGGTGTAACAAGCCAAAAATATTGAACTAAAAAGTGTTGAAATAAAGTCTAAGTTTAAATTAAAAGAATTCAAATATATATTATTTATTGGGAAATAATTAAAGTACTATAGTAGGAGTAAGTATAATTCAACGTTGGAGATACTAACATTTTGGCGCAGCCGGTTACCAAGAACCAGAAAGAAGAAAAGAAGGAAGGAAGAGACATTTTTTTTTTTTTTGTTTAAGTAAAGGAAGTTACAAAGGAATTTTAAGTGAGTATTTCTGAAAATTATAGAAGTTGTGGTAGAAATAGGCCGAATTTAGAAACATTTTTTTTTGTCACACAAAATAATAATCATTTGTCATAATTCATTTTATTGAATAAATTTAAATTTAAATAAAAATTAAATAAAATTTGAAATACTCGGAACATTCATAATAATATTTTAATGGTAAATTTAAATAAAAATAAAATAAAATTTACATTCAGTTAAAAATAAATTAAAATTTAAAATAGTTAGAACATTCAAAAATAAACACTTTAATTGAAAATTCATTTTTGTTTACATTCAAATAAAAATAAAATTTAAAATATTAAGAACATTCAATTAAAAATAAAGAAAAATTTAAAATAATTAGAACATTTAAAATAACATTGGAAATTTGTAGAATATTTTTAATATTTCCATGGCCAAATTCATTTAAAATTTAACATTTTAATGAACGAATTTGGAATTATAGAATACTTTTTTTTTTTAAACATTGGGAAACCAGGTGAACTGAGGAGAGTTCTAGGGGTTAAATAATATTTTTTGTTTTGAACATTATATGGCGGAATTGGAACAGTCACAGTTAGCTTATAGGAAAACATTAGGGCAATTGGACAGGTTTACGGAGAAATTGTGGGATCAAATCAGCCTCGAAGTAAATAACAAAGAACATTTACAATTAATAAAAAATAAAGTAAATAGTACAAAGGTCTTTTCCGAAGTAGAAAGAGTAGATGTCGTGTTCGAAGAACTAATATATTTCTTGGAACACAAGAGTGAAAATAAAATAAAGGAGATAGAAAGGCGAGTTTGCAGCGTTAACGAAAAAAATAAACGATAAATTAGCAGAAAAACAGAAGTTGTTAGATCACGCCTGCGGTTTAGAGTCGGAAAACGAGAAATTAAGAGCTTTGTTAAAAGAAAAAGATATTTCTGATGACTCAGTAGCAAGAGTACTGCATCAACAACCTAGATTAGAATTTGAATCAGTCGAAGAGGCAACTAACAAAGTAAGAGAATTAGACTCAAAGATATATATATATATATATATATTATTCATAAAAAAGGGGGCAATAACTTACCTCGTTCGAAATATAAAATAACGAACATATGAATAAAGAAATGAAACTAAAGATTTTTGTTACAAAGAACTAAGTGCTTTGATTGAAAAAAAGTCTTTTTTATTTTCTTCTTGTATAATTTCATTTACGTATAACTTATTTTTCTTTTAATGTTTCAAAGATAATAAATACTAGATTGATTTTTTTTTTTTTCAAATTAACCAACGCTCAGGGGATGCCCCCTATTCGTGCAATGCACAGTGTTGATCGTAAGAAAGGATTATAGGTTAAAGGGAGGAGGAAAGATGGAGTAGTGTCGGTGGATGTTTGCTTTAAATTTCACAATATTAAAAATATCGGAAAAAACAGACGCAGGCAGATTGTTCCACAAACGTATCGTGCGACTGAAGAACGAATTATCTCTGTAATGCGTGGTTCTGTTTAGAACCGAGTGGACTACGAAGGGGTTGGCTTGGTTCGACGCCCGAGTAGAACGAGAGAAAACACGACCTGGTGGAATCAGGCCAAGTTTTTCCCTCGGACACTTACCATTGTAATACCTATAAAACAGGCTTACACACCCTACGGTCCGTCGGTGCTCAAGAGAACCAATAGAGGATGAAATATTTTCATACCCTATTATATATATTGCACGTTGTTGGATTCGATCCAGGAACTCCAAGGAAGATTTTGAAGCCCCTGCCCATATGTGCGAATTGTATTCCATCTTAGGCCGAATATAGGTGGTGTGGACAATACGCAAGTCAGCGGGAGTGAAGTATGTCTTACACCGTTTCAAAAAACCGAGGCACTTGGCCGCTTCTTTACACACATCAAATATGTGATCATTCCAACGGAGGTCACATTGAATTGATATACCCAGAACGTCAAGAGCAGCTGACTGCGCAATATTCACAGAGTCCATATTGAGGGGAGGGAGGGGTGAATCCATTCTTTTGTGAGATAACAGACAACATTGGGTCTTGCTAGCATTAAAATCAACTCTATTTGCAAGACCCCACTCGGAGATTGTTTTAAGGTCATAATTGAGTGTATCATTCATTGTGCACCTTTTACTCTCAATCTCCAAAGAGTTTGGGCGCTTGTTAAAGGAATATGAATGACAAATGTTACGGTCATCTGCAAAGGAATGGATTGGGTTCTGGGTCGATGACAGAAGGTCATTGATAAAAACCAGAAATAGGGACGGGGATAGGACGGAACCCTGCGGGACTCCAGAATTGATGGAATGCTGTTCTGAGAAAACACCATCGCAACTCGTATTGTACGACCATGGAAAAAACTCGATATTACGTGTCTGCGCAATGATGGGAGATGGACGTGTCGCACCGTCCTCTTATTTTAATTCGTCGTCCGTTGCACCAAATTTTAACACTTGTCGAGTGCCGTGAAATGTGTAGTTTTAAGTGTCGTTCCAAGTGTCGTCCGCAGTATTTTAAAATAATTCATTTTCTAAATAATCAAAATAATAACAATTCACGATTAAAAACGCTCAATAAACAAACCCACAAATATATCAACATAGAACAATAACGCATGCTGCGAAATTAAATACAACAACAATATATACAACCTGTTTATTGCTCTACCAGCACTGCATGCTGCCGTCGTCGCTGCGTGGATTTTTGCAATTGTCAACGCAACGGGCTTATCTATGCCCTCTGCTGCAATTTTTCATTTGTTTTTCGTTCTCTGTCCCTTACCCATCCTACTGCACGCTACCAGCGTGCGAGGCTGAGACTGCAAGAGTGCTGTTGTAAGTCAACATAGTGTGTTTTGGTAAGTCACTATACGTTGATATTATAAACGTATCGTGACCTACTTACGCGAAGACTACTTCATGCAGTCATCGTTACGTTGCAGTAAAGTGCAACGTAGGACATATGTGTCATAGTCCAGCAAGCCAATGAACTAGCAACAGTATGAGCGAAGCTGGGTCAAACCAGCAGCAGCATGATTGGCTAAGGGCTTTTTCCCTTACGGAAGCAAATAGTGAGTGGAATTTGCGCACGGTACTCTGCCGGAACATGTAGATTTGAAACATGCCTTCTTACAATAGTTAAGTTAAATTTTAAGTGAGTTGTGAAATAGAATTTAGAGGTGTAACAAGCCAAAAATATTGAACTAAAAAGTGTTGAAAAAGAATAGAATTTAGAGGTGTAACAAGCCAAAAATATTGAACTAAAAAGTGTTGAAATAAAGTCTAAGTTTAAATTAAAAGAATTCAAATATATATTATTTATTGGGAAATAATTAAAGTACTAAAGTAGGAGTAAGTATAATTCAACGTTGGAGATACTAACATTTTGGCGCAGCCGGTTACCAAGAACCAGAAAGAAGAAAAGAAGGAAGGAAGAGACATTTTTTTTTTTTTTGTTTAAGTAAAGGAAGTTACAAAGGAATTTTAAGTGAGTATTTCTGAAAATTATAGAAGTTGTGGTAGAAATAGGCCGAATTTAGAAACATTTTTTTTTGTCACACAAAATAATAATCATTTGTCATAATTCATTTTATTGAATAAATTTAAATTTAAATAAAAATTAAATATAATTTGAAATACTCGGAACATTCATAATAATATTTTAATGGTAAATTTAAATAAAAATAAAATAAAATTTACATTCAGTTAAAAATAAATTAAAATTTAAAATAGTTAGAACATTCAAAAATAAACACTTTAATTGAAAATTCATTTTTGTTTACATTCAAATAAAAATAAAATTTAAAATATTAAGAACATTCAATTAAAAATAAAGAAAAATTTAAAATAATTAGAACATTTAAAATAACATTGGAAATTTGTAGAATATTTTTAATATTTCCATGGCCAAATTCATTTAAAATTTAACATTTTAATGAACGAATTTGGAATTATAGAATACTTTTTTTTTTTAAACATTGGGAAACCAGGTGAACTGAGGAGAGTTCTAGGGGTTAAATAATATTTTTTGTTTTGAACATTATATGGCGGAATTGGAACAGTCACAGTTAGCTTATAGGAAAACATTAGGGCAATTGGACAGGTTTACGGAGAAATTGTGGGATCAAATCAGCCTCGAAGTAAATAACAAAGAACATTTACAATTAATAAAAAATAAAGTAAATAGTACAAAGGTCTTTTCCGAAGTAGAAAGAGTAGATGTCGTGTTCGAAGAACTAATATATTTCTTGGAACACAAGAGTGAAAATAAAATAAAGGAGATAGAAAGGCGAGTTTGCAGCGATAACGAAAAAAATAAACGATAAATTAGCAGAAAAACAGAAGTTGTTAGATCACGCCTGCGGTTTAGAGTCGGAAAACGAGAAATTAAGAGCTTTGTTAAAAGAAAAAGATATTTCTGATGACTCAGTAGCAAGAGTACTGCATCAACAACCTAGATTAGAATTTGAATCAGTCGAAGAGGCAACTAACAAAGTAAGAGAATTAGACTCAAAGATCAGATTTTTAGAGGCGGAGGTAAAATTAGCACAAGAAACTTCGTTATACCATAAAGAAGCTTTAAGAATAGAAGAAAATTTAGAAAACATAACAACAGATAGAACAAGAATTGAAATGCCTACAGGCGATATTTCGAAATGCGTACGAAATCTGGTCCCGGTGTTCAAGGGCGAAGATTCACCGTACCTAAAAACGGAGCTTCTTAGATTTATAGACGGTTTTAAGGCAGCGAACCTTAATATAAGTGAAGAAAATCAAGAAGAATTCATGATATGCGTTAAACTGCGTCTTGATGGAGATGCATATGAATTAGTGAGGACTAAGAAAATCGATGATTTAGAATCCTTATTTGAATTGCTTAAAAACACATATTTAAAGGTAGCTACATTAGATTCCGTACAATACAACATAAGACAAGCATATCAAGGTGGAGGGGAAAGTTTGAGGGCATTTGCAAGACGATTAGAAGTATTGCAGTCAAACGCAAACGACATAGCCGATACATTGTACAAAAAGAAGAACCTGCCAACGGATGTTTTTAACACAGAGCTAGTAAATTCAGTGCTCACAGCATTTAAAGTAGGAGTGAGTGACCCGACTGTAAAGATACTACTGTTGAGTAGCGGGGCGGATAATTTAAATGATTTATTAGATGAAGCATTAAGGGCAGAGGCTACAATACAGAGGGGGCCGAAACTACCGAAGGAACTGTATAGTTTGGAAAAAATACCGAATGGAACTTCGAATAGTAAAAATAATCAAGAAAATGATATTAGAATTTTAAGACAAGATAGGGGTAAAAATCAAAAAAATAGAAATAATGGGTATACAGGGGGTGCCATGAAAAAAGGGCCAGTCTGTTCTTTTTGCACTAGACCAGGACACACAAGGGATGACTGTTATTTCCGCAAAAATACACCATTTTGCAGAGAATGCGAGAAGTACGGACATGAATCGAGTTGGCGATGCGGATTAAATAGATTGGAAGAGTGCCAGGAGCAACAACAAAATCAGCAATACAAAGGACTTCAAAATAACGGTTACCAACAGCCGCACCAACAAAATCAGCAATACAAAGAACTTCTAAATAACGGTTACCAACAGCCGAAATATCGTAATCAACAATACCAAGGCTTTCCGGACAACGAATATCAAAGTCAACAGAAACCAAATCAGCCATATCAAGGCGGTAGTGGAGGTTTTCCCAATCATGGAAATAACAGTAATAATTATAATAATAATACTAATAATAATACTAATTATGGTAATGAAAATAATGGAAATAATAATCCTTTTAGAAATAACCACAGTAATAACGATAAGCCTAATAGGCCTTACAGAAGTAATAGAGCATGTTATGGGTGCGGTCAAGTTGGCCATATGATAGCGGATTGCCACGCTAAGCAAAATTTTGGGCCAAACGGTGGTAACAATCACAATAAGGGAAACTACCAGGGGCCCAGTCAAGGCCAGTAAGCTGGGGTCCCGTTAACATTAGTAAAGTTAGGTCAAAGGTAGAAATAGTGGATCATACGCAAAGAGAGCCTGTGATCACATTTGCTACCAAAATTGCGAATAACAGCCAAAAAACCGTGAGCGAAAATATTGTTCATCAAACGTCGTGAGTGACCGTTGATACATATGTTGAGCCACCGTGTTTGGTCTGTAAGAAGAAGGTGAAGGGAGAAAAAATGGGCGAAAATATTGTTCATCAAACGTCGGGACTGACAGCTGATACATATGTTGAGTCACCTTGTTTGGTTTGTAATACAGTAGCAGTTATAATAATTAATTTCATACATTTTATAAGTATTGTGTCGATTACATTAGGGAACAAAATAAAAAAACCCAGTAGGCAGGGTGATTGTTTCAAACTACCTAATGTAAGTGATGTTTTCATCGAAGTACCTTGTGAGGCTGCTAAAAATGGAAAACTCATATTACTGGTAGATTCGGGAGCAGATGCTAGTGTAGTAAAGGAGGGGGCGATGACAAGATTTCCAGGTTTTGATAAAAATACTCAGAAGGACTTTAGTGGTGCCTTTGGGGGATGCGTAAGGACATTAGGGACAATAAACATTCAGCGTGGTTCTGTTTAAAGATGCATGTAGTGGCAATTGAGCAAGGAATACCCGCTGATGGTATAATATGACGGGATAATATATGGAATAGGTCCATAATAAATGCTATAGATAAGAGTTTAATATTTTATGATAAAGATAAAAACAATACTATACAATTACCTATGAGGACACGGACAGATATGGAAAATATTTGTTTAAATCAGGAATTAAAAATAGAACCCAGAACCGCAAAGATAGTATCATTTCGTTTAAAAACAAAAATTCAGATCGTATTAATACATAAACAAGAAATTTGTCCAGGAGTATATTTGGGCGAAAGCATATCGAATGTCAGCAAAAATAGAGTTTATGTCTCAGTTTGAAATGCTACAGAGAAGGAAATTATAATAGACAGTACTTTTAAACCAAAATTTTCAAATTTTAATCAGTATAAAGAATCGGATACAAATAATTCCACAATAAACAGCATAAATTCAGTAAACATTACAAACAGAATTAACAGATTATTAGAGAAAATGAAAATTGATGAAAAATGATTTAAATAAAGACGAAATTACATCTTTACAAAATCTGTGTATTTCTTATCATGATTTTTTTCATTTAGATGGCGATGAATTAACATACACGTCAGCGCTTAAACATGAAATAATTACACAGTGGAACCAACCGCCAATTAATCAGAAACAATATAAGCTACCCCATACACATAGGGAAGAAATTAATAGACAGGTAAGAAAAATGTTAGATGACGGCATTATATCGCCGAGTATCTCACCTTGGAATTCACCATTATTGCTGGTACCAAAAAAGAGCGGTAAGGAAGGTAGCAAGAAATGGAGATTAGTAATAGATTTTCGTAAACTAAATGATGTAACAGTTAAACAAGTATTTCCGATTCCCCGGATAGACGAGATATTAGATCAGTTATGACATAGTAGATATTTTTCAACTTTAGACTTAGCAAGCGGTTATCATCAGGTTTTAGTAGAAGAAAGAGATAAAGCAAAAACGGCTTTTAGTACAGGACTGGGTCATTTCGAATTTAACAGAATGCCATTTGGCTTAACAGGTGCACCAGCTACCTTCCAAAGAATAATGAACCACATATTAACAGGTTTACAGGGTATTGATTGCTTTGTTTATCTTGATGATATAGTGGTGTACGGAAAGAATTTAGCTGAACATGAGCTTAGGTTGAGTAGAGTATTGCAGAAATTAAGGAAACACAATCTAAAATTAAATACAGAAAAATGTCTGTTTTTGCGTCGCGAAGTTGTCTATTTAGGACATAAATGTTCGGAACTAGGTGCTTCAGACCCCTCAAAGGTTGAATGCGTGAAAAATATTCCGGTGCCAAGAAATAAAAAAGAAGTACAAGCGTTTTTGGGATTAATTAATTATTACAGAAAATTTATAAAGAATATGGCAAAATTATCATTACCAATTAATAAGTTACTTAGAAAGGATGGATAGAAGGGGGACTATGGGGGCGATTATCACAAGGCAACGTGTCTGAGTGCTTCAACATGGCGAAGCCAGCGCAATCCTTGTAGGTGTCGTCTCAAGTCAACTCACTGGTCACCAGAATTGACAAATTGTCAAATGGTGACACCTCCACTTCGGTGGAAGTCCTCCTCGTGGAAGTCCCTGGAAACGGCGCTCTACACCACCCGGTGTAGAAGTCGGCTAAAGTGAGTGGCGAGCATCTCCCTCAGAGTGAGGGTTCGTGCGTTGGGTTTGGGTCCCACCACGGAAAAAACCTATGCGCCCAATGAAAACAAAAAAGAAGCCTCGGATAACGACCGATTACAACGATGACGACCCACGCAAACGTTTTAAGGACCATGATTTACGGATATGCACCTGGAATGTCCGGACCCTTTATAGGGAAGGTGCCTCTATCCAGCTGGCAGATGTCCTCGAAAAATATAAGGCTGACATCACCGCTATCCAGGAGATGCGATGGACGGGACAGGGCTGTTCGAAACAAGCGTCCTGTGATATCTACTACAGCTGCCATGCGGAGAGACACGAATTTGGATGTGGATTTGTGGTCGGCAAGAGACTCCGCCACCTTGTCTCTAGGTTCACGCCCGTGGACGAAAGGCTGGCAACAATCCGCATCAAGGCTAAATATTTCCATATCAGCCTAATTTGTGCACACGCTCCGACGAACGAGAAAGATGACGAGACAAAAGAGCGCTTCTACGAGCGCCTAGACAACGCATACGAGCGCTGCCCCCGCCACGATATCAAAATCGTGCTAGGCGATTTTAACGCCAAGGTGGGCAGAGAAGCCATCTATTGTCCCACAATCGGAAAATTTAGCCTCCATGCCAACACTTCCGATAACGGAACGAGACTAATCGACTTCGCCGCAGCACGAAACATGGTAGTTAGTAGCACTAGATTCGAACATTTCGATATCCACAAGGCCACATGGTTGTCGCCCGATCAAAAAACTCGAAATCAAATTGATCACGTTGTGATTGACGGAAGGCACTCTTCAAGCGTGATGGACGTACGCACTATCCGAGGTGCCAATATGGACTCGGATCATTACCTTGTAGCAGCCAAGGTCCGCACACGCTTAAGCGCTGCGAAGAACGTACGGAACCAAACGCAGAGAAAGCTAGACGTCGGAAAGCTGCAATCACAACAGACAACGCAAGCCTTTTCCACTCGACTCTCACACCTGCTTAGACAAAGCACTCCTCCTCTCGATGATATAAGCGCGCAGTGGAATCATATCTCCTGCTCTATGCGTACGTCTGCCGAAGAGGTGCTTGGATTCCAACGCCCCCTGAGGAATCAGTGGTATGACCAAGAGTGTCGCGCGGCCACTGCAGAGAAAGACGCTGCGTACAAATCCACCCTGCAGTCAGTAGCTACGCGAGCTGCGAAGGAGCGATACAAAGAGAAGAGGAGGGAAGAGAGACGTCTTTTCAGGCGAAAAAAAAGCGAGGCAGAAAGACGTGAGTGTGAGGAGATTGAGATGCATGGGGACAGGAATGAGGCTCGAAAATTCTTCGAGAAAATAAGACGCCTAGCCGGAGGTTCGAAATCCGGAGCCTCTTCCTGTAAAGATGAGAACGGAAATCTAGTGACAGATATCCAGAGCACACTGAAAATATGGAGGGATCACTTCTCTAAACTGCTGACCGGTGATGATGACCTCAATTCCACCGATAGAGAAGCAAACCCGGCAACCCCAGTACTTGATGACGACGTTGAGATTCCGCCACCCGACCATGACGAGGTCAGAACAGCCATTGCTCGGCTGAAAAACAACAAAGCCGCAGGTGCTGATGGCCTGCCTGCTGAATTGTTTAAGACCGGAGGCGAAGAGCTAATAGAGAGCATGCACGAGCTCGTAAGCAGAATATGGTCGGATGAAAGCATGCCAAGTGACTGGAACCTCAGTGTACTCTGCCCAATCCTTAAGAAAGGGGATCCCACTATCTGCGCCAACTACCGTGGGATCAGCCTACTCAATATCGCATACAAGGTTCTATCGAGCGTATTATGTGAAAGACTGAAGCCCATCGTCAACAGACTGATTGGACCTTATCAGTGCGGCTTCAGACCTGGAAAGTCCACCATAGACCAGATTTTCACATTGCGCCTAATCCAGGAAAAGACCCTAGAAAAACAGATCGACACCTACCACCTATTAGTCGACTATAAAGCCGCCTTCGACACTCCGATAAGGGAACGATTATACGCCGCAATGTCTGAGTTCGGTATACCTGCGAAACTTATAAGACTTTGCAGGATGACCCTGAGCAACACACGTTGCTCAGTGAGAATAGGAAAAGACCTCTCCGAGCCATTTCATACCGAACGAGGTTTCAGACAGGGTGACTCCCTATCGTGCGACTTTTTTAACTTATTGATGGAGAAAATAGTTCGAGCTGCCGAACTCCGTCAAAGCGGCACTATCCTCAACAAAAGTGTCATGCTGCTCGCATATGCCGACGATATTGATATCATTGGCAGGAGCACACGAGCAGTCAGCGCAGCATTCTCCAGATTGGAGAAAGAGTCGCGTCGAATGGGTCTAGCGGTGAACGAGGACAAGACGAAGTTCCTTGTGTCAACAAGCAAAAAAGAGTCCGTGCGTCTTGGACAAAAAGCTGATTTTGACACCCACAAGTTCGACATTGTGAAGGACTTCGTCTATCTGGGATCCAGCGTAAACAGCAACAACGACGTCAGCCTGGAGATCAAACGGAGAATAACTCTTGCCAACAGGTGCTACTTTGGGCTCAGTAGGCAATTGAGAAGCAGAGCCCTCTCTCGCCGGACAAAAATAACGCTCTACAAGTCACTCATCATGCCCGTCCTACTTTATGGTGCAGAAACATGGACGCTGGCCACCACCGATGAGAGAGTACTGGGAGCGTTCGAGAGAAAGATTCTCCGTAAAATCTTTGGCCCTATCTGCTTTGCTAACGAGTATCGAATCAGGATGAACCACGAGCTATATGAGTTATTCGACGACATTGACATAGTCAAGCGCATCAAGATCCAGCGGCTTCGCTGGCTAGGTCATGTCGAACGAATGGATGAAAACACTCCAGCCAAGAAGGTGCTTGAATCGAAACTCGAAGGTGGACAGCGTAGAAGAGGGCGTCCAAATCTGCGTTGGAAAGACCAAGTTGAGGACAACCTGGCAACGCTTGGTATTTCTAACTGGCGTCAGCGCGCGCAAAGCAGATCCGACTGGCGCGGCTTCATCTCAGCGGCCAAAACCGACCCACGGTTGTAAGGGCCATTTAAGTAAGTAAGTAAGAAAGGATGTTAAATTCTCTTGGACCGACAATTGTCAAAATTCATTTATTAAACTAAAAGAATCAATAATTTCACCACCCATTCTCGCATATCCAGATTTTACAAAACCTTTTTTACTTACAACGGATGCAAGTAACGAAGCAATAGGTGCGGTACTGTCACAAGGCAAAGTAGGGAGCGACCGACCAATAGCATTTGCTAGTAGGGCATTAAATCGAGCAGAAAAAAATTACTCCACCATTGAAAAGGAATTTTTAGCTATAGTCTGGGCAACAAAAAATTTTACGTAGCACAGCAAATCTCAAAGATCAAACATCAAGGTTAGCCCGTTTCAGACATAAATTATCAGAATATGATTACGAAATATCTTACAAACCAGGTAAACAGAATTTGAACGCAGATGCTTTAAGTAGAATTCCACATCCAGAACCAGATATTACTGCGGTCCAAACACGGTCTAAGACCACACAGAATAAATTAGATAATCAAATTTCAAAAACCAAACAACAAGTGAGCACGCCAGTACTGGATGAAATAACAACAGACACCAAGAACGAATTAAACTCAAGTCTACTATTAACTGACCCAGAGGAGATTAAAACTGTTATAAAAGACTTTCATGACTCAGCATTAGGGGGTCATCAGGGCGCAGTGAAAACATATTTTAGAATCAGAAAACAATTTAAGTGGTAAGGTATGCAGAAACAAATAAAAGATTACGTTAAGAATTGTCAAAAATGCCAAGTAAATAAAAGTTCTAGGCTTACTAAAATGCCAATGGTTTTAACTGATACGCCTGTACGACCATTCGATAAAGTATACATGGATCTTGTAGGTATTTTACCGGAAACTATATCTGGAAATAAATATATATTAACTTTTCAAGATGATTTAAATCATTACACGTCATAATATACCGAAGGTATTAGTAACGGACAATGGTTCCAATTTTGTCTCAAAACTGTTTTCAGATACTTGTAAATTGTTAGGAATTAAAAAATTACATATTACACCATATCATCCACAAGCTAATGGGTCTTTATAAAGAAGCCATCGACCGTTAGCAGAATATTTAAGGAGTTTTGCAAAAGAAGATGGGTCGAACTGGGACCAATGGTTAAATTCAGCAATGCATGTGCACAATAACACAGTACATATGTCCACGGGACAAACACCTTTCCTTACTTTATACGGGTACGAATTTGAGATGCCAACAAATCTTAAGCGAAAATGTTCACCAGTATATAATACCGACTATTACAACAAGTTATTAAAATATCAAATTCAACGCACACACGAAATCGTGAGAGAGAATCAAGAAAAAGCAAAAGAAAAATCTATACAAATCTATGATAGCACATTACACCCAAAAATATTTAGCGTAGGTGATAAAATATTGTTAAAAAATCAGAACAGAAAGAATAAATTTTCACCCATTTGGGTAGGACCGTACGAAGTACTTTCGATAGTCCTGTAACGACGATGATTTCTATCAAAGGAAAAGGGAAAAAATTCCATAACAATTTATTAAAAGCATATAATTTTGAAGCAAATATAACAAAATAAATAACGTAACAAACAGTTCGTAAATATCATAACACATAATATAGATCATGTTAAAAGCATAAGATTGCAAATTGCAAGGGTGAAGAGCAAAAAAAAAAAAATAAATAAAAAAAAGGGGCAATGTACGCGTAAATAATAGTTTTAGGGATTAAATAAAAGAAATCTATAGGGATTTAATATTAATGAAATAAATTAGTGCATAAGGAAATAGTTATGTATTAATTTCTAACAAAGTTTGAATAAAGAAAATAGATAAGGGAGTAAGGTAATTTAACAAATTATATTAGATGAGTGTGAAAATATCACAAGTTAATAGCAGTTAATGATAAAAAAAAACTAATTAACTAAAATAAAAGTTGAATTGTCACTACAATTAATATAGGTCAGTCAAAGGCATTGACTCATACAATAGGAACCACTGCTCGCTGTTAATGCACTACAAATGAAATGAGATACTCCACGCGCGAGACGGCGTGGAGTAAAGGGAAGGTGCAAAGTAGCAAGAATTGGTTTAAAAAAAAATATATATATATGCATATATATTAAAGAATAATTGCTTACCAAAGTTGTTGCGGAATAGGGGGTAAAATATGATTAATAAATAAAACGAAAAATAATAATTAAAGATAATGAAACAAAATAGAATTATATGGGATTTAAAAAAAAAAAGGGGGGTGGAGTAAAAAAAAAAAAAAGGAAATCGTGAAATCAATGAAATATAATATAGGGATAAATAAACTAAAGTGAAATGTAAAATTACATAAATAGAATGATAGTATTAGGAATATAATAGGATAAAAGCTTTTAATAGGAAGAAATAAAAATGATCTAAAGAAACAATGGCATAGGCAGATTGGATAGTTAAATACAATTACATATAAACTCTACAAAAGGTAAAATCAAATAAATCGCGGTCGACCAAAAAGAAAAAAAAAGATAATATACATATATATATTTGCATAATTAAGTAAAGTAAAACGCGTTACTAAATGCAGAATTTGCAATTTTCTGTTGTCATTTTGCAATTTTTCTGTTTTTATTTTTTTTAACAAGCAAGAAATACAAATAAAAAATAAGAACAAAAATCGACCATGAAAATTATATAAATTTGTATATCAAACGATTGGTGTTAAAACAAAAGAAAAAGTAGAAATCGACGATGAAAATAATCAGTTTGTTTTCCAAATAATAACAACGGATATATGTAATTTATTTTTTTATGTGGGTATTTTATTTCTTTAAATCTTGGTTTTAATAAAATTTTTCACATATTTTTACATCATTTTCAAATAAATTTCACATATTTTAGGGGGTGAAGGCACCCAAGTACATGACCACCCGCGGGACGAACAGCGTCCCGATCAGCGCGCCGGCTTCCTTCTCTAAACGCACGATTTCGCGGAAAATTAAGAGAAATACTTCAAATGTTGGATCATCCTTGTAATATTCGATGAGGCGATTCAGGCGTGTATCAACGCCTTCATCCCACCAATTCGCCCTGAGCGTTGTCAAATATGCCTCGAAATATTTTAGTTGATTGCTATTCCAGATGAGCATAACCTGGCGGTCGCTCATCCTACCTCGAACATACTCGGTGTTGCCGTCACTGAAGTCAATATCATCAAAATTTGTGAGAATGTCTGAAAAGAACCAAAACAAAAAAAAAAAAATTAATTTAAAAATATAAATATATATATATATTTAATAGAAATGAGTAATTTTAAAATCTAAATAAATTTACTAACTGTTCTCGTCTGAATGCTCGATGACTAATCCTTGTTGTCGTAACGCGTCTAGATCGCGAATTGTTAAAGGATGCTGCCTCACGGCAGGAGATTGCTGCCTTCGGGCAGCCCGGAGCTCATCCTGCTCCTTGCGCAGTTTCTCGCGCCTGTCCTCCTGTAGGCCCTGGGCCGCAGTAGGGTTAAAAACATTTGCTGAAGAATATATAACCAAGAAATATATATAAATAAATATATATATAAATAAAAATAAATACAATTTTTACTTACGGAGCAAAATTGAAGTTGAATATCCAAAGAATAAACTGCAACTAAATAATTGTCGTCCATAGAAGACAGGTATGAACATTTTTAAAATAAAAAAAAACGAAGATAGCCGGCGCCGTTTTTGTAAAATACTGAATTTGGACACTTTATAAGTACTGAGGACAGTTCGTTAACTCACGACACATTGTTTAAATGAGGTTCTACGGTGAGTGTACGACTATAGCAAATTTAAGTTTGGACAAAATAGATATTAAATATAAAGTTGAGACTAAACGATTAAATTTGGATAAAGAAACGTTAGGTTTTTGAATTTTTAAGTAAAAAAAAGAAGATAAAAAATTTGAACCAGGTGGAAATTAAAATGTAAGTGTATGGAATAATTTTTTGTAGTATGCTAAGGTGGGAAAGGTAGATTAACTTAGGACATAAGTGTAAATAATTATATATATAATAGATATGTATAATTATTTTTGTTTTAGGGACATTATGAATAAGATCCTTATGCTGGTCCTGGTGTTGGCAGCAGCTGAAGCAGTCAACATCACGCAGACGCCGATGAACGAGACAAGAATATTTTTTGAGAAAACTACTGAGGCATTATTTTATAGTGACGAATGGACAGTGATATCTAAGTTCATACCACTGCAGTTGACGAATTTTCTGGATCTAACGAAAAAATATATGGAAGCAGCCATTGAAATGTGCCGGAAAATGAGTTCAAGCGCACCAGGAATGAATTTCGGAAGATCGTGTGAAGCGGCAATGCAAGAAACATCGTCGATAATGAGGACATTACAGAAAAATGAGGGTGTTATTAAAAGAACAATTCAAAAGAATCGCCGAAAGAGGTCGCTAAATTTCGTAGGTGAGGGCTTTAACTGGGCTTTCGGCGTAATGGACAACAGTGATCGAAACATCTGGAGGACATTGAGAACCGAGAGAGCGAAACCTATGACGTCATGAGGAAACAGGTGACGGTGATGACATCTAATTTTGGAAAACTGTCAGCACCATTGCTGGATTCTCTAAGGGAGGTGGAAGAACTACAGATGACATTGAACAACACCATACAACAACAGCAGAAAATAAATAGAGATATAGATAACAAGCTCAACAAAGTACAGTTTATGTTACATTTGTTGGAAATACAGTCAACCATAAATGCTAATTTAATGGAGATTCAGGGACAACAATCAATAGAAATGGCAATAATTGACGATCTCTACAAGGGGGATCTGCATCCTACGATAATAGACCGAAAGGAACTAGACGCAATGTTGGCCCGTCTCAAATTAAGGGGCAAAGCGAATTGGTTTATTCAACAGACTTTTGATATGCATCATTTGTCAAAGGTACGAGTTTTTCCGGATGGGGATAGTCTGATGTTCATAATTAAGACACCACTGCCGGATGATGTGTTATTTGCGTTGTACAGGATTTATCCGATCCCCATTAACATCAATGAGGAATGGGACTCGCTGGTTAAGACAAAGTATGACTAGATAGCGGAGGCGGAAGATCGGAGTAGATTCATAGGATTAACGCACGATGATCATTTAAGATGTGTTACGGTGAATCAAGAGATGGACAAGGAGATAACGCTATGTAGACGTCCGGGAACGATTATGACGAGCAACAATGTACTTTGTGAGGTCACGTTAATGCAACAAAGGACAGATATAGTGAATACCTGTGAACATGTAGCTATTAGGAAGAGTTCAGGGTTGGTAGTGAAACTATGGGCTTCAAACTCCTGGTTGTTCAGGTTTGACACGCCAGATCTGAAAGCGGAAATGAGTCAGAAGCAGGAGCGGCTTGAATGGCTAAAGCATCAGCACGAGATGAAGACTATGGGAGCATCGTACGGCGTGGTAGTGTTGGTGTTAATCTTCGTGGTATTAGCGTATTTTTGGTACCTTCGAGTAGAATCATCGAGAAAGCTAAAATTAACAGTCACTGAAGGATAGGGAGACAGTAGCAACAGTAAATGCCATCAGTAGCGTAAAAATTGAGGAGAACGAGTTAGCGGAGCGTATTGCATTTCGGCCAACCACAAGTCAACGAGCTGAAGTTGTTAAACAGAAACATGAGGACGAAGAGCAGAGTCGAAAGCCAACCATAACGACATTGGGACCAGCTTATGGAATGATTTAGGGGTATGAGTATGAGGGATTCAAGAAGAAAATTCAATATATATTATAAATTAGAACTATTAATATGAGGGATTGAAAAACAAAAGAGGGATTGAAAAACAAAAAAATGCACTACAAATGAAATGAGATACTCCACGCGCGAGACGGCGTGGAGTAAAGGGAAGGTGCAAAGTAGCAAGAATTGGTTTAAAAAAAAATATATATATATATGCATATATATTAAAGAATAATTGCTTACCAAAGTTGTTGCGGAATAGGGGGTAAAATATGATTAATAAATAAAACGAAAAATAATAATTAAAGATAATGAAACAAAATAGAATTATATGGGATTTAAAAAAAAAAAGGGGGGTGGAGTAAAAAAAAAAAAAAGGAAATCGTGAAATCAATGAAATATAATATAGGGATAAATAAACTAAAGTGAAATGTAAAATTACATAAATAGAATGATAGTATTAGGAATATAATAGGATAAAAGCTTTTAATAGGAAGAAATAAAAATGATCTAAAGAAACAATGGCATAGGCAGATTGGATAGTTAAATACAATTACATATAAACTCTACAAAAGGTAAAATCAAATAAATCGCGGTCGACCAAAAAGAAAAAAAAAGATAATATACATATATATATTTGCATAATTAAGTAAAGTAAAACGCGTTACTAAATGCAGAATTTGCAATTTTCTGTTGTCATTTTGCAATTTTTCTGTTTTTATTTTTTTTAACAAGCAAGAAATACAAATAAAAAATAAGAACAAAAATCGACCATGAAAATTATATAAATTTGTATATCAAACGATTGGTGTTAAAACAAAAGAAAAAGTAGAAATCGACGATGAAAATAATCAGTTTGTTTTCCAAATAATAACAACGGATATATGTAATTTATTTTTTTATGTGGGTATTTTATTTCTTTAAATCTTGGTTTTAATAAAATTTTTCACATCATTTTTACATCATTTTCAAATAAATTTCACATATTTTAGGGGGTGAAGGCACCCAAGTACATGACCACCCGCGGGACGAACAGCGTCCCGATCAGCGCGCCGGCTTCCTTCTCTAAACGCACGATTTCGCGGAAAATTAAGAGAAATACTTCAAATGTTGGATCATCCTTGTAATATTCGATGAGGCGATTCAGGCGTGTATCAACGCCTTCATCCCACCAATTCGCCCTGAGCGTTGTCAAATATGCCTCGAAATATTTTAGTTGATTGCTATTCCAGATGAGCATAACCTGGCGGTCGCTCATCCTACCTCGAACATACTCGGTGTTGCCGTCACTGAAGTCAATATCATCAAAATTTGTGAGAATGTCTGAAAAGAACCAAAACAAAAAAAAAAAAATTAATTTAAAAATATAAATATATATATATATTTAATAGAAATGAGTAATTTTAAAATCTAAATAAATTTACTAACTGTTCTCGTCTGAATGCTCGATGACTAATCCTTGTTGTCGTAACGCGTCTAGATCGCGAATTGTTAAAGGATGCTGCCTCACGGCAGGAGATTGCTGCCTTCGGGCAGCCCGGAGCTCATCCTGCTCCTTGCGCAGTTTCTCGCGCCTGTCCTCCTGTAGGCCCTGGGCCGCAGTAGGGTTAAAAACATTTGCTGAAGAATATATAACCAAGAAATATATATAAATAAATATATATATAAATAAAAATAAATACAATTTTTACTTACGGAGCAAAATTGAAGTTGAATATCCAAAGAATAAACTGCAACTAAATAATTGTCGTCCATAGAAGACAGGTATGAACATTTTTAAAATAAAAAAAAACGAAGATAGCCGGCGCCGTTTTTGTAAAATACTGAATTTGGACACTTTATAAGTACTGAGGACAGTTCGTTAACTCACGACACATTGTTTAAATGAGGTTCTACGGTGAGTGTACGACTATAGCAAATTTAAGTTTGGACAAAATAGATATTAAATATAAAGTTGAGACTAAACGATTAAATTTGGATAAAGAAACGTTAGGTTTTTGAATTTTTAAGTAAAAAAAAGAAGATAAAAAATTTGAACCAGGTGGAAATTAAAATGTAAGTGTATGGAATAATTTTTTGTAGTATGCTAAGGTGGGAAAGGTAGATTAACTTAGGACATAAGTGTAAATAATTATATATATAATAGATATGTATAATTATTTTTGTTTTAGGGACATTATGAATAAGATCCTTATGCTGGTCCTGGTGTTGGCAGCAGCTGAAGCAGTCAACATCACGCAGACGCCGATGAACGAGACAAGAATATTTTTTGAGAAAACTACTGAGGCATTATTTTATAGTGACGAATGGACAGTGATATCTAAGTTCATACCACTGCAGTTGACGAATTTTCTGGATCTAACGAAAAAATATATGGAAGCAGCCATTGAAATGTGCCGGAAAATGAGTTCAAGCGCACCAGGAATGAATTTCGGAAGATCGTGTGAAGCGGCAATGCAAGAAACATCGTCGATAATGAGGACATTACAGAAAAATGAGGGTGTTATTAAAAGAACAATTCAAAAGAATCGCCGAAAGAGGTCGCTAAATTTCGTAGGTGAGGGCTTTAACTGGGCTTTCGGCGTAATGGACAACAGTGATCGAAACATCTGGAGGACATTGAGAACCGAGAGAGCGAAACCTATGACGTCATGAGGAAACAGGTGACGGTGATGACATCTAATTTTGGAAAACTGTCAGCACCATTGCTGGATTCTCTAAGGGAGGTGGAAGAACTACAGATGACATTGAACAACACCATACAACAACAGCAGAAAATAAATAGAGATATAGATAACAAGCTCAACAAAGTACAGTTTATGTTACATTTGTTGGAAATACAGTCAACCATAAATGCTAATTTAATGGAGATTCAGGGACAACAATCAATAGAAATGGCAATAATTGACGATCTCTACAAGGGGGATCTGCATCCTACGATAATAGACCGAAAGGAACTAGACGCAATGTTGGCCCGTCTCAAATTAAGGGGCAAAGCGAATTGGTTTATTCAACAGACTTTTGATATGCATCATTTGTCAAAGGTACGAGTTTTTCCGGATGGGGATAGTCTGATGTTCATAATTAAGACACCACTGCCGGATGATGTGTTATTTGCGTTGTACAGGATTTATCCGATCCCCATTAACATCAATGAGGAATGGGACTCGCTGGTTAAGACAAAGTATGACTAGATAGCGGAGGCGGAAGATCGGAGTAGATTCATAGGATTAACGCACGATGATCATTTAAGATGTGTTACGGTGAATCAAGAGATGGACAAGGAGATAACGCTATGTAGACGTCCGGGAACGATTATGACGAGCAACAATGTACTTTGTGAGGTCACGTTAATGCAACAAAGGACAGATATAGTGAATACCTGTGAACATGTAGCTATTAGGAAGAGTTCAGGGTTGGTAGTGAAACTATGGGCTTCAAACTCCTGGTTGTTCAGGTTTGACACGCCAGATCTGAAAGCGGAAATGAGTCAGAAGCAGGAGCGGCTTGAATGGCTAAAGCATCAGCACGAGATGAAGACTATGGGAGCATCGTACGGCGTGGTAGTGTTGGTGTTAATCTTCGTGGTATTAGCGTATTTTTGGTACCTTCGAGTAGAATCATCGAGAAAGCTAAAATTAACAGTCACTGAAGGATAGGGAGACAGTAGCAACAGTAAATGCCATCAGTAGCGTAAAAATTGAGGAGAACGAGTTAGCGGAGCGTATTGCATTTCGGCCAACCACAAGTCAACGAGCTGAAGTTGTTAAACAGAAACATGAGGACGAAGAGCAGAGTCGAAAGCCAACCATAACGACATTGGGACCAGCTTATGGAATGATTTAGGGGTATGAGTATGAGGGATTCAAGAAGAAAATTCAATATATATTATAAATTAGAACTATTAATATGAGGGATTGAAAAACAAAAGAGGGATTGAAAAACAAAAAAAAAAAAAATATAAGTATATAAGAATAAAAAAGTGGGGAAAAAAAAAAAAAAATAATTAAGTATTTTAGTTAAAATATCGTCGAATATGCCTAAGTTCAAGTAAACACTTCATTGCACAAAATAAAGCATAATTGCTCGCACATATAAATAAGAATAACAACAGAATAACACAAAACAAAGCAATTACAAAGCGGTAACCTAAGAAGCTACTGTTTTGCCAACTGCAATGTTCTGTGCATTATAAACAATGTTCGGTGGTGGGGTCATTTTAAAATAGAATATTATAAATTGTAATATTTTTACCATATATTTTTTTTTTTTAAGATAATATTCAGATATATTGATAAGACTTGTTAAGTAAACTGATAAGAGTATAATTTTTAGGCAATTTCAATTATGTAAAAGAAAAAGCTATTATTCATTTTAATAATATTTTTTTCTTAAAATAAGGGTGGAGGTATGTCAACATAGTGTGTTTTGGTAAGTCACTATACGTTGATATTATAAACGTATCGTGACCTACTTACGCGATGACTACTTCATGCAGTCATCGTTACGTTGCAGTAAAGTGCAACGTAGGACATATGTGTCATAGTCCAGCAAGCCAATGAACTAGCAACAGTATGAGCGAAGCTGGGTCAAACCAGCAGCAGCATGATTGGCTAAGGGCTTTTTCCCTTACGGAAGCAAATAGTGAGTGGACTTTGCGCACGGCACTCTGCCGGAACATGTAGATTTGAAACATGCCTTCTTACAATAGTTAAGTTAAATTTTAAGTGAGTTGTGAAATAGAATTTAGAGGTGTAACAAGCCAAAAATATTGAGCTAAAAAGTGTTGAAATAAAGTCTAAGTTTAAATTAAAAAAATTCAAATATATAGGAGTAAGTATAATTCAACGTTGGATATACTAACAGTGCGCAACGAAGACAGTAGTGAAGGCCTAACACTCAACACTGTTTAGTTTACTCTCTCACTTGTTTGTCTCAACTGCCCCGCTATTAGTATGTTTGTTTGTTTTAAATTTACCCAGTAGCGAAAATGTCGCAAAACATCCGTATAGATATTCTCTGCCCATAGGGGTCTCGCCCTTTTTATTCGAAGTGACGTTGCGTACCAGCACCAACAGCAGCTTGTGTTTCGGATAATGAATTTAATTCTATGTGGATTAAATTCAAAATCTTGTCACACATCATGCACTTGTGTTTTATTTATAGGAGTCCGAATCTAGATAAGGTTTCTACCTGTAACAAGTTAGATGCCCTATCTGATTCGATCAAATATATTGGAACAATTTCCAGGCAGTGAAATTGTTGTTGCTACTTTAATGTGCACAACGCCACTTGGTTGAGCCACTCGGGTCTATCAACACAGGAGGGTTGTTATGTTGAGCTGTTTGCCGAGTGCCACCAACTCACTCAATTGGTGAAGGAACCGACGTACCTCCCACGCGTCGGTGGGCAGAGCCAAAAAGTCTTAGACCTTTTTCTGACTTCGCATCATGAAAAATATGATGTAAAAGTCCTTGCACCTCTTGGTAATTCCGACCACTGTATCGTTTTCGTATTCTAGTTTACGCGCCTTTTTGATTAAAGCCCCGAAGAGGACTTTATGGCTTTACGAAAAAGCAAATTGGGATGCGTTAAATGATTTTTTTCGCAACTTTAATTGGAAATTGTGTTTCGCAGATAGAGACATAAATGCCGCGGCCTTAATGGTACAAAATATTATTTTATTGGGTATGCGGTCCTTCATACCTTCTAAAAAGATTAGCATTAAACCCAAGGACCACTCTTGGTTTAATGAGACTTGCAGGATTGCAGTCAGGTCGAAAGAGGAAGCCTTTCAGAATTGGCGTTCTAATAAGAATGCTGATACTGAAAGACTTCGCATACAGGCTAGGAATCGCTGTAATGCCGTGATCGCGCGTGAAAAGTTTCTACACGAACAAAACGCACGCAAAAAGGTCCTTCTCTACCATAGAGGTAGTAAAAATTTCTGGTCATTTGTTAAAAGGGTGAAGAATCAGACGACTTCGTCTACTCCAACCCTATTTCCAAGGCTTTTGATCGAGTGTTGCATGAAGCCCTGGTATCAAAACTTATTGCATATAGTGTCGGTAATTCTTTTGCTCGATGGATATCGAGTTTTCTCCATGGTCGTTCAATACGAGTTGCAGAACAGCATTCCATCAATTTTGGAGTCCAGCAGAGTTCCGCCCTATCCCCGTCCCTATTTATGGTTTTTATCAATGACCTTCTGTCATCGACCCAGAACCCAAATCAATGATACACTCAATAATGACCTTAAAACAATCTCCGAGTGGGGTCTTGCAAATAGAGTTGATTTTAATGCTAGCAAGACCCAATGTTGTCTGTTATCTCACAAAAGAATGGATTCACCCCTCCCTCCCCTCAATATGGACTCTGTGTATATTGCGCAGTCAGCTGCTCTTGACGTTCTGGGTATATCAATTCAATGTGACCTCCGTTGGAATGATCACATATTTG
The DNA here is from genome assembly GCA_951804985.1 of Dryomyza anilis. NCBI lineage: Eukaryota > Metazoa > Arthropoda > Insecta > Diptera > Dryomyzidae > Dryomyza > Dryomyza anilis. Next base: position 53,261,671 of record OX638133.1, on the reverse strand, counting down.
ATGTGTCGAAAGAAGCGGCCAAGTGCCTCGGTTTTTTGAAACGGTGTAAGACATACTTCACTCCCGCTGACTTGCGTATTGTCTACACAACCTATATTCGGCCTAAGAAACCGCTCGTCTTCTCGACGCTGAACGTAACCTCGTTCCTCGTTCTAACTCGTTCCTCTTTGAGGCCTGCCAAATATCCCTTGCAAGTTTCTTTATTGTAGTATTCACACTTATCTGTCAGTTTAAAAAAAAGCCATTATGAAGATGTCGACTCGTTTAGAATAAACACATAATTAAAACGACACATAAAATAAATTTTACAACAAGAGTCAACTCCAGAAAATAAATGCAAAAGGTACGAATATGATCCGACCATACCATACATAGTATGGGCAAAATCCAGAAAAAAACATAAAAAGTATAAAATGTTGAAGTAAGCAAAATTGCATTTGGTTTAATACAACATTAGTTAAGGCAATACAAAATTCTAACACATAGAAATAGAATCATATTCAACAAAATGAATTTATTTGCTTCTTATGTAGAATCATATAGTTAAATACACTTATAATCATACATAGAAAAAATTTACTGCGTTTGAATTCAAAATTATAGAGAAGGTATTAAAAGACAAAATCAATATTTTGATTAATCTTTAATATGTAAAATAATAACAGCATTAAAAAAAAGGTCAAATTACTTTTTCAAAGAAGAATATATAATGTAACAAAAACAAAATTAATTAACATGTATCAATGTAACAATTGTAGTAATTGTTATTATTATGAACTTTGATGTTAACAATAAGAATGCTAAGATTTAGAAAAATAGAATAGAATATCAGTAAAATAGTCCTTTGATTAGATTTTATAACATTGTATCCTAAACAATTGTTTTTCTTTACGATAGAGAATAAACAAAATAAGATAATGAGTTTAATATTGGTACTGGTTCTGATGTTGGCGGTGGGGGAAGCAGTCAATATCAAACAGACAGAAATTAGCGACACAGGAATCTTCTTTGAGAAAACAACGGATGCGTTATTTTATAGTGACGAATAGACAATAATTGCAAATTTCAAACCACTGCAATTAAACGAATTTTTAGAACTAACGAATAATTATGCGGAGACAACGCAGGAGATATGTGAGCAGGTGCGCGTAAAAATGCCTGATATGAATATCAAAAGCTCATGCAACGCAGTAACCTAGGAAACAAAATCAATTATTACAACTTTAAAAAAAAATGAAGAAATAATAAGGCGAACAGTTAGGGGCAAACGTCAGAGACGAGCTCTTAATTTCATTGACGAAGGCCTCAATTGGGCATTTTGGGTGATGGACAACAAGGACAAGCAGACTATATATGGCCCAAAACGCAGCCTATCACTTGGCATTTATACGGATTTTTCAACATATATTGCTCCGAAAACATATGAAATCAAATACTTTTAATATTTTTTATAAATGTATCTAAAAGTACACTTCTGTGGTTAGATATTCTATGTATATAAAGTCGGTCGGACACGACTATTGAATACCCTACACCTTGGTGGGGATAGTATTGTGGCATATTTATTTGAATACCTAACTTTTAATGTTAATAATTATGATGATCGCTCTCACATATATTACACAATGTGGGTGTATCACGCCCATTTTTGTGACATATATTTTTGGTGAATTATAACAATTATTTTTCAATTTTAAAACTATATCTTGAATACTTTTCGAGTTATTGGTTCCTCAGCTCATTTCCGTTCACAGAATAATTTTTTCGCATTCTGACCAGTATTTCTCAAGTTATCGGACAGACAGACGAACATGGCTAAACGGACTCGAGTCGTGATGCTGATCTAGAATATATATACTTTTCCATACCGGCCACGCCTTCTAAGGGGCGTTACAATATCTGCACAAACTTATTATATCCTGTACCTCATAGGTGTAGGGTATAATTAATTACAAAGTGGAATGCGGTACAAATTATAAATCGTATCCTTGGTTTTATGTGTTAATAGTAACGATTGCTCCATCAATCACTTAAATTTGGTGGAGTGACACAATATCACGGATACTTTTCGCATTATTCCTACTTCTTTTTCTTTCGCAGCTATTTCTGGGCAGATTGTTTCTTGAAATCTTCAAATTTTTTCAACCTTTTCAATTTGTCGATGTAATTCTTGTTTCTCTGAGCCTTGCTCAGGTTTTCCCAAACATCAAACGTATGTTAAAGGTTTGAAAATCAAAATTGTTATAATATTTGATTATCGATAAAAAAAAAGTTTGCTACGTTACAAATCCTTTTTGTACACAGACACTAATAATTACACTGCTAATTTTTGGTTATCTTTAGAAAATAGACTAAAATTACTCGAAGAAAATTAGGTCTTTCGCTTATATTGACGTGCTAGATTTTGTGGTAAAAAACTTTTTAGAATTTTTGTTTGCTAGGTACGTTACTTAAAAAAAATGCGGTCAAATTCTTTTTCGTTTAAAATGCTGATAAGATTATTTTTCTTCAATTATTTCATTTAGTTATTTTCAGTTTTCTTAACTTTATCTACGAAAAGTGGATAACACGAAAAAAGAACAATTAATTGAATACAACACCATTTTTGGTTGAGCGTTGAATTTTTGTTAATTTTTATTTTTCAGAAGGCAACCAATAAACTATGCTAAATTCACGATGCAAAAAAATAATTTCGCGTTGATATTAGTGTCAATCGTTACTTTGGGATGTGTACAAACTACAATTAATAAAAAAGATGCGAAATTTGAAAAAAAATATGTTTTCTGTGGTTTCGATTTTTGCGTTTTGGGCCATATAAACACCAGACCAGAATCAAAGTAAAACCTACAAAATTATGCAAAAACAAATAACGGTAATGTCAACTAACTATAATAAGTTGGCAAAACCATTATTAAATTCAATGAAAGAAGGCGCAGCTGTACAAAAAGAACTTACAAAAACTATTACACAACAAACAGCTATTCATACAAATATAAACAATTCAATCTACAAACTACTATTCCTTATGCACTTATTAGAAATACAAACAACGATAAATGCAAACCTGATTGAAATACAAGGACAACAATTAATAGAGATGGCTGTCATAGACGACATATATAAGGGACGCCTGCATCCGTCGATTATTGACCAGAGGGAGTTGAAATGCTTGCTAAATTAACTCTAAAAGGAAAGGCCAATTGGTTCATACTACAATGATTTGAAATGCACCATTACTCCACCGTACGCGTTTTTCCGGACGCAGACAGTCTAATGATCATCATCAAAACACCTTTCCTGACGATTTGATTATCACATTATACAGAGTCTACCCAATACCCACCAACATTAATATGGAATGGGACGCGTTGGTTAAGACAACATACGACTACTTAGCAGAAGCAGAAGACTGAAGTAAATTCATATGATTAACCACTGCTGATTATGATAAATGCACAACTATCAGCCAGAGCATGAATAAGGAGGTCACACTATGCAAACGACCCGGCACAGTACTAACAAAAAGCAACAAACTATGCGAAGTAACTCTAATACAACACAAAACAGTTCCATCAGACAATCAAGAAGAGTTCCGGTTTGGTCGTGAAGCTATGGTCTCCAAACGTCTGGTTATATAAATTTGAAACACCAACAAGATTCGAAGCTGTATGCGGCACAGACATGGCAACATTGACATTATCTGGACTAGGATGTATGTCAGTTAATGAGGCATGTGATCTTCATAATCAGGAATTGATATTACCATATGAACATACACAAATTACCAACGAGGAAGTAACATACAAAAAAGAAGACCACACAACATTTCTTGAAAACCTGAAAGGAAACTGGTCATCATTCCCCACTCCAAATGTAACAGCTATGCCACTACCAATCTTAGTTTCATCGCGCAATACAACAACAAGAAAAGTAAAAACAACAACGCTGAATGCAAGTCTACGAACGACAACGCATCAAATGAACGCAATAACAACGGCACTACAATCTATGCCAGCGCAGAAACCCCTAATGAGTCACTAAGAACATCAGGACCAGGGTTTTATTGTATATAATTATTTTTTTTATACCCTACACTAAGAGTGAATGGTTATATTCAGTTTGGTACGCCGTTTCTAACACCCAGAAGGAAGCATCTCCGGTATGGAAAAGTATATATATTCTTGATCAGCATGACCTCCTGAGTCGATTTAGCGATGTCCGTCTGTCTGTCTGTCCGTCTGTTGAAATCCCTACTACTTTTAAAATTGAAGAGCTAGATAAATGAAACTTATAACTAAGATTACTAATATACCTACGCTGTATGTGCGAAATCGAGATCGAGCGAGATCGGTCCATTGTGACCTATGATCCGACCACTTATGTTCAAATACCTCATATATAATGTACATATAAAGATCAATTTTTATGTATACGTGCTTAGGTAAACTTTTTTGTCAAATATATATTGATATCATGCTCAAATACATGATAATAATGTTTTCCGGCGAAAAGACTTGTGGTTCACAAAAAAAAAAATCGAAATTCGGTACACATACCCATTTGTTAATATGGGTATCAAATGAATGGAAATTCTTCAGCGATTGAATGTTTGTAGTTATTTTAAGGATTCGTATACCCTGGTGACCTATATATCACTTTGAATGGTAACCACACATATGTGTAGGGTATTTATAGTCGGCTTAGACCGACTATAATTTTGATAATCCTAACTATCATAATTACACCTACTTTAAAATTTCCCATGTGATCTAACCTTCCCAACTGGTTTTTTTTATTATCAACAATATCACTAAAACTACGACCATTAATTAAGTAATAGAGTAACGAAGAAAAGCAATAATATGATTCTTAAAATGAAAATATTTAAAATAAATTATAATAATAAGAAAAATAATTATTGATTTTGAATCTTTTTGAATGTTGAAATAATGCCGTTATGACACTGCCTTTTTTTAGCAGCTTAAAAAAAACAAAAATTGTCGAGTATTGTCTGAATGAAACATCATTAAATAGAAATAGACAAATACATAAATTGTTGTATGACAAATCATATTTCAATTGTTAAAATTTAAAACAATAACAAATATTTAATTTGTATTTGTACTCCTTCATTGCGAATTAATTGAACGTTTAATACAATTATTAATTAAATATATGTGAAACTCTTGCTGATAATGTGCAGAGTGAATTAAATCTAGTAGCTTTTCATGTTTCTTGCTGTTCTTGGGAAGCATTTTATAGCTTCCACGCATTGGGTTCTTATGGAAGATCGCAACAATACGAATTTTTCTTGATAAATGCTCCTACAGCTGTTTTAAGAACCATGCTAAAAAAAAAGATCCAAGTCATATATTAAAATCTGGTTTTATTTATTTTGTTTTTTAATAAATTTGACATACAATTAAAAAGTAAACAAAACCAAAATATTTTGTCAAATTTTAATTGAAATTGTGCTGAAAAGGTATGAGAACCTGAAACTTTTTAGCCACTTCTTATCTGACACTTTGAACTTGTTCAAGAAATTGAACTTAATTTTCACAATTTTCGTTTATAATCGGGACGTTTCACACCTATTGTGAAAATGTACATATTATATTTTTCTCCTTTTATTTCAACTTGTTGGAAACTTTTTAAGCATGAGAAAAGCCAGTGTCATAACAGCATAAATTAAATTAAACTTAACAAGTGTATTGAAATATTAATGATGTAAAAGAAAAAACTATTATTCTTTTTAATAATAATTTTTTCTTAAAATATGGGGGGAAGAATGTTGTGAATCAGAAACGATTTTTTTTGTTGTATTTAAGAAAGTCTGCAGATAATCAGCATGCACATAAAGTTCAAATCTAAAAGCACAATAACAGATGCATGTTAGCTTAACATATCGTCAACGAAGTAACTGGAACAAGTGTATAATGATTATGAGTGCATACTTTCAGGAGATAAAATTAAGTCTGCTTAACAGCAACGAAAAATACATTGGTTGCAATTTGATCCGAGACTCACGCTAGCAAGTGTGCCGTCAGTTTAAAAGCAACAACAAAAGCATTGGTTGTAATTTAAGTCAAGATTAACGCCAGCATGGGAACCAATGAAGAATTTAACACATTGAAATTTTCTCACAGTTAATGATTTCACAACATTAGTAATATCCGATGTGGGGTTCAGGAGATTTTTAGTAGTACGTAGATTTAAGAATATGCTTGCTTGCATTTATAAGTTGTGTTTTAAGAACTAAGTATAAGCAAGAGGTTCATGAGTCGCACGATACTGAGGTGATGAGGTTAAATAGAGGTTAAGTTTAGATATTAAGCATTATGTTTTTAACTGCCTTAGAGTGCAGACGTGTTATCAGTTCAAGCTCAAGCTTTGTAAAAATACTTAAAAATAATTATTAAAAGTATAAAGCAAGTATTTTTTTTTTTATCAAGTTTTAGCTAATACAGCTAGCTTGCACTTTCACAGCATAATGCTGGAAAATATTTACCCACTAAATTAGTTGGGCTCGTGAACAACACATGCATTTGTTACATTATTGTTTTAGTCTACATTTGAGTTGATTTTTTGACAAATTTATATTATACTGTGGACAATTATTAACTAAATTACACATTCGATTGAAGGGTGAAGCAGCAATATAATTAGTTCTACTATAAGGTACATAAAAAAGAACATCACGATGTCTGCTACTTCTATGATTAAGGTTAAAACTAATATAGTTAAGAAGCTCGGGTGAATCAAGTCTACAGGTTATTAATTGATGTATGTAAATGATATCGACAATTTGTCTGCGCTCGTCAAGAGTCTTTAAATTTAGTAGTTTCAGACGATCTACATATGGAGGAAGATGTAAGTTATCCATCCAATTTAAACCCTTGAGAGCGAAACGTACGAAGTTTTTCTGTATCCTTTCGATTCGGTCATTATGTACCTTGTAGAAAGGAGACCATACTTGACTTTCATATTCTAATTGTGAACGAACCAGAGTGCAATATAGGGTCAAAGTTGTAAGGGAACTATTAAATTCTTTAGCCCATCGTTTGATAAAACCAAGTAATGATGAGGCTTTTTTACATATATTTTCAATATGTAAATTAAACGATAAATTTGTATCGACAAACACACCAAGATCTTTCACCACTTGCACCCGATTTAAAATTTTCTCTTTTAGTTAATAGTTGTATTCTAGTTTATTTCTTTTGCGAAAAAATGTCATGGCTTGACACTTTTCTGGATTAAGAATCAAGTTATTCTTACAATACCACGTTTCAAATGATTTTAAGTCGGACTGAAGTATATGAACGTCCTTATCGTCATTTATTGATTTATATATTTTCATATCATCGGCAAAAATTAATAAATGCGAGTACTTAATGTTGTATATCACATCATTAATAGCCAGTATAAATAACAGTGGACCAAGATGACTACTCTGGGGTACCCCAGATGTTGCAATAAATGGCGAAGATAAATTATTTCTGAATCGTATTTGACATGACTGATCAGATAAATAGGATCCTATCCACTTAACAATGAATTCGGGAAATCCCAGTACCTTTAGTTTGAATAAAATTAAGTTATGAGGTAGTTTATCGAAAGCTTTACTGAAATCTGTGTAAATGCAGTCGACTTGTTTTCCTGATTCTATTGAACTTATTGTAAATAAAGTGAAGTCTAATAGATTAGATACTGTGGATCTTCCGGTTAGAAATCCGTGCTGACGTGAGGTAATTACATCGCTACAGTGGATTTTAACTTGATCATATACAATACGTTCAAACAATTTCGATATTGATGACAATTTAGCGATTGGCCTATAGTTATTTACATCATTTTTACACCCCTTTTTAAAAATTGGGCTTATAAATGAGTTTTTCCAAAATATTGGGAAATTACTTTCATTAATTGATTTATTAAATATGGAACAAAGTGATTTACATAACGAAGTACCACATTTCTTTATAACTGTTGCCGGTATACCGTCTGGTCCAGAACTAAAATCATCATCAATCGTCAAAATATATTGCAAGATCTGCTCCGGAGAAAATGATATAGAGACTAATGAAGTTTTAGGAGCAGAACGCATGTAATCAAAATAATTAACATCGGTTATAAAGGAATCATTAGAGAATGATTGTTTAAACAGGCTTGCAAATAGGCCACATATGACATTAGGGTCGCTAGTGAATCCATCATTATTTTTAAAAGAAGCAGGAAAACCATCGCTCTTTTTTTTAGTATTGATGAAACCCCAGAACTTTTTTGGATCTGATAAAATTTGTATCTTCATTTTATCAATATACTCAGTGTAAAGAATTTTAGATCTAGACTGTAAACAATTTGTTGTATGTTTCTAGGTCACTTGGGTCTTGACTGCTGACATATCTATTCCATGCTCTATTCCTAGAGTTACGTAGCATCTTCAAATCCTAAGTGTACCAGGGATACGATGAGATCTTACTGAACTTAAGGCTATATGGTACAGATAGTGTTATGCAGGAAAAGAGTTCATGGTAAAAATAGTTTATGGCAACATCAAGTTCATTATCATTAATATAGTCTGGTATTATATCAATTTTAGCAGACAACAATTCATTTAACAATGAAAAGTTGGCTTTTTTAAAATTAAATTCATAAGCCTTGTCTGCAGATTTACTATTAATGATATTCGCTCTATCAGATTGATAAAATATTGTTAGAGGCGGATGATATGCATCAATGTCCATTAGAACATTCGTCGAATTTGTAACTACAACATTGTTACTATCTGTAGTAAATACTAAGTCAAGTTGTCGTTCCAGACAATTAGTAATACAAATTACTTGTTGTAAGTCAGATGATATAGTGTCAACAAAAATCTGTTCTTGTCGAGATTTAGAATTAGACGCACAGAAATATGTGTCGTCGTCAGAGTTATTCCATATTAAATCTGGTAAATTAAAATCACCTAAAAGTATAATATCATCAGAACTATTAAGCATTTCCAATACAAAATCTATGGACTTAGATAAGGTCTCATAGACTTCTACGCTACTTTTCGGAGGAATGTAAGCGTTTAAGACATAAGTACAATCCTTACACAAATAAGCTCTAATGAAGCAGCAATTGGAATTTCTAATAAGGAACTTATTAAATTGTTCTTTATTGCTATTAATATTCCACCACCGACTGGAGATTTTTCGATGTCAAATCTATCTTTTCTAAAAACATTGAATGAATTATCAAATAATTCAACGTTTGAAAAGCTCTTATTTAGCCATGTTTCAGTTAACGCGATGATATCGTTCGCGAAATTCTGAGTAGATAAAAAGAGATCCCGAGTCTTTGAACGCAATCCCCTTACGTTTTGGTAGTAAATGGAGATACGCTTAAGTTTTTTGGATTTTGGTGGACTGTTTTAGTTAGTCTATTGTTTCTTTTGGTTTTGAATTCGGAAACAAGGATGTTATCAGTACACAGATTTGAACTGATAACGGCCGCAGCATGTTCTTCCGCAATTGACAAAGTAAAAGATGCATGTGTTGGCCTGTTTCCGATTATTTTTACAAGAAATGTAAGTATCAGTTGGCACGAGTTTATTCATTTTTATAAAATTAGAAATATTTTCTGTTAAAAAAATTCTTTTTAATTTTGGGATTGGTTTTAACGTTGAACTAACTGGTGTCTTACTACTTGTGGTTGTTTTGGGCAGTGTAACTGCTATTAGTGATGGACTAATAGAAGGAACAGAAGGGGTAGCAGAAGTTGATTGGGAACTACGTTTAGCCTTAGGAGGACTTAAAGATTTATTATTATATTTTCGTTTGCCTTTTTTTTCACTTTTTTAGTTGAAGGTTCATTATCAGAGACTGATTCATTGATAAGAGCTGTAATATCTTTAACACAGTCTGGCTTATTTGCGGTATCACTGATTTCTACTATTGAGCTAAATTCGTTTAACAAAATTTAATATTTCACTGTACTTTGAATTTAAAATACTAAGTTTTTCACCAAAGTTTTTATTTTTAACAAAAAAAAAACAGATGGAGAAAGAGGTCTACAAGTAGGACAGTACCACTGTAGACCTGAATGCATTGAACATAAAAATTCAGTGCATCCAATAGAAATATTAGCACATGTAGCGTGGTACAATAGACCACAGGGACCAGAACAGGAAAACATTGAGTTTAAAATGTTCTGACTTTTACATTTGTCCCTCAGTGAGCAGGCAGCGAAGTTTTCAACTGATAAGAAATCCATAGTATAAAACTATCGAAAAACACAAAGTTAAGAATTTAGTGCTAAAAAAAACTTAAAAGGTACGCAGGGGTTAATGCTACTGATTTTGAACACACTAACAACACAACAAGAGTTTAGCGTAAACAAATATAGCACAAAGATGAATTGGAAAGCACAAATAAAATAAATTAACAATAACAATTTACATGCAACAGAATTATTTTGTGCAATTATTACAAAAAATGTGTGCAATTAACTATTGGTTAAATCAATTGTTAGACAATAATGTAGAACACTGTACACTACACTTTATAAAATTTATATTACTTCGTTTTAATTTTTAAATAACACTGTTCTAATCACAAATGCATGCGCTAAAACAAAAACAACCGTCACCGACAAAGAAACGAAACCAACTGGAGAAACGAAACCAACTGGAAGTATAAAATATCCTTGCGTTTTTATTTAATAATAAATGTTAGGACTACAATTGTGGACTTCGAGGAGAAATTGTCACTGACATTTTCATCAATAAAAGGCAAGTACAATTGGACTCCTAGAGCCCACAACAAGTGTAAATGATTTAAAAACAATAATGGTGAAAAAAGTATTTTTTTTTGTTTGCTTAAAACTTTATTAAATTTCGTCTAGGTTATGCACACGAAAAATTAACTCAAATTTTATTGTAATTAAAGTCGTCACTTATTTAGAAGCCTTGAATTTTTTAAAAAGTAAAATTTTAAAAGGTTAGATTTTTACATTTTACGTGTGTTATGTTTCATCGTAGTTGCGTCTTTTGCTTTATTCAAAAATATTGGGATTCATCGCGCAGTGTCGCATTGCAGTTGCCTCGTGTGTGGATCATATCAGTAAATTTATTTTTTTTTGCTTTTTGCCAGGGAAAGTGTATGGTGAGAAGCTACAGCTTGTGATTTGCGACGATTTAGTTCAACGAATTCATCTTCCAGTTTTTTTCGAGATTCGTTCTTCAGACATCGTTTTTTTTTCAGTGTGATCTCCTCTTTTTAGTTTGTCAAATTTACCATGCAGCTGAATATAAAATTTAAAGTAGTATCCAATAATGAATATACACAGAAAAAATCTTCTTCATATTGATGAATTTCGTTCATCAAACCATTATCGAATTGAAGAACAATTCACGAAATTGATCACTACAAAACATCAATGTTATGAATTGATTATCAAATTGATAACACTGACTGTAGTCAGTGTTCTCCTTCTAGTTTACCGCGAAGAGTACGTTTCGTCCATTAATGAACGAACACACAGATGCGTGCAACTAATTAGAAAACGCATGAAGTACAAACATACCCTTCGCTATAATTCAAAATATAATCTCAGGACATAATAATTTTAATACAATTTTTTAACTTCTAAATGATAACTTTAAATTACAACATTTTTTTATTAGTACCAATAAAAGGATTATTGAATTACTGGACAGTAAACTTTCTTGGAAACCAAACATTCAAGTAATAATCAAAAATGCCACGGTGGCCTTATATATCTGCTTGTTCCGTCCCCAGTGTTCCGTCTATACCTTTAACTTCACCAAACTTAATTGAAATTGACCTGGATTGCCCCCTTTTAAAACAATTAAAATAATTCAATAAATCTACCAGATAAGCCAGAAATGGTACTACCTGATCAACTAAATTTAAAGACAGTAAGGACCATTTACTGACCAACAATATTTAAAAATGGTCCATCCCGACCAGCCTCACACAATTTAGAAATGAATCATCCAGGCCAATCAAATTTAAATGTGGTCCATCATGACCAACAAAAACCTAAAGAACTAAGAATTATTCCTCAAAAAAAAAAAGTTTTTAGATCCCGTTTTGCATCGGATAATAGTGAAGATAACATCAACTACATTAAATCAAAATTGAACCGTGATGCTGATATTGATACGTTTAAATTCAACTATGCATATACTCGTAATATATCATTTAAGGTAATCATGTTTTGGCCTAGAAATACACTTGTTCGAGAATGTGTCTATAAAAACGATCACAGACAAGATAAATTAGCCCGCCTACCGCCGCGTTTGCCCATTCAGTCAAAAAACGAGTAACCAATTGCAGCAAGAAAATCTCCATGGCTTACCAAAATGTCCGTGGGCTTAATACTAAACTTTCATCTTTATATTTAAACAGCTTTGACTTCTCACATTATATAATACCATTTACCGAAACTTGGTTACGCTCACATATATGAAATTCCGAAATACTAAGTAAGAAATATCAAATCTATAGTCGTGATCGCGAACATAAAATGAGTTGTTTGTTAAGAACTAAGTATATGCAAGAGATTCGTGAGTCGCACGATACCGAGGTGATGAGTAGAGGTTAACTTTAGATTTTAAGCATTATTATTTTAACTGGCTTAGAGTGCAGACCAAGGTGTATTTAACAAGGTGAGGAAAGTATAAAAACTCTTCTCATTTTTTATTTTTCAATTTTAATTTTTTTTTGTCATTCGTTTGTTAATTTTCCTCGTTTCCGGTTAATAAATTTGGTGATTAAAATAAAAATTGTGAAACAATTAAAAAACGAACATCGCGTACAATCTAATGCCGAGACCATCTTATTCTGCCTGTGACCAGTTGCGGTAAATGAAAAGTTCATGTTTCCCGCAATCTCTAGATGAAGAAATATGGGGTGGGCACTATAATCGCGAATTTATTGAACCCCCGGAAAAATAGTTCGCATTTATATCCGTCTGGTATACCAAAATGTTGTCCTCTTTGTCGCGTGTTTCAAATATATTAATGTTAAATCTACCGCACCAGTAAAGTTGCATCTCAAAAATAGCCACATGATCGTTGAGGTGTCAACTGTTCCGCAACTCCCATTTATGCCCCCAACTGCCACGTCATCTACTGCTTCAGCTTTTGAAGTAGGGGTTCAGCTATGTCCGTGGCGTGGAACATCCCATATAACCAATATTTTTAAAATTAAAACTACCTGAAGTGTTACAAATATAGATGAAAAAATCATGCTAATCGCCAAGTAGAGTGTGGGCAAGCTTGTCCAAGATTTACTAATTATGAACCCTTGCACACTTGGCCGAGGGGAAGGGATATTCAAAAATATTGAGCATGTGTCTTTAAACGCCGCAAACCGATTTAACACATTTGTACACATCAAGGGGTACATCCTCGCTCAAATGTGCGACGGGTCTGAGTGTGCCTTATTGTCCTCGTTGTCTTTATTAAAAAATATAGCCAAAATATAGTTTGTAGACAAATTTTATGTCATTTAAATTATTTAATAAAAGCAAAGCAGAAAAAAAGCATTTAAAATGTAAACAAAAACAAATAAATTGACTTTAATATACAGAAAATAATAATAATAATAGTTTGGCGCTACAGTCCTGTATAGAACTTCGGCCGAGCTCTCTCACCATTTTGAGCTGTGCGTGTTATATTTGTACTCAAAGTGGTGGGACCTACAGTTTATTGCCGAATCCGAACGGCGGGTGAGAGCTTTTTCATAGGCAATGGTTTTACTCTCGTAGGTTTGCCATTTACTGACGAGAGGTAGCGCGGTATAGAAAATGTTTCTATGAAAAGATGTTGTTAGCCCCAGTCCAGTCTTGAACCGGGGACCTTTCGGCTCGCAGTCCAACGCACTAACCACTGAGCTACCGCGGCTACAGAAAACATAAATAAAAACAAATATCGCAATGACTTTTGTATACAGAAAATATTTCAAAATTTGAAATATGTGTACGCTCAAATTTTTAGCTTCTCCAAATTTTACTCACCTTCCTTAATACACCTTAGTGCAGACGTGTTTTCAGTTTAAGCTCAAGCTATGTAAAAATACTTAAAAATAATTAATAAAAGTATAAAGCAAGTATAAAATATCCTTGCGTTTTTATTTAATAATAAATGTTAGGACTACAATTGTGGACTTCACGGAGAAATTGTCACTGACATTTCCATCAATAAAAGGCAAGTACAAAAGGACTCCTGGAGCCCACAACAAGTGTAAACGATTTAAAAATAATAATGGTGACAAAAGTATTTTTTTGTTTGCTTAAAACTTTATTAAATTTCGTCTAGGTTCGTCACACGAAAAATAAACTCAAATGTTATTGTAATTCAAGTCGTCACTTATTTAGAAGCCATGCATTTTTTAGAAAGTAATATTTTAAAAGGTTAGATTTTTACATTTTACGTGAAGATATAGTTGGTTATGTTTCATCGTAGTTGCGTCGTTTGCTTTATTCAAAAATATTGGGATTCATCGCGCAGTGTCGCATTGCAGTTGCCTCGTGTGTGGATCATATCAGTAAATTTATTTTTTTTTGCTTTTTGCCAGGGAAAGTGTATGGTGAGAAGCTGCAGCTTGTGATTTGCGACGATTTAGTTCAACGAATTCATCTTCCAGTTTTTTTCGAGATTCTTCTAGACATCGTTTTTCTTCAGTATGATCTCTTTTTAGTTTGTCAAATTTACCATGCAGCTGAATATAAAATTTAAAGCATAATATATGAATATAAAATTTATATAAAAGTAGAATCCAATAATGAATATACACAGAAAAAATCTTCAAACCATTATCGTATTGAAGAACAATTCACGATATTGATCACTACAAAACATCAATGTTATGAATTGATTATTAAATTGATAACACTGGCTGTAGTCAGTGTTCTCCTTCTAGTTTACCGCGAAGAGTACGTTTCGTCCATTAATGAACGAACACACAGATGCGTGCAACTAATTAGAAAACGCATGAAGTACAAACATACCCTTCGCTATAACTCAAAATATTATCTCAGGACATAATAATTTTAATACAATTTTTTACTTCTAAATGTTAACTTTTAATTGCAACCTTTTTTATTAGTATCAATAAAAGGATTATTGGATTACTGGACAGTAAACTTTCTTGGAAACCAAACATTCAAGATATAATCAAGTCTTATATACCTGCATGTTCCGTCCCCAGTGTTTCGTCTATACCTTTAACTTCACCAAACTTAATTGAAATTGACCTGGATTCCCCTTTTGCTTAAAAACAATTCAATAAATCTATCAGATAAGCCAGAAATGGTCCTACCTGATCAACTAAATTTAAAGACAGTAAGGACCATTTACTGACCAACAATATTTAAAAATACACACAATTTAGAAATTAATCATCCTGGCCAAGCAAATTTAAATGTGATCCATTCAATTATTCCACAAAAAAATACTGTTTTAGATCCCGTTTTGCACCGGATACTAATGTAGCTAACATCAACTACTACATTAAATCAAAATTAAACCGTGATGTTGATATTGATACGTTTAAATTCAACTATGCATATACTCGTAATATATCATCATTTAAGGTAATAATTTTTTTGGCCTAGAAATACACTTGTTCGAGAATTTGTCTATAAACACGATCACAGACAAGACAATGTCGCCCGTCTACCGCAGCGTTTGCCCATTCAGTCAAAAAACGAGTAACTAATTGCAGCAAGAATATCTCCATGGCTTACCAAAATGTCCGTGGGCTTAATAATAAACTTGCATCTTTATATTTAAAGAGCTTTGACTTCACATATTATACAATACCATTTACCGAAACTTGGCTACGCTCACATATATTAAATTCCGAAATACTAAGTAACAAATATCAAATCTATAGACGTGATCGCGAACATAAAATTGGTGGGGGAGTTTTACTTCCAATATCCACTACATTAATAGCTGAAGAAATAAATATTAATTCCGAAATAGAAACAGTTTGTAAATAAATAAAAAATCACTTTACATAATATGTTCCTACTTACTTCCTGGTTCAGATTACATATCATACGAAAAATATTTGGATTCAATACGTTTAATAACATCATTACTTAAATCTGGAGACTCCTTCTTCACCTTAGGAGATTTTAATCTACCATCTTTTTCTAGGAATTTATCAATTGACTCCACATCCTTGATTCCTACATCTCCGCTAAATTGGAACATACATTTCTGGACACTATGGCTGAACTGTCTTTATTCCAAATAAATAATATAATGAATTCTAGTAATAGAATTTTAGATTTAATATATGTTGATGATCCTGCTAATTTAAATATTGTGCGAATTGACCCTATTTCAATGCCTGAAGATCGATACCATCCAACACTTGTACTAACTATATTATTACCACAGAAATCCATTGAATCATCAAAAAAAAACACGATAAATTTACTATTTTCAACGTGCGAATTACGACAAATTATATATGTTATTAAACAAAATTAATTGGTCCAAATTAATATCAAACAGAACTAATTGTCCTATACAAAAAATGGAGTTTGCGATTACAAATTTTTATAGCCGGGTTTCGAAGTGTATTTCTAAATCCGTGCCCAAAATAAAACTTTGTCCAAAGGAATATGGTCCTCCATGGATAACAAAGGAACTTAAAAAGCTAAAAAACCAGAAATTTTTTTTGTTTAAAATATATAAAAAGGCTCCATTACATTCGTACAGTTTTATTACAATTTCTTCAATAAGTACAATTACATTAGCACTGTAAAATAAATTATTTGAAATCATCTTTTTCACCGGGCCCTGATGACATAAAATGTGCAGAAAACCTCTTTCAATTAATACAGGGCATTTCCCTACATTCTGGAAAGAATAATTTATAATTCCATTGCATAAGTCTGGTTCGAAAACCAATATTACAAATTACGGGGGATACCTAAACTGTTTGAACAAACTGTCACTGAACTGCTTTCTCAACAACTTAAATCTATTATAACACCGGCACAACATGGCTTCCTAAAAGGTCAATCAACTATTACAAACATTCTGCAGTTTACCACAGATATCATCAAAGGATTCGTTGCTGGAAATCAAACGGACATTATTTATACTGATTTCAACAAAGCCTTCGACAGAGTTAACCATAATCTTCTATTTGAAAAATTGACACAAATTGGATTTCCACAAAATATTCTAATTTGGATTAAATCGCACGCACCTACCGTTGAGAACCCAAAAAGTTTTATATAAGAATTCCTTTTCTAAAATCATTAATATCACATCTGGAGTTCCCCAAGGTAGTCACTTGGGACCGATTTTGTTTCTTCTATTTATAAACAACCTGCCTCTTAGTATACAATATAGTAAGATACTTATGTACGCTGACGATGTAAAAATATATTATAGTTATAAAAATTTGGATAATAGCATACTCTTACAAAATTACCTTAAATATTTTTTTAACTGGTGTAAGACTAAAAAATGGATTTAAATTTAATAAAGTGTAAGCAAATTACATTTTCTAGACTAAAACCGTTTAACGTGCAATATAATCTTGACAATGCTAATTTGGAAAATGTGACTAATCCACAATATTCAAATATGCTGGAATCCGTTCAAAAACAATTTTTAATTTTCGGTCTTCGAGGACTTCGCTGGGAATGTACGGTAAATCTCCCTCCGTATGAGAGCCGATTGAAATTAATAAATCTACCCACGCTTAAGAGCAGAAGGAAAATGCTGAATGTATGTTTTCTTCATAATTAATTCTAATCGCAAATTGAATTTTCCATACCTACTAGAAATTCTCGACATTACCAACTTATAAAGCATAAATATTTCAAATCAAACTACGCACTATTTGATCCATTTCGTCGTATAAGTATAGACGTCAACGACTTGTATTCGTTAATTGACTTCTGTGTTGAAAGCTATGTTATAAAAAGTAATATAATAATGTTTTTAAATCCCGTCACAAATCTTCGACATAATCAGCTGGTGTTTTTAAAATTCGCAGCTGTGCTTTCACGTCAATTAAAAAAAAAAGAGAGCTGTAGGAAGATAGTGGGGCCTAACCTCACATACAATGCATTGGCTATACGTCACGGTAGTACGACCCATTACTCTTGTATGGAGTCCTAGTCTGGTGGACAGTAATGCTTTGAATACATAGACCGCGACAGCTACACGACCACACGACGACAACTAGTACTTCTTTTTCTCACTACATTTTTAAATGTTATATTGATTAAACACCATGGATTATATAAATGTATTCTTAAATTTATTCATTTTAATTCATTTTAAAAATTCTCAAACAATTCCCAAAAATAATAAAAACATCGATTGTCGCCAAGTCGTCATGTAGTCGTGGCGTAGCCAAAATATTCGTATCTATTAATTTCATGTTTTTTAATTTTGACAAGTGTAGCAATGTCGTTGTTGCTTCGAATGTGTTTAAAGCATAATGGTGAAGCAGAGTACAAATGCCTCATTATGCATCAATAACGCGCTTAGAACCACGTCCTCTGACGCACTAAACATTCTTTTACATCTCATTACAATAGACATTATAGCAAAACAAATGGCAGCATACACAGCAATTCGCCTTACTGCTACAAACCAGTGGCGAAACACGCATAGGGGACACACCACAATTACAAATCAACTATTACGTATACCTAAAAATACGGATTATATATGTGGCAATATGAAATAAAGGCATAAGTCTATTTTTGAACTTTTCAGGAGAGCATTTTTAAGCTTTACAACTGTTTCCGAAAATTATTTTTAAAAATATTTTAAAAATTATATTTGCAAATATATGAAAAACTTAAGAAGTACCAGTATCAAAATTTGACACAAAATGAATTCGTATATCAGGATTACGATGGTATTAATAACTCAAATGGAACATATCTCCAGTTATGCTGTTAATTCATATTGCCTACATATGCTTCCAAGCCTCGCCTTCGACTGAGGCTTAAGACAACTATAACCTCTAGAGAAGACTAGGAATTAGGCACACCTACAACGGGAAATTCTCTTGAATTCTATACCGACGGCTCTACGCTGGACAACTAAATATAGGTATAGCCTTCCGTTTGCCGGTATTTCAAGCAGAAGTTATGGCTATAAAAGAGGTTCTTACCTGGCTAAGATGGAATGTAGTATCCGTAAAAGAGCTATCAAATCCGTAATATCCGAGTCCCTAACGTCAAAAGTTGCCCAGGACTGCCGCTCATCTCTGATGGAGATGGCTAACCAGTTCAATATACACCTGTACTGGATGCCAAGGCACAGAGACATCGTAGAAAATGAGAAGGCCGACGAACTAGATAGGAAGGGAACCACACTTATCATCCAGCCTGAGATGATCAATCTGGGTATTCCCTTATCAACTTGTAAACTCATACTGGAGCAAGACTCGATAATGAAAACAAATAATAGATGTGCAGGTGGTACAACCTGTTCCACCACCCAACAAGTTTGTCCTAAAGATCTAAACAACTCCTAATGATAAACAGGAAAAACATTAGCACAATGGTTGTTGTTATTACTGGCCACTGTATAATTGGCAGATATGCAACTAGATTGGGAGTAAGAGCTTCTGACTTTTGTAGAAGCTGTATAAACGAGGAGGAAGAGGAAACCACTCTATACCTCCTCTGTACATGCCCTTTCGCACAAAAGGAAAAAATGTTTCCGCTATCACTTCCTAGGAATCACTTCCATCGACATAAAACATATACTTAGCTTTGTCAAAAGCCCAAATTGGTTCAACAAGGAGTAATAGGAAATAGATCCCTGGTATCACAATAGACCTGTTTTGGTCTAAGTGTGCTTTTAGCAGCCATTATAACCTAACCTAAATGATTACTTAATGTGCGATGACTGAAGATCACAAACTAAAGACAACCTGTGCACCTAATTATAAACGAATTAACTTTATATTAAACATATTTTATTTTTAAAATCACGAAATATTTGATGACAAAACATTATATTTAATGACTAAGTGCCATCTGTGAGGAATTTTTCCATTTAATTTATTGCTAACTTATTTTAGAATTGCTCCCGATTCCAATTTAGCCATTTTGTCAAGATGAGCAAAATTTCTCACTTTATACTGGCTAATATTCATTTTTAATTGCCCCCACAAATTTTATATAGAATTAAGGTCCGGACTACAAGAAGTCCAGCCCAATAAGTCAACCATTATGACCTGAAAGCACTTTTTTGAACCACGTACCGTATGTTTAGAATCGTTATCATCTTAAAAAAATGCATTGAACAGGCAAGTTTTCGTCAGTGAAAGGTTATATTAGTACGTCGTTGAAATAGACTGGAATTGGCCCATACAACTTCCAATTTTAACACCGGACCACGACTCAGCACCCGAAAGTATGTTTTCGCCACCATATTACAAGAGTGGTGTGGGTATACCTGGAGCTAAACTTTTTTGAATAGATTATTGTTTTTTTTTTTCATGAATCTATGATAAACAGAGTGTCTGCAAACAAAAAATCATCGACGACCGCGTTCAAAAGCGTTTGAATTGCAGATATACCCGCTTTGCACTTTAATATGGTGGTGGAACCATTATGTTTTGGGGTGCTATGTCGTGATCTGGTATTGCACCCATTCATAAAATTGACGGTCGCATGGATCATTTCCTATATTTTTTCCATATTAAACGATGTAATGTAACCATTCACTGACGAAAACCATGTCTGTTACATGTATTTTTCATTTCTAATTAGGTGCACGGATTGTTTTTAGTTTGTGGACTATAGTCATCGACCATTAAGTAAACCTATGATTGACACTAACAAAAAAGTTTGCATTTTAAAGTTAACATCTAGAAGTTAAAAAAATATAAAAAGCGATGGTTATGTTTGTATTTTATGCGTTTCTAATTAGTTGCACGCAACTGTATGTACATTAGCGATCCGCCCTAAACAAACATTTTATTTTTATTTCAAAATGTAATATTGCTTAAAAGCCGAAACAAATAATGTCCTATGTTCGCGCATTGCAGATAAAGTTAAAAAACACTTTAAATCCATATTTTTATTTTTTACCATCTACATAAACTTTTTTTGGATCGTAATAGACTCAAAAAATTAGAGATTGTATCTATTAATGCCCTCCTAAAATTTCATCAATTTTGAATAAAATCTTATACTCGCGCATCGTCCTTGTAGTTGAAAAAGTTCAAAAAAACGGTATTTTCTTTGGTTAAACCGTTCTAAAATCGGCATGGGTGGTTATTTTGACATTTTTGAGTTTATGTAAATGGTTAAAAATAAAAATATGGATTTAAAGTGTTTTTTAACTTCATCTGCAATGCGCGAACACAGAACATTATTTTTTTTGACTCAAATTTTTTGTGGTAAACTCTGGTTGCATTGTGCTGCAACTTTTATTACAACTTTGGGAAAAATTTCGATCCGCCCTAATGTACATCATATTGAGGAATTTTGTTCATCAAACCAAATTCCAATAAAAATATTTAAATTTAATTTTTTGACATATTTAGAGTTTATTATTTTTTATTTCATACCACACCAAATATGAGATTTTACATATTCTATTTTAATGAAATTTGGGCTGTGGTTAAAAGAGATATGCATTTGACCTGACATACAGTAGTTCAAAATCTCAAAAACTAGAGCAAATGTGAACAAAAAAAATGTTCATCAAAAATGTTTTTTCTTTTCAATACAAACAAAATCTAAATATAGATATCATTTAATATGATGCCATCAAAATACATTTTTTTCAAAATTTTTAAAAAGCTTAGGACCACTACCCACATGTTAATGTTTAAACATAAAGTTTCTAGCAAAGTGATTTTTAGTAATTTTGAACCACTGTATCTCTAAAAATATGGTAGAAAAATAAAATAAAAATGGTCGGAAAAAATAGAAAAAATTTAATAAAATGTACAAATTTCAATGGAATAGAGGAATGTGATTTCCAATCTTCAATTTTGAGTGAAATGGTTTTTATAATATTTCTCGACATTCATAAATTAGTAAAATGTTTTGTAGTACATATATTATTTAAAAGTTTATAAAAAAATCAAAAAAAAAAAAAAAAAAAAAATATATATATATATATATATATATATATATATATATATATATATATATATATATATGGGCAATTATTTCACACCAAATCGACCAAAAAAAGAAAATTTTGAGATTTTTTTTTCGATTTCAATGAAATTGAGGCAGCTGATAAAGATTATTGAAATATGCATTGACCAATTTTTTTCGACCACTATTTCCAGAGAAGTAGTAATGGCCCATATATGGTTGTTCATATCTCAATATCTCTTAAAGTAGATATGCTAGAAACTCTATTGATGGCTCGTTTTAAAGCTAATAGAACAGGCTTTTAGAGATATTAAGTTGTTATTTCTAAACTTGAAATTGTGGCCCGTCGTCATTATCCTAGCACTTCAAAATTGATGTCCTTAAAAAGGAACCTTTTTAAAACTCTGAAAAAAATTACAAATTTTGGTGGATTTAATACAATTGTTCATGCCAAATTTCAAGATGATATTTTGATTGCATCATATTTTAAAAAATAATTTTATAAATTTTTATTTATTTTTTGCATTGAAAAAAAAAAGTTTTTTTTCGACAGTAAAAGTTGCAATAATTTATGAATGTATTTCTAACTCTGATTTCTAAAATGGTGCCAATTTTATCATATTGACTCTAGTTTTTGAGATATTGATTTAGGGGTATATTTTTTACATTTTTCTAAAAATGGTATATATCTCAAAAACTAAAGACAGTTTGATGAAACTGCCATTTTCGAAATCAGAGTTACAAATACATTAAAAAATTATTGCAAATTTTACTTTTGAAAAAAATATTTTATTTTTCAGTACAAAAAATTTGTTAAAATTTAAAAAAATTATTTTTAAAATATGATGCTATCAGAATACCATCTTGAATTTTGGAATGAACATTTATATTAAATCAACAAATTACACGATTTTTTTGAGAATTTTTAAAAGGATCCTTTTTAGGGACATCAATTTTGATATGCAAGGATAATAAACACAGGCCACATGTTAAAGTTTAGAATGTACAACTTCATTTTTTTAAAGCATGTCCTATTACCTTTAAAACGAGCCATCAACGAAGTTTCAATGCATATCTCAATAAGCTTTATCAGCTACCCAAATTTCATTGAAATCGAAGAAGGTGTGTTCCAACCGCTGGTCGATTTGGTGTGTAATGGCCCATATATTTTTTTTCGTAACATTATCTTTTTTAAATGTTTTTTTTTTTAATTCGTAAACAAAAAATCATCAATAAATTTTTTCGTGACTAATTTCATTTTTAAATATTTTTTTGTTATGATTTTTATTTTTCTAAAAGTAAACTGATCAAATTTTCAGAATATACAAACATAAAAAAATCAAACAATTCAATAACAAACAATTTATAAGCATAATAATTACATGTGTAAATTGAGACACATTACTGTTTGTATATATTTATTTGATGTTTAAGTACAAAATATTGAAAATGACAAATATAGGTTTGGATTAAATGAATGCAATCAATATGAATCCGGTAATTGTTGAAAAAACTCTTAATGTTAATGAAGATTTTTTTTCTCTATACCAACAAACATACATACCTCCTTTTCATTTTCCTTTAATTCAGCTTCTTTTTCTTTAACACGCTGTACAAACATTTGTCGAACTTGCTCTTCCTTTGCTTGAAGATCAGCCAAATGATTTGTACGTTTTGTTTGGAAAGTCTGTTGGAATGATACCTGAAACAAATTAAAAATTACTTGTTAAATTATGAAAAACCTTGTGAATAAAATTGGTGTAATTGATATCATAATCACTAGGGCTAGGGAATTATCGTGCACTAAAAAATCACATGTGCAATTCATTTTGAAAATAAGTGTTCCGTCAATTTTCTCCATCAATTGAAATGAAATCATATACGTTGAAGGTTTTAAATTTTTGAGTTCTTATTTTTTCGCATATTTTTAATTTGCTTGTCAATAATACCATAATTATTAGATACATTTTTGAATGCATCGTCAATTAAACTAACTTGTCTATTTAGGGAATTTCATCATTCTATGTTTGTTATAGATTCACTAAGAAAGCCATAGTTCGCAATAAGCTTCTTCTCATCTGCGTATGTTACCTAATATTTTGAAAAATATAAGAAAACAAATAATGTTTTTGATCGAAAAGTAAATCTGACTAATGTTATGAAACGCTGTAATGAAGCAAATAAATTCTCAATGTTCTTTTGAACTTTTTTTTTTAAATATTTTAGAAAGATCCTTGTCCACAAAAAGAAAATTATGGTATCAAAACTAACCAACCATTGTTCCTGAATGTCCTACAATTAAATAACAATATAACCCAATATGTGCATCAAAGATAATAATAAAAACAAGGAACATAAAAAGTCAACTTTTTTTTGTTGTTTGTTCCAATAGCACTTTGTACATTGATCTATGTATCTGGCAAGACCTTGAGTTCGCAAAAACAATACTGTCCACTTGGAACACGGGCGACTTCACTAGTTACTGCTGGTAGCTGGAGTTGCTTTCGGTGCTGATTGTTTTATGTTTAAGTTCAAACGATATAATATTTATTTCTAATTTTAAGATTAAGTTTTAAGTAATTCTACGTCGTTCAGAAATGAACATTGTGCTGCTGAGGATGTTAAAAGTGAAGTAAGTGTTCAATCGTACCACGAGGCAAATGTCACCTTTGACGTTTATTCTTTCGCTCATCATGTCATGCGTGGGATACTATATGGGCAGAGTTGCCCATATAGAAAAACTTACAAGTCTGTGATAAGCACTAGATAAAATTATAATTAATGGACACTTAACAAAATGAGTGAAACTGAAGATTAAATAATATTTTGATTGAGGTGCACATTAAATTGATGTAGTAGACTGAATTTGAAGAATGCACACAGAAAAATCCTCTTTTGGCATGAGGTTAATTGAACCAACGTTTCAGTATTGCAACCGAAAACATTTGTTGTAACCTCATGTCATTAAAATTAACTACACGTTCGGTTGCCATAACCTCATGATTGCATTTTTCATTCTGCCAAAATTGACATTCGTGCATTTGTAACGGCGATTGAGTAAGTTGTTGTATCAACAAAATAAATGACAAACAGCAAACTCATGTCTATCAACAGTTCGGTTGCCAGTTTCTTGGCAACAATTATGGATTCATGCAAAAATAAATAAACGTCAAAAATGTTCACATGTCG
The DNA here is from genome assembly GCA_951804985.1 of Dryomyza anilis. Classification (NCBI taxonomy): domain Eukaryota; kingdom Metazoa; phylum Arthropoda; class Insecta; order Diptera; family Dryomyzidae; genus Dryomyza; species Dryomyza anilis. The sequence continues at coordinate 53,236,348 of OX638133.1, read as the reverse complement.
AAATCTATAGGAAAAACATTAATTAAGTTACATTGTGTACAAAATAAAAACACTCTTATGTTTGGTTTAAATTATAACAATTAACTTTATTAATTCACTTTAATAAACAACTTTACTAATAACAAATTCTAACAACTGCTGCATGTCCACAATTTAACTTGACATTTATCACACGAGATGCACTCGACCACTTTACAATCACTACTAAAGTGCTGTACCTCAGATTCGGCTCCCTTATATACTGCATGCATCAGTTCGACACGTTTCGACAAGCTTCGACTTGTTTCGAGAACCTTCTACTCGTTTCGTGAATGACGCATGCTATTGTTATCTCATTCGCACTCATGTGTTTTAATGTGCAGATCTTCCATCTCTTTCTCGCACATTGCTCATTACGCTGAATGATCTTCCGTCTCTTTCTAACACATTGCTTAGTTCGCTGAATTGTCTTGCGTCTCATTTATTATTGTTGAATGCTTGCACAGTGAGGCAAATTACCTCTTTTCGTAACACTGCCCTCCACTTAAATCTGTTCGTCCCGAACAGATGTTAATCCTCTCTCTCTATATATGGCACCAACCTTTCTAAATGTACTACTTTCATTTTTCGTCTGACGCCTGTAGTATTCTGAATCCGATACACAATGTCATTTATCCTTTTAATTATCCTGTACGGTCCTTCCCGGTGTGTTTGTAGTTTTGGATTTATCAATTTCACTCGTGGCGGGCTACAAAGCATAACCAGATCACCTTCCTTAAATCCCTCAGAGTTTGCTTTCAAGTCGGATCTGGACTTTATCTTACTACTTGGAATTTGTATCCTCTGCCTTAAGGACTGATGCAGCAACTCGTCTCGGTCTTCACTTTTTCTCTTACGTAAAACACTTTTTGGAATCGGCTTTTGCCCATCCATTGCAGTACGTTCGCAATGTCCTCCTATGTTGTATTGATTCGTCTTACCGCAACTCCTGACGGCTGTTCTTTTTGCGGATACACATTGCTTACATCTGTGAATCCAGTAGGCGGCTGACTTATGATATCCGACCCAATAGAAATGCTTCCTGACTTCTTCAATCGTTTTATTAATGCTCAAGTGACATCCATTGGTTCCACAATTTGCTCTAGAGTCCATTGATCATCTGCCATGACATTTAATGAACGAATGTGAATTATGTTCGTCTTTTCTTCTTCCGTCGAGCATTCTCTGGATTCCATTTTACACACTCGTGCCGACACAGTGCCCGAATTGCCATGATGTTCCCTGGCGTTATTTTGGCCATACTCAGGTCTCTTTTCTGGTCGGTATCCTTTAGGTGGTTGCAGATTTACACATTTACACGTTTCTCGATCGCTGGTCGGCACAATGTAGACGCTATCTCCTGCGTAAGCGCTGAGGTGACCGTTTCAATAAATGTCACCTTTGAGTTAGTCATTGTTGCCCGTTTTGTCTCAGGATCCCGTATACCATAAACGAAAACATTTATCTTGCACATTTCCAAGAAATCACATGCTGAATCGGAATACGCCAAATGTACAAGTCTCTCAACATCCGCAGCATATTCATGCAACGATTCGCAATTATTTTGCCTTCGGAACTTCAGCTGTATTCTGTAAATAGGTGCCATGTGGTCACTGCCGTATTTTCGTTGCAATGCACCCATGACCGCTGAATAACTGTTTATGTCACTTTTTGGAACTGTCAGCAAAACTTCGGCTGCTCCTCCTTTCAGTGCCACAATAAGCGCTGCTACCATGTCTTCATTGTTCCATCGATTACTTACAGCCGTGGTATCAAATTGCAGCTTGAAAATGTTGAACGCTGTGGTTCCATCGTAAATCGGCGTTTTCAGCTTCGAACCACTAAGAACATGCTGTGTAGGTCCACTTAGCTGTAACGCACCGAAATCTTCTTGCATTTTCCGGAACTTTTTGTCGATGCCATTTTTCAATTTTTCAAATTTGCCTTCCATGTCATTTACATGTGCCTCAAGTTCGTTTACTTTGCCATGGAGTGTATTAGAAACTTCCAGAAGCTGCTTCGAGTGTTCCTGCATCTGTTCCTCCACTTTTACTTGATGTTGGTTGGAATTTTCTTGAAGTTTCTCCATTTTAGTTTGAAGCTGATTTGAATTTTCTAGAAGTTCTGTTTTAAGTTGATTGGAATTTTCTTGGAGCTTCTGTTCCATTTTGTTGGAATTTTCTTGTATGTTGGAGCTGTTGTTGTATTGCTCCGAGCAACTGGCTCATATCAAAACTTTGGGATTGTACTTTTTGCTCCTCGTCCACACTTTTCGATGACGCTGTTGCAGCTTCCACTTCAAACTCGTGCTCTGCGAGGTCAATGCCTTGGTTCTCTAATTCTTCCATTAGGCGCTTTTGTAGCTCCACTTTCGTACCTACAGTTGGAATATTATGAATCGCCAGCTCCTTCTTTAGCTGGTCGACTTTAAGTTGTTCGAATTTAACCATTTTGTATCACAATCCCACTTCTGACACCAATGTTACGAAAATTCCGTCTACGTTCTACGAGTTCGTATCGCTGGTTTGTGTACAAAATAAAAACACTCTTATGTTTCGTTTAAATTATAACCATTAACTTTATTAATTCACTTTAACAAACAACTTTACTAATAACAAATTCTAACAACTGCTGCATGTCCACAATTTAACCTGACATTTATCACACGAGATGCACTCGACCACTTTATAATCACTACTGAAGTGCTGTACCTCAGATTCGGCTCCCTTATATACTGCATGCATCAGTTCGACACGTTTCGACAAGCTTCGACTTGTTTCGAGAACCTTCTACTCGTTTCGTGAATGACGCATGCTATTGTTATCTAATTCGCACTCATGTGTTTTAATATGCAGATCTTCCATCTCTTTCTCGCACATTGCTCATTACGCTGAATGATCTTCCGTCTCTTTCTAACACATTGCTTAGTGCGCTGAATTGTCTTGCGTCTCATTTATTATTGTTGAATGCTTGCACAGTGGGGCAAATTACCTCTTTTCGTAACAATATTTATTGAATACAAATTGCTCATTTTCTAGTGAAATATAATATAAATAAAAAATATGTGACCATATGTGCAAATATAAATAGTTTTTTATTTTTTTATTTATTGGTTATGAGCAAACAAAAAAAAATGCATACAGATACTTTTTTACATAGTGTTTTTTTTTTCAGGGAGCAGAAATTAATTATTTTGTTATAATACAATTTCAATTGGAGGTATAGAAAACCTAATACTCATCGACTAGGAGGTTGCGACAACCTCACGCTCAACAATTTGGAGGTTGTCATGATCACCGATTTGGAGGTTACCAGAACCGAATTAAGAGTTGTTGCAACTACTTCGGTAGGACAATTTAGTTGGTTGCCGCAACAAATCAGTTTTCTGTGTGTGGACTTTAAAAATATTAATAAAAATAGCTGTGTTTACTGAGTTATTTCATCAATAGTTTGAACTGAAGTGCGATCCCGTAATTCCATAAAGATAACATTCGATATCGCTATTTACTGATAATTGACGTTTACGATAGCGATCGTTATGAAAAAAGTGATTCACTAACTTTCAATGCATTTTATATAGACATATAATTTCAAAAAGATTTTTAACAATAAAAATCGTTAAAATCGTTGAAAAGTAAGCTGGCTATTCAGCAAAAAAGCTAACTGTTAAATAACCGGTTAGCTAACTCGTAATTGCAGGTTATTTTACAGGTCACCTTTATTCTACCATCGGGAAAAAGGTAACCGGCAGTTTCCTATATGTCGGTCATTCCACGTCAAACCAGGCTCTTTTCGACAAAAAATGACTTATGAACCCCGCTCTTTTTGAAATTTTACAGACATGTTCTGTGCCAAAAAGTATTTGACAAGTTTTTTCTTTATTAAAAAATGTTTTTTTCTGGCATTAATTGAAATATATTGAAATATTTCTTAATAAATTGAAATATTTCGTCGATATTTACCATTTTACATTTAGTTAATCTACTGTAACACGTGAACGATAAGTTCAGTATTGGACAATTTGGTCTCATTTGAAAGGTAATGAATTGTTCTTTCTAATAATTTACTATTTTTTAAAACATCTATTACAAACATAATAAGAAATGTTGGTCCGAAAGATTTTGGTGGTCAGCACATTTTTTTTTTTTTACACTATCACAAAACTGCATCAGTAATGCACCAACACTAAAAATTTAGTGTGTGTGGTGATTACTATTTTAAAACATTTTTTTTTTTTAAAAAAAAAATTTTTATCAACCGTTTAAACGGCATCAATATATTAAAATTGCGTATAAACAGCTTGCCAATACACAACAATGATAATGTATATGTCAAATATAGACGAAGTTAGTATTATTTTTTTTAATATATTTCAACCAAAATAGATTTTTCAGTATTGAAAATATTATTACGTTAAAAAAATTATCAATGGTATTGTTTTCATGGAATTTTCAGTAAACAAGCTTTTTATATGCAATTTTAATTTATTGCGCGGTTCAAATGTGAGAAATATATATATTTTTTTTTTTGGACAATAAAAAGTTTTATAATTCCCACTCTTAATTTTTTGGTGAGTAATAAAATTTAAAATAAAATTATGTGCTGACAACCAAAATCAGGTTTAAAACTTTAAAACTTAAAAAAAAAAAAAATACAAATTATGTTTGTATTAGATGTTTTAAAAACGAATAAACTATTAAAAAGAGCTTAACTTTCAAATGAAATAAAATTGTTCAATATTGAACTTATGGTTCCGTGCTTCCCTAATTTAACTGAATGCAACATGAGGTTAATTGAACCAACGTTTCAGTATTGCAACCGAAAACATTTGTTGTAACCTCATGTCATTAAAATTAACTGCACGTTCGGTTGCCATAACCTCATGATTGCATTTTTCATTCTGCCAAAATTGACATTCTTGCATTTGTAACGGCGATTGAGTAAGTTGTTGTATCAACAAAATAAATGACAAACAGCAAACTCATGTCTATTAACAGTTCGGTTGCCAGTTTCTTGGACCAATTATGGATACATGCAAAAATAAATATACGTGAAAAATGTTCACATGTCGAAATCTATAGGAAAAACATTAATTAAGTTACATTGTGTACAAAATAAAAACACTCTTATGTTTGGTTTAAATTATAACAATTAACTTTATTAATTCACTTTAATAAACAACTTTACTAATAACAAATTCTTACAACTGCTGCATGTCCACAATTTAACTTGACATTTATCACACGAGATGCACTCGACCACTTTACAATCACTACTAAAGTGCTGTACCTCAGATTCGGCTCCCTTATATACTGCATGCATCAGTTCGACACGTTTCGACAAGCTTCGACTTGTTTCGAGAACCTTCTACTCGTTTCGTGAATGACGCATGCTATTGTTATCTCATTCGCACTCATGTGTTTTAATGTGCAGATCTTCCATCTCTTTCTCGCACATTGCTCATTACGCTGAATGATCTTCCGTCTCTTTCTAACACATTGCTTAGTTCGCTGAATTGTCTTGCGTCTCATTTATTATTGTTGAATGCTTGCACTGTGAGGCAAATTACCTCTTTTCGTAACACTGCCCTCCACTTAAATCTGTTCGTCCCGAACAGATGTTAATCCTCTCTCTCTATATATGGCACCAATCCTTCTAAATGTACTACTTTCATTTTTCGTCTGACGCCTGTAGTATTCTGAATCCGATACACAATGTCATTTATCCTTTTAATTATCCTGTACGGTCCTTCCCGGTGTGTTTGTAGTTTTGGATTTATCAATTTCACTCGTGGCGGGCTACAAAGCATAACCAGATCACCTTCCTTAAATCCCTCAGAGTTTGCTTTTAAATCGGATCTGGACTTTATCTTACTACTTGGAATTTGTATCCTCTGCCTTAAGGACTGATGCAGCAACTCGTCTCGGTCTTCACTTTTTCTCTTACGTAAAACACTTTTTGGAATCGGCTTTTGCCCATCCATTGCAGTACGTTCGCAATGTCCTCCTATGTTGTATTGATTCGTCTTACCGCAACTCCTGACGGCTGTTCTTTTTGCGGATACACATTGCTTACATCTGTGAATCCAGTAGGCGGCTGACTTATGATATCCGACCCAATAGAAATGCTTCCTGACTTCTTCAATCGTTTTATTAATGCTCAAGTGACATCCATTGGTTCCACAATTTGCTCTAGAGTCCATTGATCATCTGCCATGACATTTAATGAACGAATGTGAATTATGTTCGTCTTTTCTTCTTCCGTCGAGCATTCTCTGGATTCCATTTTACACACTCGTGCCGACACAGTGCCCGAATTGCCATGATGTTCCCTGGCGTTATTTTGGCCATACTCAGGTCTCTTTTCTGGTTGCAGATTTACACATTTACACGTTTCTCCATCGCTGGTCGGCACAATGTAGACGCTATCTCCTGCGTAAGCGCTGAGGTGACCGTTTCAATAAATGTCACCTTTGAGTTAGTCATTGTTGCCCGTTTTGTCTCAGGATCCCGTATACCATAAACGAAAACATTTATCTTGCACATTTCCAAGAAATCACATGCTGAATCGGAATACGCCAAATGTACAAGTCTCTCAACATCCGCAGCATATTCATGCAACGATTCGCAATTATTTTGCCTTCGGAACTTCAGCTGTATTCTGTAAATAGGTGCCATGTGGTCACTGCCGTATTTTCGTTGCAATGCACCCATGACCGCTGAATAACTGTTTATGTCACTTTTTGGAACTGTCAGCAAAACTTCGGCTGCTCCTCCTTTCAGTGCCACAATAAGCGCTGCTACCATGTCTTCATTGTTCCATCGATTACTTACAGCCGTGGTATCAAATTGCAGCTTGAAAATGTTGAACGCTGTGGTTCCATCGTAAATCGGCGTTTTCAGCTTCGAACCACTAAGAACATGCTGTGTAGGTCCACTTAGCTGTAACGCACCGAAATCTTCTTGCATTTTCCGGAACTTTTTGTCGATGCCATTTTTCAATTTTTCAAATTTGCCTTCCATGTCATTTACATGTGCCTCAAGTTCGTTTACTTTGCCATGGAGTGTATTAGAAACTTCCAGAAGCTGCTTCGAGTGTTCCTGCATCTGTTCCTCCACTTTTACTTGATGTTGGTTGGAATTTTCTTGAAGTTTCTCCATTTTAGTTTGAAGCTGATTTGAATTTTCTAGAAGTTCTGTTTTAAGTTGATTGGAATTTTCTTGGAGCTTCTGTTCCATTTTGTTGGAATTTTCTTGTATGTTGGAGCTGTTGTTGTATTGCTCCGAGCAACTGGCTCATATCAAAACTTTGGGATTGTACTTTTTGCTCCTCGTCCACACTTTTCGATGACGCTGTTGCAGCTTCCACTTCAAACTCGTGCTCTGCGAGGTCAATGCCTTGGTTCTCTAATTCTTCCATTAGGCGCTTTTGTAGCTCCACTTTCGTACCTACAGTTGGAATATTATGAATCGCCAGCTCCTTCTTTAGCTGGTCGACTTTAAGTTGTTCGAATTTAACCATTTTGTATCACAATCCCACTTCTGACACCAATGTTACGAAAATTCCGTCTACGTTCTACGAGTTCGTATCGCTGGTTTGTGTACAAAATAAAAACACTCTTATGTTTCGTTTAAATTATAACCATTAACTTTATTAATTCACTTTAACAAACAACTTTACTAATAACAAATTCTAACAACTGCTGCATGTCCACAATTTAACCTGACATTTATCACACGAGATGCACTCGACCACTTTATAATCACTACTGAAGTGCTGTACCTCAGATTCGGCTCCCTTATATACTGCATGCATCAGTTCGACACGTTTCGACAAGCTTCGACTTGTTTCGAGAACCTTCTACTCGTTTCGTGAATGACGCATGCTATTGTTATCTAATTCGCACTCATGTGTTTTAATATGCAGATCTTCCATCTCTTTCTCGCACATTGCTCATTACGCTGAATGATCTTCCGTCTCTTTCTAACACATTGCTTAGTGCGCTGAATTGTCTTGCGTCTCATTTATTATTGTTGAATGCTTGCACAGTGGGGCAAATTACCTCTTTTCGTAACAATATTTATTGAATACAAATTGCTCATTTTCTAGTGAAATATAATATAAATAAAAAATATGTGACCATATGTGCAAATATAAATAGTTGTTTATTTTTTTATTTATTGGTTATGAGCAAACAAAAAAAAATGCATACAGATACTTTTTTACATAGTGTTTTTTTTTTCAGGGAGCAGAAATTAATTATTTTGTTATAATACAATTTCAATTGGAGGTATAGAAAACCTAATACTCATCGACTAGGAGGTTGCGACAACCTCACGCTCAACAATTTGGAGGTTGTCATGATCACCGATTTGGAGGTTACCAGAACCGAATTAAGAGTTGTTGCAACTACTTCGGTAGGACAATTTAGTTGGTTGCCGCAACAAATCAGTTTTCTGTGTGTGGACTTTAAAAATATTAATAAAAATAGCTGTGTTTACTGAGTTATTTCATCAATAGTTTGAACTGAAGTGCGATCCCGTAATTCCATAAAGATAACATTCGATATCGCTATTTACTGATAATTGACGTTTACGATAGCGATCGTTATGAAAAAAGTGATTCACTAACTTTCAATGCATTTTATATAGACAAATAATTTCAGAAAGATTTTTAACAATAAAAATCGTTAAAATCGTTGAAAAGTAAGCTGGCTATTCAGCAAAAAAGCTAACTGTTAAATAACCGGTTAGCTAACTCGTAATTGCAGGTTATTTTACAGGTCACCTTTATTCTACCATCGGGAAAAAGGTAACCGGCAGTTTCCTATATGTCGGTCATTCCACGTCAAACCAGGCTCTTTTCGACAAAAAATGACTTATGAACCCCGCTCTTTTTGAAATTTTACAGACATGTTCTGTGCCAAAAAGTATTTGACAAGTTATTTTATTTTTTTTTCATAAAAAATATTTATATCAACCGTTTAAACGGCATCAATATATTAAAATTGCGTATAAACAGCTTGCCAATACACAACAATGATAATGTATATGTCAAATATAGACGAAGTTAGTATTATTTTTTTTAATATATTTCAACGAAAATAGATTTTTCTGTATTGAAAATATTATTACTTACTTACTTACTTAAATGGCCCTTACAACCGTGGATCGGTTTTGGACGCTGAGATGAAGCCGCGCCAGTCGGATCTGCTTTGCGCGCGCTGACGCCAGTTTGAAATACCAAGCGTTGCCAGGTTGTCCTCAACTTGGTCTTTCCAACGCAGATTTGATCTCCAGGCTGACGTCGTTGTTGCTGTTTACGCTGGATCCCAGATAGACGTAGTCCTTCAAAATGTCGAACTTGTGGGTGTCAAAATCAGCTTTTTGTCCAAGACGCACGGACTCTTTTTTGCTTGTTGACACAAGGAACTTCGTCTTGTCCTCGTTCACCGCTAGACCCATTTGACGCGACTCTTTCTCCAATCTGGAGAATGCTGCGCTGACTGCTCGTGTGCTCCTGCCAATGATATCAATATCGTCGGCATATGCGAGCAGCATGACACTTTTGTTGAGGATAGTGCCGCTTTGACGGAGTTCGGCAGCTCGAACTATTTTCTCCATCAATAAGTTAAAAAAGTCGCACGATAGGGAGTCACCCTGTCTGAAACCTCGTTCGGTATGAAATGGCTCGGAGAGGTCTTTTCCTATTCTCACTGAGCAACGTGTGTTGCACAGGGTCATCCTGCAAAGCCTTATAAGTTTCGCGGGTATAGCGATCTCAGACATTGCGGCGTATAATCGTTCCCTTATCGGAGTGTCGAAGGCGGCTTTATAGTCGACTAATAGGTGGTAGGTGTCGATCTGTTTTTCTAGGTCTTTTCCTGGATTAGGCGCAATGTGAAAATCTGGTCTATGGTGGACTTTCCAGGTCTGAAGCCGCACTGATAAGGTCCAATCAGTCTGTTGACGATGGGCTTCAGTCTTTCACATAATACGCTCGATAGAACCTTGTATGCGATATTGAGTAGGCTGATCCCACGGTAGTTGGCGCAGATAGTGGGATCCCCTTTCTTATGGATTGGGCAGAGTACACTGAGGTTCCAGTCACTTGGCATGCTTTCATCCGACCATATTCTGCTTACGAGCTCGTGCATGCTCTCTATTAGCTCTTCGCCTCCGGTCTTAAACAATTCAGCAGGCAGGCCATCAGCACCTGCGGCTTTGTTGTTTTTCAGCCGAGCAATGGCTGTTCTGACCTCGTCATGGTCGGGTGGCGGAATCTCAACGACGTCATCAAGTACTGGGGTTGCCGGGTTTGCTTCTCTATCGGTGGAATTGAGGTCATCACCACCGGTCAGCAGTTTAGAGAAGTGATCCCTCCATATTTTCAGTGTGCTCTGGATATCTGTCACTAGATTTCCGTTCTCATCTTTACAGGAAGAGGCTCCGGATTTTGAACCTCCGGCTAGGCGTCTTATTTTCTCGAAGAATTTTCGAGCCTCATTCCTGTCTCCATGCATCTCAATCTCCTCACACTCACGTCTTTCTGCCTCGCTTTTTTTACGCCTGAAAAGACGTCTCTCTTCCCTCCTCTTCTCTTTGTATCGCTCGCGTAGCTACTGACTGCAGGGTGGATTTGTACGCAGCGTCTTTCTCTGCAGTGGCCGCGCGACACTCTTGGTCATACCACTGCACCTCTTCGGCAGCCGTACGCATAGAGCAGGAGATATGATTCCACTGCGCGCTTATATCATCGAGAGGAGGAGTGCTTTGTCTACGCAGGTGTGAGAGTCGAGTGGAAAAGGCTTGCGTTGTCTGTTGTGATTGCAGCTTTCCGAAGTCTAGCTTTCTCTGCGTTTGGTTCCGTACGTTCTTCGCAGCGCTTAAGCGTGTGCGGACCTTGGCTGCTACAAGGTAATGATCCGAGTCCATATTGGCACCTCGGATAGTGCGTACGTCCATCACGCTTGAAGCGTGCCTTCCGTCAATCAGAACGTGATCAATTTGATTTCGAGTTTTTTGATCGGGCGACAACCATGTGGCCTTGTGGATATCGAAATGTTCGAATCTAGTGCTACTAACTACCATGTTTCGTGCTGCGGCGAAGTCGATTGGCCTCGTTCCGTTATCGGAAGTGTTGGCATGGAGACTAAATTTTCCGATTGTGGGACAATAGATGGCTTCTCTGCCAACCTTGGCGTTAAAATCGCCTAGCACGATTTTGATATCGTGGCGGGGGCAGCGCTCGTATGCGTTGTCTAGGCGCTCGTAGAAGCGCTCTTTTGTCTCGTCATCTTTCTCGTTCGTCGGAGCGTGTGCACAAATTAGGCTGATATGGAAATATTTAGCCTTGATGCGGATTGTTGCCAGCCTTTCGTCCACGGGCGTGAACCTAGAGACAAGATGGCGGAGTCCATCCAAGTCCACATCCAAATTCGTGTCTCTCCGCATGGCAGCTGTAGTAGATATCACAGGACGCTTGTTTTGAACAGCCCTGTCCCGTCCATCGCATCTCCTGGATAGCGGTGATGTCAGCCTTATATTTTTCGAGGACATCTGCCAGCTGAATAGAGGCACCTTCCCTATAAAGGGTCCGGACATTCCAGGTGCATATCCGTAAATCATGGTCCTTAAAACGTTTGGGTGGGTCGTCATCGTTGTAATCGGTCGTTATCCGAGGCTTCTTTTTTGTTTTCATTGGGCGCATAGGTTTTTTCCGTGGTGGGACCCAAACCCAACGCACGAACCCTCACTCTGAGGGAGATGCTCGCCACTCACTTTAGCCGACTTCTACACCGGGTGGTGTAGAGCGCCGTTTCCAGGGACTTCCACGAGGAGGACTTCCACCGAAGTGGAGGTGTCACCATTTGACAATTTGTCAATTCTGGTAACCAGTGAGTTGACTTGAGACGACACCGACAAGGATTGCGCTGGCTTCGCCATGTTGAAGCATGTTATATGCAATTTTAACGCGGTTCAAATGTGAGAAATAATTTTTTTTTTTTTTAACAATAAAAAGTTTTATAATTCCCACTCTTAATTTTTTGGTGAGTAATAAAATTTAAAATAAAATTATGTGCTGACAACCAAAATCAGGTTTAAAACTTTCGGACAATGATTTCTTATTATGTTTGTATTAGATGTTTTAAAAACGAATAAACTATTAAAAAGAGCTTACCTTTCAAATGAAATAAAATTGTTCAATATTGAACTTATGGTTCCGTGCTTCCATAATTTAACTGAATGCAACATGTTGAATTTAAACAAAATTTTTCGATTTATTAAGGGTAGTTCTACCCCTTAATAAATGGAAAAATTAATATTAATAAAAATTAATAAACAAAAATTTTTTTTTATAAAACATGTAACACGTATCATATATTTTTCGACATAGAACATGAGTGCAAAGTTTCAACGAAATCAAAGATAGTAAATCTCAAAAGTACCCGGTTTGACATGGAATGACCGATGTGTGCAGTAGAGATGGGCATGTCAACGTGAATGACGCGTTAATGCGTCCCTGTTAATGCATCCCTGTTAAATAATATCCCGGACTATTCTTTTATTGATAATTATTTTCCAGAGACAATTCTCAAAGATATTACACGAATTCTTCACCGGAGAATTATTCTTCGAGGTAATTTTTACGTTTTTATATGAACAGCACATCGAAGGTCTTTTACATTTCCATATCCGTTAAAAATTAAGATTTATTTTATCAAAATCCCTAACAACATTATTGCGTTTTAAAGATGTAGGTTGTATTGGATCACGTGATTGAATCTTAATTTTACTCACGTGATTGTGAGTGAGTTTGGACAGAACAAAAAAGGCCGTGAGTGTGTACAGTGATGAAACTTTGTAATATACAGTTTTTCGTTGATATAATTCATCTTGATTGGACAAGTGGGCGTGGTACTTCCCATACAACCAAAAATTGTTTAAATTGTTAATAATAAATGGTCGCTTAAATGTGAATAACTTCGAAAATGCAACATTTTCATTTGTGTTTTGTGCGCAGGTGGCACCATAATCACGTGCACACGTGATTTTCTCCTTCTTGAAGCACTTAATTATTTTGTTGCCCAGCGGCGCGATGTACTCAAATGCATTCGTTCTACCGATCTTCGGAACCACTCGTCATTTTTGCAACAATGTGTGTTCTAAAATATAACAGGCAAAACTGCAATTTATACGAGTGATGGTTTGTGTATCTGTAGCCGAGCACCTAGCGTGCTTGATAACTACCAACTCCCGACGTTTTTGACTGCATGATTTCGAGCCCCAACCACACCGAATTCATATATACGAATTATTTGATGTTATCAATACGTCATCACACAAAGATCATTGATGAGGATACTTGGCTGTATTCGAAACGGTCCGTATGATATTGCCTGTGTTGTGTTTTCAATTTGTTATTGTTAATCTCTATATGGAATTTTGTCGATACGGTGCGCAGGTGGTTCGATGACCATGCGTTCAATATCGGCGCGTTTATTTTTTGTACAGTTGAAATAAAATCTCTCGGCGCCGTAGTAACAATTGCAGCGTGCGTCGTCTGTACTACCGCGTTACATGAAGTAAAATGGTACAGTGCACTGTACTAGACAGTAAGCTTCGTCGGTAAACGATGGGGCATGAGACCAAGTATAATACATTGGATGTACACAGCGATCGTCAGACCCATTTTAACGTACGGTTCTATTGTAAGGTGGGAAGCGATAAAGAAGACTACATTTCTTGAGGAAATGAAAAAAGTACAAAGACTGGCATGATCAGTATCCAAGGTGCAAAGAAATCCACCCCCCAAACAGAAAAAAATAATCGACGTAAATGCAGCAATCAAAATTAATTGTACACCATTCATTGGTCTAGCAATGACATTTTTGCCATTTTCATGTATTGAAAAACACATTCGCTAAAAATGTTATTTGCGTCCAAAAATATAACAATAAACGATTTTGCTTAAGTAGCAAATTATTTAATTGGTATGGTCGGCGTTTTAAAATTCAAAATTTTGATTGTGGTAATGTACCTTTTTGACGATATTTATATGAGAAATGGACCCGTCGGGACCTCAAATTAGGCGTTTTCGTACCTAAATCAATAATTTATAAATTGAGTTGAAATGACGTCTCTCAAACGCAATAAATTAAAAATTTGGGAACATTTTATTACATTTTCAACAAACTATAAATGATCGCAAGGGATGCCAAAAACATATTCTAAATAAATTTGAGATGGGAATCGAACTTTTGAGTTAAAAGTGTTTCAGGCTAGACGTGACTGATGAAAATAAAAAACCACCATCCTGTTAAAATAATCACTACTACTGTTTTTTTCCGTTTTTTATAGCCAACACTAATAGTGAAAGGGTATATAAGGTTTGGTACGCGTGGTATGTGGATTCGAATTAAATAAATTATTTAAAAAAAAAAACGAAACTTTATTTAAGAAATACAAAAATATTCTGAAGAAAATTTTCAAAATTATTTTCTTATAATAAAATAAAAATCTTAACAAATGTGATAATTTCATAAATACAAAATAAAGTAAAATAACAACAAGTAATAAGAAAATTCATCTATTGTCCCAAGATGAGAACGAGAATCTAGTGACAGATATCCAGAGCACACTGAAGATATGGAGGGATCACTTCTCTAAACTGCAGACCGGTGATGATGACCGCAATTCCACCAATAGAGAAGTAAACCTGGCAACCCCAGTACTTGATGACGACGTTGAGATTCCGCCACCCGACCATGACGAGGTCAGAACTGAAAAACAACAAAGCCGCAGGTTCTGATGGCCTGCCTGCAGAATATGGTCGGATGAAAGCATGCCAAGTGACTGGAACCTCAGTGACTGGAACTCTGTCCAATCCTTAAGAAAGGGGATCCCACTATCTGCGCCAACTACCGTGGGATCAGCCACCTCAATATCGCATACAAGGTTCTATCGAGCGTATTATGTGAAAGACTGAAGCCCATCGTCAACAGACTGATTGGACCTTATCAGTGCGGCTTCAGACCTATAAAATCCACCATAGACCAGATTTTCACATTGCGCCTAATCCAGGAAAAGACCCTAGAAAAACAGATCGACACCTACCACCTATTAGTCGACTATAAAGCCGCCTTCGACACTCCGATAAGGGAACGATTATACGCCGCAATGTCTGAGTCCTGCGAAACTTGTAAGGATTTGCAGGATGATCCTGAGCAACACACGTTGCTCAGTGAGAATAAGAGCCATTTCATACCGACCGAGGTTTCAGACAGGGTGACTCCCTATCGTGCGACTTTTTTAACTTATTGATGGAGAAAATAGTTCGAGCTACCGAACTCAGTCAAAGCGCCACTATCCTCAACAAAAGTGTCATGCTGCACGCATATACCGACGATATTGATATCATTGGCAGGAACACACGAGCAGTCAGTGCGGTATTCTCCAGATTGGAGAAAGAGTCGCGTCGAATGGGTCTAGTGGTGAACGAGGACAAGACGAAGTTCCTTGTGTCAACAAGCAGAAAGGAGTCCGTGCATCTTGGACAAAAAGCAGATTTTGACACCCACAAGTTCGTCATTGTGAAGGACTTCGTCTATTTGCGATCCAGCAATAACGACGTCAGCCTGGAGATTAAACGGAGAATAACTCTTGCCAACAGGTGCTACTTTGGGCTCAGTAGGCAATTGAAAAGTAGAGCCCTCTCTCGCCGGACAAAAATAACGCTCTACAAGTCACTCATCATGCCCGTCCTACTTTATGGTGCAGAAACATGGACGCTGGCCTCCACCGATGAGAGAGTACTGGGAACGTTCGAGAGAAAGATTCTCCGTAAAATCTTTGGCCCTATCTGCTATGTTAACGAGTATCGAATCAGGATGAACCATGAGCTGAACCGACCCACGGTTGTAAGGGCCATTTAAGTAAGTAAATAAGTAAGTAATAAGAAAATTAAAATTATTGCAATGATGCCCACATTACCCCCTTCCTAGTTTGTTTGTTACGTTTACTGCTGGAAGAAGAAACTGTTTGAGTGGAAAAGTTGATATCATCTGCTTCGAAAAAGGTTGGTTTTAATCTGTCAATTGATACACACATTATCTTTTTTATTTCCGATTTGTAACGTAAAGTATTGGTCATATCGTTTAATGATCAAATACGGACCATGATACTTTTGTTCCAACGGTTTTATAATGTTATCACTGCTTACCCAAAGGTGACTGCATTTGTGAAGATCTTTGTTAACAAATACTTGATTGGTGGAGTGATTAGTGTCATTGTTTTCATATTAGTAATTTTTTGTTTGCAAACATTGATCCGTTTGATAGAAACATTTACCAGGCAAGTGTACCACTTCTGATGTAAGAGGAAAATATCCAATTTGACTTTTAGTGTGGCGATTTTCTTTTGACGTTTGGCATGATTTACAAGTTTTCGTCCAGATACTGCAATCCTTCCTTACAGACATATCGCTCTTTTATGAGTTTTGTTGTTGCTTTTACTCCAGTATGTGACATCAAAAGCAAACTTGTTAAAATCTTCTTGCGGAATAAACGGTCTGGGAATTTGCAGTGAAACATCACAATAGAGATTGATTTTGAAACCAGGAATGGGAACTAAAGCCATTTTCATTGAATTTCCTGTTGCAAGTATTTGTTGTAACTCTTCATCGCCTTGTTGCAATTTTGCCAATTGTGTGAAGTCATGAATTGAAAGTGATTCAATTCTTGAAAAAGCAGTATGTGACATCAAAAGCAAACTTGTTAAAATCTTCTTGCGGAATAAACGGTCTGGGAATTTGCAGTGAAACATCACAATAGAGATCGATTTTGAAACCAGGAATGGGAACTAAAGCCATTTTCATTGAATTTCCTGTTGCAAGTATTTGTTGTAACTCTTCATCGCCTTGTTGCAATTTTGCCAATTGTGTGAAGTCATGAATTGAAAGTGATTCAATTCTTGAAAAAGCATCCGCCACTAGGTTGTCTCGGCCACAAATATGACGAAAATCGGTTGTAAACTGTGCGACGAAATTTAGGTGTCTAAGCTGGCGTTTCTGGTTTTTGGGAAAACGCATAGAACAGCGGCTTGTGATCCGTATACACTGAGAAGTTACGTCCTTCGACACTGTCTCTCAAATGTTTGACAGAAGCGTAAACTGCAAGCAATTCTCGCTCGTAGGTGCTATAGCGAGATTCAGTAGGACTTAGTTTTCTTGTAAAAAATGAGAGCGGTTGCCAAATACCATCAATTTTTTGTTCTAAAGCGTCACCAATGGCAAAGTCGGATGCGTCTACTTTGACTGTCAAATCTGCATCTGCAATAGGATAGACTAACAGCGTCGCATTTGCAAGATCATATTTGCATTGTTCAAAAGCTGCAGTCGATTCAGTATTCCAAAAAACTGGTCGTTTGTCGTTTTTTTGCTAACCTTTAAGAAATTCATTAAGTTGTGCTTGCACTTGAGCTCCTCTTGGTAGGAATCGTCGATAAAAAATAAACATAGCCAAAAATCTACGCAAATCCTTAATTGTTTTTGGCTTTGGGAAATTTTGTATGGCTTCAACTTTCGATGGCATTGGACGAATTCCTTCAGAGTTAATACGGCAGAAATCCTCTTACCAAACCCTCCTAGTGGGTGCCGACTGGTAATAATCACTACAGTTGTCTCCAATGTGAACATTGGTGATGGTGATTAGCTAAGGTCAGGTGTCAGTCTCTCGTGTTTGTTACTCCTGAATAGCACAGCACCAGGTAATGGCACTTGATCATAGGTTTTGAGGTACCCCCGCCCCTCCTTTCCCGACCCCTCTTCCTTTCTCTCCCCTGGGCTGGATTAAGATTCCGTGTCGATAATCTGCTAGGCTGTGGGCCCAGTTTAAAAATAGCACAGTCGCAAGCGGCTCATCCGGATACCTGGCGCCCTCCGGAATAACAAGCCTTACCGGCATATATGGATCTCTGTGCGGGTGGACCTACCCTTCTCCGACACTCGTGGGAACAAATACTAACTGAGACACACAAACAAAACAAACAGAATAACAGAACACAACAACGGCAACAACCAGGACGGCAACAAGGACAACAGCACGGACAAAGAGAACGGCTCTCTCAAAATTCCGATAGTAAGTTCGGACTCTGAGCCCGCTTCCACCAGCAAGGCCGCAAGGACAGTGGTTTTTAGACCTGGTTCAGGTGGCAACACGACATCGACGCTAGCGAAGACAGTGGCTGTTAAGCCTGGTCCAAGCATCGCTTCAAAAGCAGCAACGATCCTGAGTGAAAAAACATCGGATGTGGCTAGCCAGTCGGTCTCGAGCTCTCGGCAACTTACTCCCGGGCGTAAGGCGTACTCGGATCGGCGCGCTGCCTTCAGAACGATAGACAGGATCAGCCGGATCCCAGAAAATAAACGTACTGACCAACAAACATTGTCCTTGGATTGGGCTAAGAGCCTCGTAGGCGACCTCCCACCAAAACCAGCTCAAGACAAGATGCTAACGAAGCGTCAAAGGTCTACTGAAGAGGCTAAACCAGAGCCAAAGAAGCCGAGAGTACAGTCCACCAGTACTAGGAGACCCTTCAGTGAAGTGCTGAAGGACAATCTTGTGATCGACAGAAATGACGCTGACGGTAGCATCACCCCAGAGAATTGTGGTGGAGAAACTCTCCTCACAATTCCTCTCTCTCATCTTGGAGCACCCAGGACCAACACCTTCATGAACTTATTGCCTGCGCTGATCAGAGGTCACTTGACCATTATAAGATAAGCGTAGGTAAAATTTGTGAAATCTGACCTGGAGCGAAGCTGGAGGTCATTGAGAGGGACCAGACCCAGAACTAGCTGCTAGATTCCTGCGAAGCCGTCGGATCACGCCTCGATACTGAAAATTATCAGTATCTGCAATCCGCAGCTTCCAACCTACAATTGGAAGATAGCCAAGCCGGAGGAGGCAACTGGTCGCAGACGCCATGCACTCATAGTCTTGAATGCGGAATCCCTGGCACCTCTAGCTACCACCGACGGGGAGATCAACTATGGTCTCGGGTCGATAACCTTGAAGGTAATCACCAAGATAGGAGTTGCACCAATCCACAAAGCTCTGATCCCCAAGTACCCTCTGGTGAAAAGCAGAACAGTGGGAGCACTGACTGCATAAAGCCGGCTGAGCACTAATGCTACGTATCCTACAGATTAATCTTCATTATTCAAAAACGGCATCAGCCGGCGTTATCCTCCGCCTAAGTGAAAGGTGTGAGGACCTAGTGCTAATTCAAGAGCCATGGGTTATTGGTAACCAGATCCATGGACTCAGGACACAAAATTACAATATCATCTATGTAAGAGACAAAGGTAAACCCAAGTCTTGTCTTCTTGCAAAGAAAACACATAATATTTTCCTTCTATCTAATTACAGTGACGCAGATATAGTCGTAACCAATATGGAGTCCGGCACCACTTCATATTGTATAATCTCGGCGTATCTTGCTCATGATCTGCAAGGAACCTTTCCGCCGGAGAACCTGCGGAAGGCCATTGGAGATGCAGAACTAAAACATACGAAAATAATTTTAGGCAGCGACGCCAACTCGCACCATACAATTTGGGGTAGTACTGATATCAATATTAGCGGCGAGTTACTTTTTGATTACATAATGGCCACAAACCTAACAATATGCAACACTGGGTCGGAACCAACCTTTATTACAAAAAATAGTCTCACTTATCTCTGACTTAACATCGCAAAAAGTCATAGACTGGAGAGTGTCAAATGAGCACTATTTTTCTGACCATCATTAGTTTAGTACAAACGAACCAGCTCCACCCCTCTCTCTGAATTACAGGAAAACAAACTGGGCACGATACAATGAAATCGTGACAGCAACTCTGGTCAAAAATCCAAAACCTCCTGACGGTGTAGCAGACCTTGACCTACTCGTGGACACACTCACAGATACACTCAATTCAGCGCAATCAAAAACATGTCCAACTAACGACATATTGGGAAAATTAGACCACACTGGTGGTCACCTAACATCAGAACCCTACGTAGTAATAATAGGGCACTTTTTAATAAAGTTAAGTACACTAGACTATTACATGACTGGGAGTACTACAAGTTGAGTCTTCGGACATATAAATAGGCAATCAGGAAAGCCAAGCGCGACTCATGGAGACTATTCTGTGGGAAAATAAATGAAACATTCCAAGCATCGAGACTATGGAAAATACTATTCTCAAGTCCCACCATTCCAAGTTATATTACATATCCTGATGATACCTGGACAACATCCTGTACCGAATCCATTGAACTTCTTACGGACACTCACTTCCCTGGACAAAACATCTCTCTAGTCTACCACTCCCTACCTGTGAAAGGTACAGGTCAGAGTTACTAGCTGGAGAAGATAATTACTAACGACAAACTCAACTGTGCTATCAGTAGTTTTAAACCTTACAAATCACTAGGACCCGCTGAGTTACAGCAGACACTGCAGGTTATTGCACCATGGCTAACTGTAATTTTTAAGGGTTGTTTAGACCTAACATATATTCCCTTGAAGTGGAGGGAGGTGAAAGTAGTTTTCATTAACAAAGCAGGAAAAGGTTCTCATAGTTCTCCTAAAGACCTAAAACCAATCAGTCTGTCTTCCTTTCTTCTAAAAACTCTCGAGAGGATGAAGACACATATCTTCGTAGTAGTATTGAACCTTCGAAAATGTCACGGCACAGCATGCATACTGCAAGGGTAAATCTGTTGAAACAGCTCTGCAACAATTAGTGTTAGAAATTCAGAAATCCTTGGACTATAAAGAGTACACATTGGTTACGTTTTTAGGCATATAGGGAGCTTTTAACAACGTCACACCAAATTCTATAACGAGCGCACTAATAAAACTGGGAGTGGAGAAGTCTTTAAATACATTTATACACCAAATGCTGACAAGCAGGGTTATGAACTCTAAACTGGAACAATCCACTGTCAAACGTTTTGTTAGTAGAGGCACTCCACAGGGTGGAGTGCTATCTCCTATTCTTTGGAACATTTCAAACTATAGGAAGGGACTTGCAATGTTATTGCATATTCGGATGACGTTGCATTAATGGTCTCCGGGAAACATCAACCCACTCTAAGAGACCTGACTCAGTTTGGTCTAAGACAACTTTCTAACTAGACTAAAACCTGCGGATTAGGGGTGAACCCATCCAAACAGAACTAGTGCTATTCACCAGGAAATATAAGATTTCACATATCGATCCACCTAAACAGAGTAAATCTTGAATTCAAAGATTCCGCAAATATCTATGCTTAATCCTGGACAGTATACTTTCCTACGGTAGCCTTATATACCTGCAAAAAAAAGCTGTGGGAAGAGTGTGGGGTTTAATCCCAAGTATAATGCACTGGATATACGTCACGGTAGTGCGACCCATATTTTTGTATGGAGTTCTCTTCTGGTGGACAGCTATGGAAAAAAAATATCTCGCCAATCTCAGTAGAGTACAAAGAAACGCCTCATTATGCATCAGTGGTGCTTTAAGAACTACGGCCTCTGACGCACTAAACATGCATTTACATCTCATCCCAATAGACATCTTAGGAAAACAGATGGTAGCTTATACAGCGATTCGCCTTACCGCCACAAACCAGTGGCGGAAGACACATAGGGGACACAATTACAAATCTATTAACAAGGTTACCCAAAAATACCGACTATATGCTAATAACCATCGCCTTCGATAGGGACTTTAAGGCAACTTTAGAGAAGACTGGGAAGAAGGCACTTTGACACCTGGAAACACTCTTGAATTCTATACTGACGGCTCTTAAGCTGGACGGTAAGGTAGGATGTGGTGTTTTCTGTGAACAACTAACTTAGGTATAGCCTTCCGCCTGCCGGATTACTGAAGTGTATTTCAAGCGGAAGTCATGGCTATAAAAGAGGTTCTTACCTGGCTAAGATGGAATATAGTATCCGTAAATGATATTAGTATGTTCATCGATAGTCAAGCCGCCATCAAATCCGTTATATCCGAGTCCTTCACGTCGAAAGTTGCCCACGACTGCCGCTCATCTCTGAATGAGATGGCAAACCAGTTTAATATACAGATGTATTAGGTGCCAGGGCACAGGGACATCAAAGGGAATGAGAAGGCCGACGAACTAGCTAGGAAGACCTAAGCTAGACTTGAAGAGATCTAAACAACTCCTTATGACAAATAGGAAGGATATTAGCACAATGGTTGATGTTATTACTGGCCACTGTATAATAGGCAGACACGCAAAAAGGTTAGGTGTGCAAGCTCCTGACTTCTGTAGGAGCTGTATGAACGAGGAGGAGGAGGAAACCACTCTGCATCTCCTCTGTACTTGCCCAGCCCTCTCACACAAAAGGAACAAATGCTTCGACCATTACTTCTTAGGTAACCTGAACGATATTGCCGGCAGGACGATATCGCAGGAACGTCTTTCCATCCAATAGTGATCTATTTTTGAGATCAGGAAGTAGATGGTAATACTTTACGAAATCCGAGCTTAGTGACGTCCGCAATGATAAACGTCCACGAAAAACTTCTACGGAGACCAAAATCTAAATACAGGATTGTGGTTCCGAAGGTTTTGATTTGCGTTCCGTTTGCAAAATGAAAATGAAAATTCATTCGGAGAAGCCGCTGTTTCCGTTTCCGAAACAAAATTTAGTTTTTTGAATAGGTTCACGGTTTATTACACTTTTGAGCTTTTTCTGCGTACCGGTTTTGATACCAGCACCACTCATTGTTGATGCTGCGGCTAGACGAACTCCTTCTTCTCAGACTTGATCGAAAACTTGAAGGTGATTGCGATTGCATGCGATAACGAACTTTCGCTCCAAAGCCTCAATTTGCGAAGAGAGTTGAGATAGATTCAAAGTATTGGTGGGTGTCACAATTTCTTGAATCTGCGGTGAACGCAACGCAGATTCAAGAAATCCAAAGAAGAGACGTCAGGAACTTGGCTGATTGCTAGAATAGCACGAGCATCTTCCGGAAATTGCTCCATAAACATCGTATTTAGAAGAGTTTCACTAAGTTGACCGGAAGCGAAGTTACGCATAACCTGAAGACATTGCGACGGCATCTGATTTCCGATTTCATGCCCTTTCAAAAGTCGACGTAGTTTGGTTTCATCCAGTTCAGAGAACGTGCCAATTAGACGATCCCTTGAGTGATTGAAATTTTGTACCAGTAGCTGGAGGAACTTCGAAAATATCGTTTATCTGCGGCAAAAAGGTTGAATCAATATTAGCGATTAAATTCTGAAAACGCGTTTCATCTCTTCAAGTGGAGCCCCAAGGTGGGCTCCACTTGAAGGAACCATAGCTAAGGGTTCTCTCTCCAAAAAGGTGGAAACTTCTGCGCGCTGCTTGCTGCAATTTGTGCTGAAATGGTTGCGATATATTTTGTGTAGTAGCTTGAGAATCGTTGGAAACAGAAACGCTAGATGATGAGCTGGATTCATGCGTGAGCGACATCGCTGAATCTTGAGATCTTCCAAAAGAATGTTGAAGAGGCATATTCGGGAATATGGATTCGAATTAAATAAATTATTAAAAAAAAAAAAACTATCGATTTAGGTACGAAAACGCCTACTTTGAGGTCCCGGCGGGTCCATTTCCTATATTCGAATTTTGCTGAGAATTCTTCACATCAATTTTCTCATTAAATTTCGGGGTGACCTCCTCTCGATTCGAAATCATGATTTTCCATTCTCAGTCTAATGGACACATGTCTATCCTTGAAGTTTTCAGCATGATCGAACTCCCAAAAACATACTACATAACACCAAAGATGGAAATAAATTCAAACTATTCCATCGTAATACTTAGTAGAGAACAATGGAACACTAACCCGCCAACAAACAATAGCCACTTTCAGGTCTTTTCTGACGGGTCTAAGATGGAAATAGGGATTGGCTCCGGCATTTTCTGCGATGCAATACAAATTCACGAGTCACATAGACTTCACGGTCTATGTGACTCGTGTCTCAAGCAGAAATATTTACGATAGATAACGCATCACATGTTATCCAAGCAAATAACATGGATCCATCGGATATTACAATCTTTGTGAATAGTCAGGCTGCCACCCTAGCACTAGATAATAAGGTCATAAAATCGAACACAGTACTCAACTGTTGCCGATCACTCAACCTACTAAGTCAAACCCATGCGATAACCATATGCTGGGTTCCCGGACATAGCAATATAGAAGGGAATGAAAAAGCCGATGAGCTCGCGCGATAGGGTTCTGCACGTAGAATAGAGGAGGCATATCCTTCGATTAAGATTCCATTAGATGTCCAAAGAAGGCATATTGACCTTAAAACGACCTTAATAAACTCAAACTGTCCATCCAGAGACGACTGCGTTATCACACGTCGTCTCTGGCCATACACCAATGAAAAAATAACAAAAAATCTGATAAATAACAACAAAGAAGCTACCCGCACCCTCAACGGCGTCCTGACATGACATTGTGCAATTGGCACTTACTAACATAACCTATATGCTGCGATCACTTTGTATTGAAACATTGATGAATAAGGCTAAAAAATGTGTCTAAAATATATATCTCGCACTGAGGCAGTGTGCGAGAAAGAGATGGAAGATCAGCGCATTAAAACACATGAGTGCGAATGAGATGGCAATAGCATGCGTCATTCACGAAACGAGTAGAAGGTTCTCGAAACAAGTCGGAGCTTGTCGAAACATGTCGATCTGAAGCATGCAGTATATAAGGGAGCCGCATCAGAGGTACAGCACTTCAGTTGTGATTTGATAGTGGACTAGTGCATCTCGTGAGCGAACATTGTAAAAATAAATTGTAGTAATACAGCAGTGGTTAGAAGTGATTGTTATTAAGTTGTTATTTAAGTAAATAAAGTTAATTAATACTAGTTGAAATAATACTAGTTAAAACCAAATATTAGTGTTTTTATTTTGTACACAATCCAGCGATACGAACTCATAGAAAAGTTTTCCGTAGACTGAATTTTCGTAACATTGATGTCAGAAGTGGGATTGTGATACAAAATGGTTAAAATCGTACAACTTAAAGTCGACCAGCTAAAGAAGGAGCTGGCGATTCATAATCTACCAAACTGCAGGTACGAAAGTAGAGCTACAAAAGCGTCTAATTGAAGTAGAGAACCAAGGCATTGACCTCGCAGAGCACGAGTTTGAAGTGGAAGCTGCAACAGCGTCATCGAAAAGTGTGGACACGGAGCAAAAAGTACAGTCCCAAAGTTTTGATACGAGCAAGTTGCTCGAAGCAATACAACAACAGTTTCAAGAAAATTCCAGCAAAATGGAACAGAAACTTCTAGAAAATTCGAAACAGTTTCAAGAAAATGGAACAGAAGCTTCAAGAAAATGCCAAAAAAATGGAACAGAAGCTTCAAGAAAATGCCAAAAAAAATGGAACAGAAGCTTCAAAAAAATTCCAATCAACTTAAATCAGAACTTCAAGAAAATTTCAATCAACTGAAAACAGAACTTCTGGAAAATTCTAACCAACATCAAGTAAAAATGGAGCAACAAATGCAGGAACATTCGAAACAGCTTCTGGAAGTTTCTAATACACTTCATGGCAAAGTTAATGAGCTTGAAGCGCATATAAATAACGTTGATGAGAAATATCAAGACATCGACAAAGAGCTTCAGGAAACAAAGAAAGATTTGTACGTATTGCAGATAAATGGACCTACACAGCATGTTTTTAGTGGTACGAGGCTAAAATCGCCGATTTACGAAGGAACCACAGTGTTCAACATTTTCAAGCTGCAATTTGAGACTAAGGCTGTAAGTAATCGATGGAACAATGAAGACAGCGTAGCCGCACTTATCGTGGCACTAAAAGGAAGTGCAGCCGAAGTATTGCAGACAGTTCCAGAAAGCGATAGAAACAGTTACACAGCGGTTATGTCTGCACTGCAACGAAAATACGGCAGTGATCACTGAAGCAAATCTACAGAATGGAACTTAAGTGCCGAATGCAAAGAAATGGTAAAACATTGCAGGCGTATGCAGCGGACATCGAGGGGCTTGCGCATTTGTCGTATGCAGATTCAACGAGTCATTTTATAGAAAAGTGCATGATCGAAGCCTTCGTTGACGGTGTACGTGATCCGGAAACAAGACGTGCCACAGTGACAATGCCGAAAGTGACATTTACGGAAACTGTAACCACAGCGCTAACACAGGAGACAGCAACTACGTTGTGCCGTCCAGCGCCAAAGGTCCATAAACTAGATGTGGAGAATGAAGACCTACTTCAGGTAATTTGCCAAGCGTTAAAAAGTGGAGCTAAACTAGATTACACTGCTGCCAACCGAGACACCCAATTTAAAGGTAAATGCTACAACTGTGATACA
This sequence comes from Dryomyza anilis, assembly GCA_951804985.1. Taxonomy (NCBI): domain Eukaryota; kingdom Metazoa; phylum Arthropoda; class Insecta; order Diptera; family Dryomyzidae; genus Dryomyza; species Dryomyza anilis. The sequence continues at coordinate 53,209,905 of OX638133.1, read as the reverse complement.
TATGGGCATATGGCACGTGAAAGTCGTAATAAAACGGAAGCACTCAATGAATCCATTTACAAATGTACCCCGACATGAAGAAACCCAGGATCATGTCCAAAATAACGTAAATTTTAATAAATCTTTAAACTAAAACGATTCAGTTCTGCAGGGCACGATCTGACTCCCATAACCGATTGCCCCAGAATCTCCATTTCACAAATTGCTCGAAAGTCAAATAGCTTAACATAAATGGTAACATTGGACTCAATAATAAGAAGTAACCTTGTTCGGGACGAAGTAGAGAAGCTTATAGGAACAAGATTACAAACAGCTACCGGTGAAGAAGCCCCTATCAGAGGAAAGATTACCAAGAAAATCACGATTGGTACTACTACAGTTAAGCATGATTTTATAGTGGCAGAAATAGTAGACGAAGTAAAACTTTGCATGGACCTCATGATAAGGCATGGTTTCACACTAGATTTAACAAGAAAACTATTAAGTTATGCCAACACGGAGATCCAACTAAACATTGATTGTGACCCGAGCCCGAATAAAAACAAGTTATTGCTCATAAAAATAGAAAAATACCACCTAATTCAGAAGCATTTGTTTGGACGAAATTAAATGGAGGTTGTGGGATAAGCAAATTGTGGGTTATTGATGCAAACGAAGAGCATTATAAAAGTAACATAGTTGTAGGAAGAACACTTGTTGATGCGGAGAAAGACAGAATTGTACCCATAAGAGTTCTCAATTTGGAAAATTCGTCAAACAAAATGAACAGTGATAGGCCAGTATCAAGAGGCATCAGCAATTATAAATTACGAGGCAAATCCATCAAATGACTATGCCACACCGCAAATAAACAAACAATCTACTCATAGGTTTATAAATGAGTGGACGAAAGATTTGACTGCCAAAGAAAAGAGTCAAGTGCAAAAGCTAATTGATAAATATCGGTGTATATTTGCTGGAAAGGGCCAAAAGGATGGCAGAACTGCCATTGTAAAACATCGAATAGACACTGGTGATTCTAACCCAATTAGTCAAACACCAAGAAGGGTACTACTTGCGAAAAGAGAGGAAGTATCACATTTGGTTGAAGAAATGCACACAAATGGCGTGGTGGAACCATCTGAGAGTCCATGGAGTTCACCAGTGAAAAAGATGGACGGTAGTACTCGGTTCTGCGTTGATTACCGAAAGCTTAATGATGTCACCAAGAAAGGTAGTTATCCACTGGCCAGAATCAATGACACCTTGAATACACTATCTAATGCTGAGTGGTTTTCCACGTTAGACTTGCAAAGCGGTTACTGGCAAGTAGAAATCGATAAGAAAGATCCAGAGAAGACCGCATTCAGTACTGGAGATGGGCTATGGCAATTTTTGGTAATGCCGTTTGGGCTATGCAATGCTCCAGCAACATTCGAGCGGTTAATGGAGCACGTATTAAAGGTTTGCACGTATTAAAGGTTTGTGCCGAGTTACCACGGAAGGAGTGTATACCGATGAGGATAAAATAGTTGCAGTCAATGAGTGGCCCAGACCGCAAAATCTACATGACCTACGAAGTTTCTTGGGGCTATGTACATTCTACAGACGATTTTTTCCAGGTTTTGCCAATGTTGCGAGCAGTCTTCATTTCAATGGAGCGATGATCAAGAAAGGGTATTTTTGAAATTAAAAGATCTACAGTGCTCGGCACCTATTCTTGCGTATCCAATTCCAGGTGAGAAATTTATATTTGATACGGATGCAAGTGGATACGGAATAGCCGGAGTTCTCTCTCAAGTGATCAATGGGCAAGAAAAAGTGATCGCATACTACAGTAAAACATTGTCCAAGCCCGAGCGAAATTACTGTGTCAGCAGGAGGGAGCTTCTTGCTGTAATTGAAAGTGTGAAAAATTTCCATAAGTATATGTACGGACAACAGTTTCACTTGAGAACCGATCACGCAGCACTACGATGGTTACTTCAGTTCAAAGATCCGGAAGGCCAAATTGCGCGTTGGATAGAACGATTACAGAGCTACGATTTCTCAATCGAACATCGTAAAGGAGGAAATCATGGAAATGCAGATGCTCTGTCATGGCGTCCTTGTAAACTTGAATGCAGACATTGTCTAAGAGCGGAAGGAAAAAAAAACTTAATTGATATTCGTTTGCTGAATGTTTTACCAGATGAAAAATGGACTCCGGACCAAATTCAAATTGATCAAAAGAGTGATCCTGATCTCAGAAAAATCATGATGTTCAAGGAACAGCAACGAAAACCATAGCTGCCGACAGTCCAATAACTAAAGCTTACTGGGCACAGTGGCAGAGCTTTAAGCTGCAAAATGGTTGTTTATATCGCGTCTGGGAAAGCGAAGATGGCAGATCCGCTCGAAATTTGATTGTTGTTCCCAAGTCAAAAGTAAAAGAGATATTTCCGCTAATACCATGGTGGATCTAGTGGAGGTCATTTAGGTATAAATAAAACGGTCGAAAAAGTAAAGAAAAGTTTTTATTGGGTTGGATGCCAAGATTCAGTCGCCGATTGGATTTGCCGTTGTCCACAATGTGTACCAGGAAAAGCACCAACAGTCAGAAGTCGCGGCAGAATGCATCAGTACAACGTGGGAGCACCATTCGAGCGTATTGCAATGGATGTAGCCGGACCGTTTCCAATCAGTGACGCGGGTAATAAGTATGTCCTTGTCGTCATCGACTACTTCAGCAAGTGGCCTGAAGTGTATCCCATGCCGAATCAGGAAGCCACAACAGTTGCGGATGCATTAGTAAACAACTGGGTAAGCCGTTTTGGAGTACCGTTGGAATTGCATTCAGATCAAGGAAAAAATGTTGAGTCTGCTGTATTTAAAGAAGTATGCAAAGTCCTCAACATACACAAAACACGAACAACGCCACCCGCAATCTGATGGGATGGTGGAGAAATTCAATCGGACTTTGAAAGAGTATCTCAGAAAAGTGGTTGATAAAAATCAAAAAAATTGGAATACACACATACCACTGTTTCTCAGTGGTATGTGCGGTTCATAACACCACAGTTGCTTCACCTGCGAGAATTGTTTTTGGAACAGACTTAAGCTTATCTGCGGTTTTAAAGTTCGGTGCGAACTTGGAATTCAGCTGGAATTCCTGTACACGATTATGTTTCCAGAAAAAGTGAAGAAATTAACGAAGTGCATCTGTTTGTAAGGCAGCATACACAATTTGCGAGTGATAAAATGAAGGCCAGATACGACTTGCGCACAAATTCAGAGGGATTTACGGAAGTACAACTTGTTTTGCTCTATAACCCACAAAGATAGAACGGCGTATCCCCCAAGCTACAAACACACTGGGAAGGACCATACAAGTTAATTAAAAGAATTAAGGATGTTGTGTACCGGATTCAGAATACTACAGGCGCTAGACGAAAAATGAAAGTAGTAAATTTAGAGAGGTTGGCGCCGTATAGAGAAAGAGAGGATTAACATCTGTTCGGGACGAACAGATTTAGGTGGAGGGCAGTCTTACGAAAAGATGTAATTTGCCCCATAGTGCAAGCAATCAACAATAATTAATGAGACGCAAGACAATTCAGCGCACTAAGCATGTGTTAGAAAGAGACGGAAGATCATTCAGCGCACTGAGGCAGTGTGCGAGAAAGAGATGGAAGATCAGCGCATTAAAACACATGAGTGCGAATGAGATGACAATAGCAAGCGTCATTCACGAAACGAGTAGAAGGTTCTCGAAACAAGTCGAAGCTTGTCGAAACGTGTCGAACTGAAGCATGCAGTATATAAGGGAGCCGCATCAGAGGTACAGCACTTCAGTTGTGATTTGACAGTGGACTAGTGCATCTCGTGAGCGAACATTGTAAAGATAAATTGTAGTAATACAGCAGTGGTTATAAGTGATTGTTATTAAGTTGTTATTTAAGTAAATAAAGTTAATTAATACTAGTTAAAATAATACTAGTTAAAACGAAATATTAGTGTTTTTATTTTCTACACAATCCAGCGATACGAACTCATAGAACAGTTTTCCGTAGACTGAATTTTCGTAACAATATTATTTCACATTTTAACAATTATATCAATTTTGTGTTCATTATTTGAAATGATTATAAGTTTTGTTTATTTATTCATTTACGATGTCATACACGTTGCAATAAAAACGACTCTAGCAAACATAATTTTGCAGGCATTAACATGTATGTATGGAATTTTATGTAAACATAATATATAATTGACTGATAAATCATTTGTAAACAGGGTTGTATTGAGACTTGAACAGTGTTGTAATGAGCTCCGACTTACATTATAATATCCCGGAAACATTTTTATGTTGCCCCTTAAAATGGAGTATGTTCTAATGGAAACATAATAAATACTACATCCAAACATAATAAATATTTGAACCGAAACATAAATATGTTAAAAACATGATTTTGAACGACCTGAATATAAATATGTTTCCAGTGAAACATATCAGTTGTTTCACAGTTCAAAAAGTAGTATGTTTGCATAGAAACATATTTAAATATTTTTGGAAAAAAATCCGGAAAATAAAATAAAATGTTGAATTATTAAGGTTTGGTGCCAATGCTGTTGTCATTTTATTCTTCTTTATGTCTGCTTGATGCTCTGCAATTCAAGTTCCTAATGCTCTCTTTGTTGTTCCTATATAAATTTGTTCGCACTTGTTGTCACCATTTCTATTACATCCTATTTCGTATACTACGTTATATTGTTGTTATAGAATTGCGGAGCATCAAGCAGACATAAAGAAGAATAAACTGACAACAGCATTGGCACAACATATAGCGGAGAGCGGACACACAGCTGATTTCGACAACATCAAAATATTAGACAAAGAGAAAAGAGCAAATACAAGATATACACTGGAGAGCTTACGTATACAACAAAACCTGGAGAAAACGATGAACACCAAAGAAGACATAGATAATATAAACTCAATATATTCATTAGCTTTGTAAAAGTTCACAAAACTAGTCCATGTTTAGTGTTGTTAATCGTTTAGTGTTAATAATAATGTAAAATTTAAATTTGTTTTTAAAATTAATGTTGTTATTCACCTAAATGTAAACTAGAAACTAAGTAAGTGTGAAAAATGTTAAAATGTTTAAAAAATTTATTGTGGTAAAAATATAAAATTAAATAATTTACAGATTTAATAAAATTCAACCCTCAAGATGTTGGAATAAAACCAACGAAACGTCGGAAAAGGAAATTAAATAAAAGTTTTTTATTTACATTTAAAAACATCAGACCAAAAGAGCCTACAAATACAAAATTAAAATAAAATGTTGGTTTTATTTTTATTTAGAAAAAGCCGATCACAGAGTGTCAACATTGTATACAAAAAGAGATCTGCAAAAATACCTTTATTTACATTTGAATTAATTTTTTGTTGGTTCTCAAACATCAGTATGTTTAAAATGACCCTATACCTACTACAAACGACGACAAAAGTGACGTAGGTAGAAAATGCTGCACAACGTTGCCAACTTCGTCAGTCGATAAATTATCGAATTAAGACGAGCGTTGCGAACATACGTTGTATTTAGTAAATTGCCAAGAAATATTGTATTCAAATACAATTAAAATTGTATGTTGGTATTGTAACATATTTATGGTAAATTTGACAGATTCTGCTGGACAATATAATAATGTTTACACATGAACAAAAATAAATTCAATTTCGATTATAATTTAATTACACTTTATTCCTAATACATGTATGGTAATTTCGTATTACTTTTTAATTACATTCAAACATATTAAAACAAATCTTTTCTATCCGTGTATTGAATTTAATAAACACTCACCAAATTAATATAAAACATTATTTATAAAATAAAACATTTTATGTTTCAACAACATGACAACACCGCTTACTTGTTGAATACTACATACACAAAGTTTGGCCTTGTACTTTTATGGATAAGGTAAAACACCCTTATTCCGCCCTATGAAGGATTTTTCAGTTTTTACGTGTTTTTATAGCTCAAATTTCAGGATTTTATTAAGGAAGAGTAAAAAAGAGTAAAAAAAAAACGTACGAGTTACTAATATTTCTATGAATTTATTATGGTTAATAATTTTTATTTTATTTTTTAAAATTATTAACTTTTTTTAATTAGTATTCCCAATTTTGACGTTTACGATTTTTTGAATAAAACAGGATTGAAATCTATGAGATTTGTTATGTTATAATGCAAAGCACAAGAATGGTGCATAACTGGGTATTGAGAAACAAATGCTCAGAAATGGGTCTATTTTTAGCCTAAAAATTAGTCCTTTTTGTATCATATCTCAGGTCCTGTTAAAGGAATTTTGAGAATTGATATGTACATATAATTTGTGTTCTGTTATACATGTTTTGAATAAAATGAAAATATGTCTTACATTATAATCAACGCTTACCAACCTATAGAATCCTCAAAAACGTGGTTTTTCGAATATCTCAAATATCATTGAAGCTGGACGTGTAGGAAAAAAACTGAAAACGCCATTGTTCTTAGAATGTCCTAATCCGTCCTATGTTAATTGAATGCAGTTTATCATCATTTAAAGTAATGAAAGTAAAAAAAAACTTCATGTGTGCTTTTTTAAGCTTAAAAAATATATTTTTATTTGCATTTCGTTTTTTTTTTTACAAATTAACCAACGCTCAGGGGATGCCCCCATATATGCAATGCACAGTGTTGATCGTAGGAAGGGATGATAGGTTAAAGGAAGGGGGGAAATATGGAGTAGTGTCGGTGAATGTTTGTTTTGAACTTGCCAATATCGAAAATGGACACAGGGAGATTGTTCCACAAACGTGTCGTGCGACTGGAGAACGAATTCTCTCTATAATGCGTGGTTCTGTTGAGAGCCGAGTGAACTACGAAGGGGTGGGCTTAGTTTGACGCCTGAGTAGAACGAGAGAACGACCTGGTGGAATCAGGCCATGTATTTCCCTCGAACACTTGTAATACCTATAGAACAGCCTTACACACCCAACGGTCTTTCGGTGCTCAAGAGAACCAATAGACGATGAAATATTTTCATCCCCTATTAAATATATCGCGATGTTGAAGCCCCTGCCCAAATGCGCGAATAAAAGAAAATGATTAATGGTTATCCAGAGCATAGTCCAAACTAACTATAAAAACTAATTAACTTATTAAAACTTACTTATCAAGTAAATTGTTATTTAGTACTGGAATATTTATGACAAAATCCTGATATATCAGCTATTCCATCAGATATTTAAGTTTCAGTTATTTAAATTTTGCAATTACAATTAATTGCATATTAGACTATTTTTTTTTTTTCAATTATAAAAAAAAATTGAAAAATGTAATTTAAGCTAAAAACGGAACAATTACTTTTTTCAATTAATTACATGAAAATTAATGTATTACAGCTGAAGATAGTAATTATCAGGGCGTTTTTTTTTTTGGCTTTTGCCAAAAAAAAATGCCATTTTTCAAATTTGCCTATTTTGATATATTTTGCCTAAAAATGCCTTTTTTACACTTTGGCAAACCTTTTTTAAATATTGTTTTCGATTTTCTGGTTGCATTAAAAAATATATATGTGCGTCATTTTCTTGTGTACTTAATTTTTGTATGTTCCTTATTTTGTGAACAATTATTTGAATTTGTTGAATCTAGTACACGGATCAGTGATGCCAACTCATATTTTCATTTTCCCCGATATTCTTACCAAAATTCCCCAATTGACAATAAAATTCCCCGCACAAATGTTATTTAAATAACTGAGAATAAATAGTGTTTTTACTACATTTTTAATAAAAATCGAAATAATCCATAGAACAATTATTACGCAATGTGTTATTCATTTAATATATTTTTTTTATTTCTTAATTTCTCTAATTTTCGAATGACATTTATCAGCCATTTTAAATTGAGACATATTATTAGTTTTTACCAATTAGTGCTATATTTATAATTTAGCTTAAATAAATATTTTAAAGGTCTATAATTCCAAATCAAAATTTCTTTAAACTTTACAGACAGATAGATAGATAATTAGTACTCAGTTAATATGAAATTTTAAATATATGTGAAATATTGACTATAATGTGACTGAAAAATGGATCATATTAAACAAATTAAATATATTAAACTTGGTTTAAAATAGTACTGAAAATCGGCAATTTATGTAGATACAAATATTTTGAATAGGAGCATATATATATATTATTTGGAATTTATTTATTGTTTTCTTTTGATCATTTTTTTATTACATTTTCGTCACTAATTCTAAATTTTAAATTTCCAATAATAGCAATTTTTAAAATACTGAAAACAATATTTTCTCAACTATTAAGGGGCATGTCAAATTTGCAGGTCTTACACCAAGTAAAAATTTATCTTTTATTTAAAAACATAACATCATATACATTAAAAAATTTTAAAGAAATGTGTCTAGATCTAGAAATCGTATTTAATAGATTGTGTTTATTAGAAGCCAAATTATGGTCTCTCACATGATTGGAATATAGAGGTAAGTTCCAGTTTTCAATCGAATCCGATTTTACCTGAAAATTTTTAAACAAATGATTTTGAATTTATCATTTTCCAAACGAATTAAACGGTGAAGTCAAAGCATGCTGCTTAAATTTATTTCAAAAATTATTTATTGTACTAAGATATCGAATCTAAAAGTAAAAACGTTTGTTTTAAAATTTTCATATAAAATTCGATTAAAAGTTGGAATATGCAAATTTTTAAAAATGTAGGAAATGTAACAGATCCTAATTTTAATTTCCCCTCTAGTTAGCATCACTGACACGGATAGAAAATATTTGTTTGAATATGTTTGAATGTAATTAAAAAATAATACGAAATCACCATACATGTATTACGAATGATATATAATTAAATTATTGTTCATATGGTAATAACATATTACTATGTGTAAACATTTTATATATTCCCCAGCAAAATCTGTCAAACTTATCATAAATATGTTACAATATAAACATAAAATTTTAATTGCATTTAAATATACTAATTCTTGGCAGTTTACTTGGTTATAACTATGTTTCAAAACAAACAGAAAATGCTATTCAAATCTAATTATAACGTATGTTCGCACACTCGTCTTCATTCGATTAGTTATTGACGGACAAAGTTGGCAACATTGCGCTGCATTTTCTACTTACGCCATCATTTGAACAAATTGATGTTTAAAAACAAACAAAAAGGAAATTGGATTTAAATAAATGTATTCTTCCAACATTCTTCTTGTATACGAAGTTGGCACACGTTAAGCATAATTTACTATCTACGTCTCTTTTGTCGTCGTTTGAAGTATGTATTGGTCCTTTTAAGCATACTGATGTTTGAAAACAAACAAAAAAATTAAATTAGATGTAAATAAAAGTATTCTTTCCATATTGTTCTTGTATACGAAGTTGACCGCCATTTTTTACATACGTGTCTTTTAATGTTTGTTGAGGATTTCTTTCCAAAAATATTAAGATATGTTTTTATAAAAATATACTACTTTTTGAACTGAAACAACTGATAGTTTCGCTGGAAACATATTTATATTCAGGTCATTCCAAGTATGTTATATATTAAATATATTTATGTTTCGGTTCAAATATTTATTTTGTTTGGATATAGTAATTATTATGTTTCTATTACAACATACACCATTTTAAGAAGCAACATCAAAATGTTTCCGTGATATTATAATGTAAGTCAGAGCTCATTGCAACACTGTTCAAGTCTCAATACAAGTCTGTTCACAAATGATTTATCAGGCAATTATAAATTATGTTTACATAAAATTCCAAACATACATGTTAATGCATGCAAAATTATATTTGGCAGAGTCCTTTTCTTTGCAGCGTGTACTTAGTATATTTGATTCTTGCAAATCGTCGATGTGTAGAGCGTTGCAGTTGACTGGTGAAAGAGCAATGCATGTTGGTGCAACAACAGTGTCACTATCAATTAAAATTTCATCTTCAACAAAATCGTACACGAACATCCCTTGAATTTGCTCATCGCCATCTTCCAATCTTGGAATCGTAACACAATTTCCTGTAGCGATTTTAGCCTTTCTCACCTCTGCCACTGCTTTCTTGGCACTAACCTTCATTCGCATCCACTGCTATTTTAATTTTAAGATTTCTGGGTCAAATCCAGATGCCATTTTTAATGGCCACCCAAGCATCCTTCTTTTTTGTTTTCTATTATTTGTATATATTTCTTTATGCGATCCCGTAAACAATCTTTCTGCACTGCGTACCATTAGAATTCTGATTTTTTTTTTTTAATTTTCTAAAATTTCAATCTAATTGTTAATAAAATTCTTAACGAACTGCTTATTTTGACACAAATTGTAATATATTGCATGTATTGAGTAGCTTCTTCTTAGGAACGACTACTATTTTGTCTATGATTACCAAAAAACGAAAGTTGACTTTTAAAATAAAGTTTGATACTTTCTAAAGTCGACTTTAACTTGGGGCTATGATTATGCGACAATGTATTTATAAAATAGAAAAATTAACTTACATATTCAATAAAGGAGAAGAATAAACACAAATTTGCCGAAAATATGAAAACCGGTTAAACCGAGTAAAAAAAAAACATTTTTCGGTTTTTGCAAAAAAAAAAAAAAACCGATTTGACGGTTTTTAGAAAAAAAAAAAACCGAACCGCCGGTTTGTGAAACCGGTTATTGAAATCCCTAGTAACATACTAATACATAGCTAGTGTCGTTTTCTATTTTTAGCAACGAATATAATATTTTTGTTATTTCGTAGCAATTTTATTCATTTGATTCAATATTTTCAGTAAACAAATGAGATAACACAGTGCAATAACGATTTTAGTGTAATATGGGGTCGCTGATCTCGAATCTGAAATCCGTTTTGCTCTATCAGCTCTGGGTTCAAATAAGAACAAATAGGGTATTTAAAAACTGTACACAAAATAGTTTAATTTCAAATGATACAGGTTTGGTTTCTTCAGCAATGCTGTTTATCCTGAACAGACGCATTTTTTTTTCATTTTACACCATCATCCCAAAGCTTTTCTATAACCCTCGTTTTTTAGAATTTTAACCCTACTAATTACAAATTTCTACATACCGCTTGGGAAAACTATTATACTCACTTCAGCAAATATGTTCCCCATAAAAAAACGTCGACATGGGGTACTAAAATAACAAAATTTCCTCAGATCCACCAATTAAACAGAATAATAAAAAAGCAATAAATTTTGTATTATATTGCATGCACATTTCACAAAATGTTTCGAAAAGTGTTATTTTTGCTGTTGAAAATTTTGAACAAAACGTAATAAACAATATAAAAAATTTATGGTTTTTTATCATTCTGTTTAATGGCTGAGTAAAAATCGATTTCTCGGTCTCAGCAGTCAAGAGGTAGCGAGCTGGACTTGCATTCTAATGGTCTCGGGTTCGAATCCCGGCTTGGGCGATTGTGGTGATATTAACCACAAAACGTAAGCAATAGATTTCACAGTACAATGGCTATAGACTGTCAGAGTGCTGTGGATCTTAGTAGATATTAACAAAAAAATAATTTAGTTGTTTAATATTTTGTCGCAATTTATTTAGATTAAAGACAAAATAAATAAAAACATAGGTATAAATAGTGATGATTAAAATAATTTTGTGCTATTTCATATATTTAAAAATCATTAAAAAAAGTTCAATTATTAAAAGTGCAAGTGTGTGCCGAGAAAAAGAAGTTAAATAATATAACAACAGTTTTTTTTGCAAGTTTTAATGCATTTGTTACTCAAATTATGACGAAAATATGAGCGATGATGAGTGCAATTGCAAGCATTATGTGGCGAAACATGTGTTTTTTCTTTTCAAAAATAAATGAGAAACTCAATAAAAATACTCGCAAAAATGTACCTCGGGCCTAAATGTATTGGGCAAGAACCACATCTTGTTCTTGCACCTTCTTATAATCGTCACTATATTGTTACGAAAAGAGGTAATTTGCTCCACTGTGCAAGCAATGAACAATAATAAATGAGACGCAAGACAATTCAGCGCACTAAGCAATGTGTTAGAAAGAGACGGAAGATCATTCAGCGCACTATGCAATGTGCGAGAAAGAGATGGAAGATCAGCACATTAAAACACATGAGTGCGAATGAGATGCCAATAGCATGCGTCATTCACGAAACGAGTAGAAGGTTCTCGAAACAAGTCGAAGCTCGTCGAAACATGTCGAACCGATGCCTGCAGTATATAAGGCCGCGCATCTGAGGCACTGTACTTCAGTTGTGATTTAATAGTGAACTTGTGCGTCTCGTGAGTGAACATTGTAAAGATAAATTGTAGTAATTCAGCAGTTGATATAAGTGATTATTCTAAAAGTTGTTATTTAAATTAATAAAGTTAATTAATACTAGTTGAAATAATACTAGTTAAAACCAAATATAAGTGCGTTTTTATTTTGTACACAATCCAGCGATACGAACTCGTAGAACAGTTTTCCGTAGACTGAATTTTCGTAACATTGGTGTCAGAAGTGGGATTGTGATACAAAATGGTTAAATTCGAACAACTTAAAGTCGACCAGCTAAAGAAGGAGCTGGCGATTCATAATCTTCCAACTGTAGGTACGAAACTAGAGCTACAAAAACGTCTAATGGAAGAATTAGAGAACCAAGGCATTGACCTCGCAGAGCACGAGTTTGAAGTGGAAGTTGCAACAGCGTCATCGAAAAGTGTGGACACGGAGCAAAAAGTACAGTCCCAAAGTTTTGATATGAGCCAGTTGCTCGGAGCAATACAACAACAGCTTCAAGAAAATTCCAACAAAATGGAAGAGAAACTTCTAGAAAACATGAAGCATGAACTTGTAGAAAATTCTAACAAAATAGAACAGAAACTTCAGGAAAATTCTGAACAGCTTCAAGAACATCCTAAGCAGCTTCTATAAGTTTCTAATACTCTACATAGCAAAGTAAATGAACTTGAGGCGCATATAAATGATGTTGATGATAAAATTCAAAGATTAGAAAATGGTATAGACAAAGAAATCCAGGAAATAAAAAAAGATTTGCACGTGTTGCAGATAAATGGACCTACACAGCATGTTGTTAGTGGTACGAGGCTAAAATCGCCGATTTACGATGGAACCACAGCGTTCAACATTTTCAAGCTGCAATTTGAGACAACGGCTGTAAGTAATCGATGGAATAATGAGGACAGCGTAGCCGCACTTATCGTGTCGCTAAAAGGAGGCGCAGCCGAAGTATTGCAGACTGTTCCAGAAAGTGATCGAAACAGTTATTTAGCGGTTATGGCTGCACTGCAGCGAAAATATGGCAGTGATTACATGAAACAGATATACCGAATGGAGCTGAAGGGCAGAATGCAACGAAATGGCGAAACTTTGCAGGCGTATGCAGCGGACGTCGAGAGGCTTGTGCATTTGTCGTATGCAGATTCAACGAGTGATTTCATAGAAAAGTGCAAGATCGAAGCGTTTGTTGATGGCATACGCGATCAGGAGACAAAACGTGCAACAGTAATTGCGCCTAAGGTAACATTTACGGAAACGGTTACCATCGCCCTAACACAGGAGACAGCAAATGCGATGTGCCGATCGGGTCCAAAGGCGCGTAGAATTGATGTGGAGAACGATGATTTATTTCAAGTAGTGTGCCAAGCAGTTAAAGCAGGCGTTAAAACCGAACACACATCAGCCAACAAAGACACCCAATTCAAAGGTAAATGTTACAACTGTGATACTAATGGGCATATGGCACGTGACTGTCGTAAAAAACGCAAGCGCTCAATAAATCAATCTGCAGATGAACCCAGACATGAAGAAAGACTGGATCATGTCCAAAATAGCGTAAATTTTAATCAAGCTTTAAACTAAAACGAGTCAGATCTGACTCCCATAACCGATTGCCCCAGAATCTCCATTTTACAAATTGATCGAAAGTCGAATAGTTTAACTGTCAAGGGGCTAATTGATTGTGTAGCATATATGGTAACGTTGGATACAGGAGCTTCACACTCAATTATAAGAAGTAACCTTGTTAGGGACGAAATAGAGCTTATCGGAATAAGATTGCAAACAGCGACAGGTGAAGAGGCTTCAATCAGAGGAAAAATTACCAAGGAAATTACTATTGGCACTACGACAGTTAAGCATGATTTTATTGTGGCAGAAATAGTAGACGAAAAAATACTTGGCATGGACTTCATGATAAGAAACGGTTTCACATTAGATTTAACAAGAAAAATTTTGAATTATGCCAACACGGAGATCCAACTAAACATTGATTGTGACCAGAGCCCGAAAATTAAACAAGTTATTGCTCATAAAAATAGAAAAATACCACCTAATTCAGAAGCAATTGTTTGGGCGAAATTAAATGGAGATTGTGGGATAAGCATGTTGTGGGTTATAGAAACGAATGATGAGCAATTGAGCAGAAGTAATATTGTTGTCGGAAGAACATTAGTAGAAGCGACAAAAGACAAAGTTGTTCCAATAAGAGTTCTCAACATGGAAAACTCTTCCAAATTAATTAAAAAAGGAACAGTGATAGGCCAGTGTCAAGAGACATCAGCGATTATAAATTGTGAGTCAAATCCATCAAGAGACTACGGCACATCGCAAATAGACAAACAATCTACTCACAGGTTTATAAATGAGTGGACGAAGGATTTGACTGCCAATGAAAAGAGTCAAGTGCATCAGCTATTTGACAAATATCGGTGTATATTTGCTGAAAAGGGTCAAAAGGATGGCAAAACTGCCATTGTAAAACATCGAATAAAACCTGGTGATTCTAACCCAATTCGTCAAGCACCAAGAAGGGTACCACTTGCGAAAAGAGACGAAGTATTACATTTGGTTGAAGAAATGCACGCAAATGGCGTGGTGGAACCATCTGAGAGCCCATGGAGTTCACCAGTAGTATTGGTGAAAAAGAAGGACGGTAGCACTCGGTTCTGCGTTGATTACCGAAAACTTAATGATGTCACAAAGAAAGATAGTTATCCATTGCCAAGAATCGATGACACCTTGGATACACTATCTAATGCTAAGTGGTTTTCTACGTTGGACTTGCAAAGCGGTTACTGGCAAGTAGAAATCGATAAGAAAGATCGAGAGAAGACCGCATTCAGTACTGGAGTCCACCATGGCAATTTTTGGTAATGCCGTTTGGACTATGCAATGCCCCAGCAACATTCGAGCGGTTAATGGAGCACGTATTAAAAGGTTTACACTGGAAAACATGCCTAGTATACCTTGATGACATAATTGTTATGGGCAAGGATTTCAACGAACATCTAAGAAATCTAGAGGAAGTATTCCTTCGATTGAAAAATGCGGGTCTACAACTTACCCCAAAGAAATGCTCACTTTTCAAGAAAGAAGTCAAGTATCTGGGCCATCGAGTTACCACGGAGGAGTGCATACCGATGAAGACAAAATAGTTGCAGTGAAGGAGCGGCCCAGACCGCAAAACATACATGACCTACGAAGTTTCTTGGGGCTATGTACATACTACAGACGATTTGTTCCAGGTTTTGCCAATGTTGCAACCAGTCTTCATGAGTTGACAAGAAAGAACCGCTCATTTCAATGGAGCGATGATCAAGAAAGGGTATTTTTGAAATTAAAAGATCTACTGTGCTCGGCACTTATTCTTGCGTATCCAATTCCAGGTGAGAAATTTATACTTGATACGGATGCGAGTGGATACGGAATCGGCGGAGTTCTCTCTCAACTGATCAATGGACAAGAAAAAGTGATCGCATACTACAGTAAAACCTTATCCAAACCCGAGCGAAATTACTGTGTCACCAGGAGGGAGCTTCTTGCTGTAATCGAAAGTGTGAAAAATTTCCACAAATACCTGTACGGACAACAGTTTCACTTGAGAACCGATCACGCAGTACTACGATGGTTACTTCAGTTCAAAGATCCGGAAGGCCAAATTGCGCGTTGGATAGAGCGATTGCAGAGCTACGATTTCTCAATCGAACATCGTAAAGGATGAAACCATGCTCTGTCACGACGCCCATGTAAACTAGAATGCAGACATTGTTCAAGAGCTGAAGGAAAAGAAAACATAATTAACATTCGTTTGCTAAATGTTTTGCCCGATGAAAAATGGACTCCGGAACAAATTCAAATTGATCAAAAGAGATATCTCCCAAAAATGATGTTCAAGGAATACAAAGAAAACCATCATGGGAAGATATAGCTGCTGACAGTGCCATAACTAAAGCTTACTGGGCACAGTGGCAGAGCTTAAAGCTACAACATGGTTACTTATATCGTGTATGGGAAAATGAAGATGGCACATCCGCTCGAAGTTTGATTGTTGTTCCCAAGTCAAAAATAAAAGAAATACTAGCGGAATACCATGGTGGATCTTGGCCGATTGGAGTTGCCCGCAATGTGTACCAGCAAAAGGACCAACAGTCAGATGTCGCGGTAGGATGCATCAGTACAACGTGGGAGAACTATTCGAGCGTATTGCCATGGATGTCGCCGGGCCGTTTCCAATCAGTGATGCGGGTAATAAGTATGTCCTTGTCGTCATTGACTACTTCAATAAAAATGGAACTTCAACGTTGGACATTCTCTGGTAGGACATCATGGGTAATTATAAATGTCCGTTGCTTAGGCGTGAGGCCAAATGTCGCAACGTTCCATTTATAATTACCCATGATGTCCTACCAGAGAATGTCCAACGTTGAAGTTCCATTTTTATTAACCAAAATAATTCAAACAAGTCTTTTCTTCCAAGACATACTTTTATTTAATTGAAAGTTCTATTTTAATATTAACATTATTGTTTAACTTATAAAAGAAACACGTCTGCACTCTAAGGCAGTTAAAATCTTATCCAACTTAAAATATATTCTTAACCTCTACTCATCACCTCGGTCGCACCAATATTTACAAACACCAGATATGAGTGTCATCATATTGTGAAATAATCAATTCGTATTGGGGTGATCGTGAGAAAAACTTCTATGTGCTTTAGTTCCCTGTACGCCGCATGCAGGTGCTACCTGATGAGGCTCACATTACAACCAATACATTTGTTGTTGTCATCATATGTGTATAAGAGTAAGTGTATCAAATAAGTGTATGAGAAAAATACGAATGCATGCATAACAGTAAGCATTTTTGGTGTTACATTATTATGATTAATATGAATATGATATTGTGCTTACTGGCGATGTGCAGATTTTTCAAAAATTATTATTAATTTTTTCTTTTACATTGTTAATATCTTGATAAAATTCTTATAGTGTATATTATTTTATTTTTAAAAATAAACAATTGTATATTACCTAGTGGAGATAAATAATTTCAAATTTAATGATTTTAAATTAAAAAAAAATGGTATTGGCCCAATTTTCTAATTATATGGCTGCATTAGCCCGCCTTTAATCTAAACATCTGAATTATAAAAGGAAATTAAATACAAACATAACCTGATCCCGATGTTTTTAGCGTTAATTGCTGCTGCCACTCTTCGGTTGGTGGTTGCTGCGATTGCGTTGACTGTAGCTGCACTTTATTTGTTTCTGCCACTGTTTCAACAAACATTGTTTTCATCTTGCGTCTTGATTTTCTTAGCTTTTAAAATTTGATGTCTTCTATGTTGCGTTGTTTTTCAGCCAAATTAAATCGTACCTTGTTGAGAGCAGATACTAAAATTGATAATTTTGTAATTTTATATTTCTGAATATTAATACGGATTTGTCTTCTTTAAATGTTTTGAGAAATTTTCTTGTTCGATAGTTTTTCTAGCGGAATTGTCATCTTCAGTAATTGTAATTTTTATTTATACGTAGATGTTGTTGTTTTGTTAGTTTGACGTTGTTGTACTATTATATTTCACTTGTTGTAACAATATTCGAATACGTATATTGGTTCTTATCGTTTTTAATATTCGTCTTCTTCAAAATTGTTTAAGAAATTGTGTTCATTTGTTGAAGCGTGTGTGATTTAGTGTAATTGTGGTAACTTTGTTGATTTGTTAAATTTATTTTTGTAATCAGGTTCGCATTGACAGCTAAATAATTGTATATGGAATAGCTCCTTCAACTTATTTACATAATGTTAGCGTGTTCTTTGAGCGATAAAATTGTCATCTTTTATTTAGTATATATAAGATGTAAAATGTTGTTGCATTATTATGATAAAATAGTTCCAACTTTCTTTGCTGATTTGTCAAACTTCTACATCCATATCCATAGGGTAGCTCCTTTCTCTTAATTAAACATGTATTGATTGTTGTCGTCCGCGCCATAACTCTCACATGTCGTTTTATCATTATTCTTTTGTACTTCATTACATTACATTACCATTTCAGACCTTTTCCCAACAAAATTAAACGACCTTCTTTGGCAATTAAAATTTTAGCATATTGTATTTAACGTTAATTTTTATTGTTTGGTGGTTTGCTTGTTGTTCTTCTTCGTGCATGTTTTACTTCTTTGTGATTCGTCGTGGTTGGAGTACATTTGCAGAATCAGGATTATTATTAAAATACTTATTACTTGTTTACTATAACTTCATACTTAATTTAATTTAACATCATTTTTAATTTATATAGAATATTCAAATTTAATATCTTCATTGTATGTTTATATTGAACATTTCATTTATTACATTTAATAAAATGTACATGTACTTTAGAAATCTTTAATTTTTCCATAATATTTCATTACCACACGACTCAATGCTAGTCATTTTCAAAAATACTTAGCTATTTATTCATGCACTAATTTATTAATTTAAATATGCTTGATATATGACAGTATTTTCAATCTTTCTTTTGCATAACAACTTTGGTACATTCAATACGTACATATATATATTTTTTATGACCGTTAAATGATTTTGGTTAAAACGTTTGCTAGTTTGTTTGTTTTTGTCTCTGCATTAACGTATCTCGTTTCATTTTCAGTCCATTAGTGCAGTGGTTCCTACATGCAAAACGCTGAATTGCATTTTATCACTTATAACTATACCTAAGCTCCTCACTTATATCTGTGCTCCCCTTCAGTTTGTGCTCCGCTTACGTCTATCTGTATTTCAAGTACAACGATCTTTCTTTCATTTGTTTCGATTGACAATGCCCTTGACAATGAAATTGAGGTGCTGACCTATCTCAAATATAGTGGCAATGTATATTTTATTTCTTTTGCTAATTCGTACTGAAATCTTTGCTTAATAATTATCTAATATAATCTTGTAAATCACTTTATTCCTTTATTCATTACAAATTTTTTAATACATGATTTAATGCTAGTAACCTTTTAAAATTAATACGTAGCTATTCCCTCATGCACTTATTTATTTGATTAAGATTTAAAAACATATTCCTAAAAAAAAAATATTATTAACGCGGCATTTCTTTACCTTATATTGTTGTTTGCAATAGTATGCATTTCATTCTAACATGATTACGATTTATGATCATCATGAACTATTGGTTCAGTTATTTATTTCTTTACATTTATTTATTTAATTGTGTAAAACTTCAAAATTATATGCTTTTAATAGGTTGTTATGGAATTTTTTCCCTTTTCCTTTGATGGAAATCATTGTCGTTACAGGACTTACTACCGAAAGTACCTCATAGGGTCCTACCCATATGGGAGAAAATTTATTCTTTCTATTTTGATTTTTTAATAGTATTTTATCGCCTACTTTAAATATTGTTGGGTGTAATGCGCTGTCATAGCTTTGTTTAGATTTTTCTTTCGCTTTTTCTTGATTTTGTCTCACGATTTCATGTGTGCGTTGAATCTGATATTTTAATAATTTGTTGTAATCATCAGTATTATAAACTGGTGAACATTTACGTTTTAGATTAGTGGGCATATCAAAATCAAACCCATATAAAGTACGGAAAGGGGTTTGCCCTGTAGACATATGTACTGTGTTATTGTGCACGTGCATTGCCGAATTTAACCATTGATCCCAGTTTGACCCATCTTCTTTTGCAAAACTTCGCAAATATTCTGCTAATGGTCGATGGCTTCTTTCCAAAGATCCATTAGCTTGTGGATGATATGGCGTAATATGTAACTTTTTAATTCCTAACAATTTACATGTATCTGAAAACAATTTAGAGACGAAATTTGAACCATTGTCGGTAACTAATACTTTTGGAATATTTAAGCGCGTAATGATTTCGTCGTAAAATGCTTTCGCTACAGTGCTTGCTTCTGCGTCCGGTATAGCTACGCAACACATATATTTTGAAAAATCATCTTGAAATGTTAATATATATTTACTTCCAGAGATAGTTTCTGGTAAAATTCCTACAAGATCCATGTATACTTTATCAAATGGTCTCACTGGCGTATCAGTTAGGACCATTGGCATTTTTGTAAGCCTAAAACTTTTATTTACTTGGCATTTTGAACAATTTTTTACGTAATCTTTTATTTGTTTCTGCATACCTTTCCACTTAAATTGTCTTCTGATTCTAAAATATGTTTTACTGCACCCTGATGGCCTCCTAATGCGGAATCATGAAAATCTTTCATTACCGTTTTAATTTCTTCCGGATCAGTTAATAAGTGTGCAGAATTTGTTTCGTTATTTGCATCTGTAATTGTTTCATCTACGACCGGTGTACTAATTTGGGGCTTTGTTTTTGTAATTTGTTGATCTAATTTATTTTGTGTAGTTTTAGAACGTGTTTGTACTGCTGTAATATCGGGTTGTAAATATGGTATTCTGCTTAAAGCATCCGCGTTCAAATTCTTTTTACCTGGTTTGTAAATTATTTCAAAATCGTATTCTGACAACTTATGTCGGAAACGCGCAAGGCGGGATGTCTGATCTTTTAAGTTTGCAATACCTTTTAGGGGCTGATGATCTGTAAAAATTTTAAATGGTCGCCCTAATAGGTATGCTCTGAAATTCTTAGTTGCCCAAACAATAGCTAAAAATTCTTTTTCAATGGTGGAGTATCGTTTTTCGGCCCCATTTAATGCCCTACTCGCAAATGCGACTGGTCTATCGCTTCCAACTTCGCCTTGCGACAGTACCGCGCCTATTGCTTCATTACTTGCATCAGTTGTAAGTAAAAAAGGTTTCGTAAAATCTGGATATGCGAGAATTGGTGATGAAATTATTGATTCTTTTAATTTAATAAATGAATTTTGACAATCGTCTGTCCATGTAAATTTAACGTCGTTTCTAAGTAAATTATTAATTGGTAATAATATTTTGGCCATATTGCCTATGAATTTTCTGTAATAATTAATTAATCCCAAAAATGCTTGTACTTCTTTTCTATTTCTTGGCACCGGAATATTTTTCACGCATTCGACCTTAGAGGGGTCTGGCAGCGCACCTAGTTCCGAACATTTATGTCCTAAATATACAACTTCGCGACGCAAAAACTGACATTTTTCGGTATTTAATTTTAAATTATGTTCCCTTAATTTCTGTAATACATTACTTAATCTATGCTCATGTTCGCTTAAATTTTTTCCATATACAACTATGTCATCAAGATACACAAAACAATCGATACCCTGTAAACCTGTTAATATGTGGTTCATTATTCTTTGAAAAGTGGCCGGTGCACCTGTTAAACCAAATGGCATTCTATTAAATTCAAAATGTCCAAGTCCCGTACTGAAAGCAGTTTTTTCTTTATCTCTTTCATCTACTAAGACCTGATGATAACCACTTGCTAAATCCAATGTTGAAAAGTATCTACTATGCCCTAGCTGATCTAATATCTCGTCTATACGAGGAATCGGAAATACTTGTTTTATTGTTACATCATTTAGTTTACGAAAATCTATTACTAGTCTCCATTTCTTGCTACCGTCCTTATTGCTCTTTTTTGGTACTAACAATAACGGTGAATTCCAAGGTGAGGTGCTTGGAGATATAATGCCGTCATCTAACATTTTTACTACTTGTCTATTAATTTCTTCCCTATGTGTATGTGGAAGTTTATATTGATTCTGATTAATTGGTGGTTGGTTCCATTGTGTAGTTATTTCATGTTTAAGCGCTGGCGTGTATGTTAATTCATCGCCATCTAAGTGAAAAACGTCATGATAAGAAATACACAAATTTTGTAAAGATGTAATTTCGTCTTTATTTAAAGTTTCGTCAATTTTAATTTCCCTTAACAATCTGTTAATTCTATTTGTTATATTTACTGAATTTACGCTATTTATTGTAGAATTTTTTGTATACGATTCTTTATACTGATTAAAATTCGAAAATTTTGGTTTAAATTTGTTGTCTATTAGAATTTCTTTTTCTGTAGCATTTAATATTGAAACATAAACTCTATTCTTGCTAACATTTGATAGGCTTTCGCCTAAATATACACCTGGAGAAATTTCTTGCTTATGTATTAATACGATTGGAATTTTTGTTTTTAAAGGTAATGATACTATTTTCGCGGTTCTCGCTTGAATTTTAATTTGTTGGTTGTAAAAAATGTTTTGTATTTCTGTCTGTGTTTTCATTGGTAGTTTTATAATATGATTTTTATCTATATCAAAGAACGTTATCGTTTTATCTATCGCATTTATTATAGATCGATTCCATAAATTGTCACGTCCGATTATTCCGTCTGCTGGTACTCCTTGTTCAAGTGACACTACGTGTAGCATTAAACTTAAGCACCCTATGCTCCCGTGTTGGACCTTGGTGGTTCCTAATGTCCTAACACAACCACCAAAAGCCCCATTCAAATCCTTTTGAATATTTTTGTTAAAACCTGGAAAATTTGTCATCGCACTTTCTTTTACTAAACTGGCATCTGCTCCTGAGTCTACTAATAAAATAAGTCTTCCATTTTTAGCTGCCTCGCAAGGTACTGAAATGAAAACATCACTTATATTAGATAAATTCGAACAATCTCCATTCCAATTGTGTATTATGCAATTTTCTTTTGCATTTAATTCATATTTTAATTCATTGTTTACCTTCAGTTTTTGAAAGTTTAATGGGGTAGTAAATTTGACCACAGTCTCTTTCGACGTCTGATTACAATTCCTAACTCATTTGGCCCTATATTACTTTTCTTTTGGGGTCCCCAGTTTATTGGCCTTGACTGAGCCCCTCTTAGTTTCCCTGATTATTATTTGTGACTGATTCAAATTTTGTTTTCGCATAACACTTATCTATTTTATGCCCTTGTCTATCACACCATAAGCATTTCATATTACTTGTTTTATTTTCTTTGCGATTATTATTTTTAATATCATTATTACCTAACTGTATTTTAGAATTTTTCATATTAGTATTTGCACATTTCCAATTAGCTTCATGGCCATAAGTTCCACATTCGTAGCAGAAAGGCTCATTTTTCCTACTAATACAATCGTCCCTAGTATGTCCTAACTTCATACAGAATGAACATGTTGGAACATTCCTTACATAGGTTGATTTATCATTCTTTTCTGGATTTTCTCTTTGCTTAATTATTTCTGAATTATGTTCTGCTTCAACATTACATTCGTATTCATTTAACTTTGGTCTTAGTTGCATAATAGCTTCAACATTTAATACGTCTTCCAATAATGCATCTAATGTGTCTGACTTACTACTTAATAATACAACTTTTGTTGTTGGATCCTTCACACCTACTTTAAAAGAGATCAATACTGACTTCTGTAATTCCAATCTGAATACGTCATCATTACCTATCTTTTTACGGTATTTTTTACTTGCAATTTCTAATGCCATGGATTGCAATTCGTCTAATCGTCTTCCAAACGCTCTCAAACTCTCTTTACTATTTTGAAAAACTTTTTTAATCTTTTCTAGTACTGCATCTAAAGAAATATCATTTAAGTATGTATTTTTTAGCAACTCGTATAATTCTTCTATTTTTTGAAAATGTTTTATCCTAACCAATTTATAAGCATCTCCCTGCAAATGTAACCTAACGCATTTAATAAATTCCTCATAATCTGATTCTTTAATTTTAAGCTTTGCTGTTTCACAGCCTTCAATAAATTTATATAATTCAGTTTCTAGTAATGGAGATTCTGCCCCAGAAAAGTAAGGAACAACGTAATGTACGCGTTTAAATACATTTTCTGTACCCATTTTAATTATCGGTTTTTTATTGATTTATGTAATTAAACATTAATTACTTTCTTTATATATATATAGATTGCATTTATTATATTTATATTTAATGTGAAACATTTTCAAGTTTATTAATTTATATTTATTTAGAACACAACAAAAAAAATATATTAATGAAAACCCGTTATATATTTGTATGTTAAAGGAAGAAAATTAAAAATTAAATTAAAATTGGTATACTATATTTTATTTTCTGCAAAGCTATGTATATCTTTTGTTTAAACAGTAGATTGCTTAATAGTTGATTTAATTTTTCTGTTAAATTTAATACTGTTTTATTTAGCTCATTTTGATATATATACAATTATTTTTTTTCTAAAAACATCTCATCATTTTATAACTGAATACTGATTTTTTTTATGTAATTTAATTTTGTTAAAATTCTCCAATTTGTTATTTAATTAATTTCACAACGCTATGAAAACATTGCTGTATCAAAATTCTTAAATTATTCAACATTTTAATTTCACAGTTTTATTTAAAGTTAATTTAATTTCACAATATTATGAAATTTTTTAAAAATTTTATCATTTATTTAAAATGTTCAATTGCCTGTTTTTCAAATGTCTAATTTCATGATTTCAATATTCTCAAATGTTTCTTTTGTTTTATATCACAAATTCACAAAAATTATTTTCTTTTCGCACATTTTCTTTCACTGTTTTTCACAATACTCACGACTCCTAAAAAATATATTTTCCCTTGTCCAATATATTTATTTCATATACTTCTAATCTCCATCCAGTCCATCCTGTCCCCTGGGATTTGATGTTTGGTTCGAAAACCGGCTGCGCCAAATGTTGTAATTAAAATGTCCGTTGCTTAGGCGTGAGGCCAAATGTCGCAACGTTCCATTTATAATTACCCATGATGTCCTACCAGAGAATGTCCAACGTTGAAGTTCCATTTTTATTAACCGAAATAATTCAAACAAGTCTTTTCTTCCAAGACATACTTTTATTTAATTGAAAGTTCTATTTTAATATTAACATTATTGTTTAACTTATAAAAGAAACACGTCTGCACTCTAAGGCAGTTAAAATCTTATCCAACTTAAAATATATTCTTAACCTCTACTCATCACCTCGGTCGCACCAATATTTACAAACACCAGATATGAGTGTCATCATATTGTGAAATAATCAATTCGTATTGGGGTGATCGTGAGAAAAACTTCTATGTGCTTTAGTTCCCTGTACGCCGCATGCAGGTGCTACCTGATGAGGCTCACATTACAACCAATACATTTGTTGTTGTCATCATATGTGTATAAGAGTAAGTGTATCAAATAAGTGTATGAGAAAAATACGAATGCATGCATAACAGTAAGCATTTTTGGTGTTACATTATTATGATTAATATGAATATGATATTGTGCTTACTGGCGATGTGCAGATTTTTCAAACTAAAAGAAAAAGTATTTCTGATATACAACAGTATAGAGAGAGAGAGGATTAACATCTGTTCGGGACGATCAGATTTAGGTGGAGGGCAGTGTTACGAAAAGATGTAATTTGCTCCACTGTGCAAGCAATCAACAATAATAAATGTGACGCAAGACAATTCAGCGCACTAAGCAATGTGTTAGAAAGAGACCGAAGATCATTCAGCGCACTATGCAATGTGCGAGAAAGAGATGGAAGATCAGCACATTCAAACACATGAGTGCGAATGAGATGCCAATAGCATGCGTCATTCACGAAACGAGTAGAAGGTTCTCGAAACAAGTCGATGCTTGTCGAAACGTGTCGAACCGATGCCTGCAGTATATAAGGCCGCGCATCTGAGGCACTGTACTTCAGTTGTGATTTAATAGCGAACTTGTGCGTCTCGTTAGTGAACATTGTAAAGATAAATTGTAGTAATTCAGCAGTTGATAAAGTGATTATTCTATACGTTATTTAAATTAATAACGTTAATTAATACTAGTTGAAATAATACTAGTTAAAACCAAATATAAGTGCGTTTTTATTTTGTACACAATCCAGCGATACGAACTCGTAGAACAGTTTTCCGTAGACTGAATTTTCGTAACAATATGTAGAAATGTTTTGCGGACATTTTAGACAATTATATCGTTAATGCCCTTTGTTCTTCTGATATGATAAAAACCGATTAAAGACCTTTACAAATTCACAATTTAGATGTACATTTGTTTAATATATGTTAGACTACCATTTTCAATAAATATGTCGGATTCCATCTAATCATAAGCCGCATTATACATTAGCAGCTTTCTACCTTCGTTTGGATATTATCAATATACTGTTTAGTACGAACTCGTAGAACAGTTTTCCGTAGACTGAATTTTCGTAACATTGGTGTCAGAAGTGGGATTGTGATACAAAATGGTTAAATTCGAACAACTTAAAGTCGACCAGCTAAAGAAGGAGCTGGCGATTCATAATCTTCCAACTGTAGGTACGAAACTAGAGCTACAAAAACGTCTAATGGAAGAATTAGAGAACCAAGGCATTGACCTCGCAGAGCACGAGTTTGAAGTGGAAGTTGCAACAGCGTCATCGAAAAGTGTGGACACGGAGCAAAAAGTACAGTCCCAAAGTTTTGATATGAGCCAGTTGCTCGGAGCAATACAACAACAGCTTCAAGAAAATTCCAACAAAATGGAAGAGAAACTTCTAGAAAACATGAAGCATGAACTTGTAGAAAATTCTGTTCCAGAAAGTGATCGAAACAGTAATTTAGCGGTTATGGCTGCACTGCAGCGAAAATATGGCAGTGATTACATGAAACAGATATACCGAATGGAGCTGAAGGGCAGAATGCAACGAAATGGCGAAACTTTGCAGGCGTATGCAGCGGACGTCGAGAGGCTTGTGCATTTGTCGTATGCAGATTCAACGAGTGATTTCATAGAAAAGTGCAAGATCGAAGCGTTTGTTGATGGCATACGCGATCAGGAGACAAAACGTGCAACAGTAATTGCGCCTAAGGTAACATTTACGGAAACGGTTACCATCGCCCTAACACAGGAGACAGCAAATGCGATGTGCCGATCGGGTCCAAAGGCGCGTAGAATTGATGTGGAGAACGATGATTTATTTCAAGTAGTGTGCCAAGCAGTTAAAGCAGGCGTTAAAACCGAACACACATCAGCCAACAAAGACACCCAATTCAAAGGTAAATGTTACAACTGTGATACTAATGGGCATATGGCACGTGACTGTCGTAAAAAACGCAAGCGCTCAATAAATCAATCTGCAGATGAACCTAGACATGAAGAAAGACTGGATCATGTCCAAAATAGCGTAAATTTTAATCAAGCTTTAAACTAAAACGAGTCAGATCTGACTCCCATAACCGATTGCCCCAGAATCTCCATTTTACAAATTGATCGAAAGTCGAATAGTTTAACTGTCAAGGGGCTAATTGATTGTGTAGCATATATGGTAACGTTGGATACAGGAGCTTCACACTCAATTATAAGAAGTAACCTTGTTAGGGACGAAATAGAGCTTATCGGAATAAGATTGCAAACAGCGACAGGTGAAGAGGCTTCAATCAGAGGAAAAATTACCAAGGAAATTACTATTGGCACTACGACAGTTAAGCATGATTTTATTGTGGCAGAAATAGTAGACGAAAAAATACTTGGCATGGACTTCATGATAAGAAACGGTTTCACATTAGATTTAACAAGAAAAATTTTGAATTATGCCAACACGGAGATCCAACTAAACATTGATTGTGACCAGAGCCCGAAAATTAAACAAGTTATTGCTCATAAAAATAGAAAAATACCACCTAATTCAGAAGCAATTGTTTGGGCGAAATTAAATGGAGATTGTGGGATAAGCATGTTGTGGGTTATAGAAACGAATGATGAGCAATTGAGCAGAAGTAATATTGTTGTCGGAAGAACATTAGTAGAAGCGACAAAAGACAAAGTTGTTCCAATAAGAGTTCTCAACATGGAAAACTCTTCCAAATTAATTAAAAAAGGAACAGTGATAGGCCAGTGTCAAGAGACATCAGCGATTATAAATTGTGAGTCAAATCCATCAAGAGACTACGGCACATCGCAAATAGACAAACAATCTACTCACAGGTTTATAAATGAGTGGACGAAGGATTTGACTGCCAATGAAAAGAGTCAAGTGCATCAGCTATTTGACAAATATCGGTGTATATTTGCTGAAAAGGGTCAAAAGGATGGCAAAACTGCCATTGTAAAACATCGAATAGAACCTGGTGATTCTAACCCAATTCGTCAAGCACCAAGAAGGGTACCACTTGCGAAAAGAGACGAAGTATTACATTTGGTTGAAGAAATGCACGCAAATGGCGTGGTGGAACCATCTGAGAGCCCATGGAGTTCACCAGTAGTATTGGTGAAAAAGAAGGACGGTAGCACTCGGTTCTGCGATGATTACCGAAAACTTAATGATGTCACAAAGAAAGATAGTTATCCATTGCCAAGAATCGATGACACCTTGGATACACTATCTAATGCTAAGTGGTTTTCTACGTTGGACTTGCAAAGCGGTTACTGGCAAGTAGAAATCGATAAGAAAGATCGAGAGAAGACCGCATTCAGTACTGGAGTCCACCATGGCAATTTTTGGTAATGCCGTTTGGACTATGCAATGCCCCAGCAACATTCGAGCGGTTAATGGAGCACGTATTAAAAGGTTTACACTGGAAAACATGCCTAGTATACCTTGATGACATAATTGTTATGGGCAAGGATTTCAACGAACATCTAAGAAATCTAGAGGAAGTATTCCTTCGATTGAAAAATGCGGGTCTACAACTTACCCCAAAGAAATGCTCACTTTTCAAGAAAGAAGTCAAGTATCTGGGCCATCGAGTTACCACGGAGGAGTGCATACCGATGAAGACAAAATAGTTGCAGTGAAGGAGCGGCCCAGACCGCAAAACATACATGACCTACGAAGTTTCTTGGGGCTATGTACATACTACAGACGATTTGTTCCAGGTTTTGCCAATGTTGCAACCAGTCTTCATGAGTTGACAAGAAAGAACCGCTCATTTCAATGGAGCGATGATCAAGAAAGGGTATTTTTGAAATTAAAAGATCTACTGTGCTCGGCACTTATTCTTGCGTATCCAATTCCAGGTGAGAAATTTATACTTGATACGGATGCGAGTGGATACGGAATCGGCGGAGTTCTCTCTCAACTGATCAATGGACAAGAAAAAGTGATCGCATACTACAGTAAAACCTTATCCAAACCCGAGCGAAATTACTGTGTCACCAGGAGGGAGCTTCTTGCTGTAATCGAAAGTGTGAAAAATTTCCACAAATACCTGTACGGACAACAGTTTCACTTGAGAACCGATCACGCAGTACTACGATGGTTACTTCAGTTCAAAGATCCGGAAGGCCAAATTGCGCGTTGGATAGAGCGATTGCAGAGCTACGATTTCTCAATCGAACATCGTAAAGGATGAAACCATGCTCTGTCACGACGCCCATGTAAACTAGAATGCAGACATTGTTCAAGAGCTGAAGGAAAAGAAAACATAATTGACATTCGTTTGCTAAATGTTTTGCCCGATGAAAAATGGACTCCGGAACAAATTCAAATTGATCAAAAGAGATATCTCCCAAAAATGATGTTCAAGGAATACAAAGAAAACCATCATGGGAAGATATAGCTGCTGACAGTGCCATAACTAAAGCTTACTGGGCACAGTGGCAGAGCTTAAAGCTACAACATGGTTACTTATAACTTATAAAACAGTCGAAAAAGTAAAGAAACGTTTTTATTGGATTGGATGCCAAGAGTCAGTCGCCGATTGGAGTTGCCCGCAATGTGTACCAGCAAAAGGACCAACAGTCAGATGTCGCGGTAGGATGCATCAGTACAACGTGGGAGAACTATTCGAGCGTATTGCCATGGATGTCGCCGGGCCGTTTCCAATCAGTGATGCGGGTAATAAGTATGTCCTTGTCGTCATTGCATCCCATGCCGAATCAAGAAGCCGCAATAGTTGCGGAGGCATTAGTTAACAACTGGGTAAGCCGTTTTGGAGTACCGTTAGAATTGCATTCAGATCAAGGAAGAAATTTTGAGTCTGCTGTATTTAAAGAAGTATGCAAAGTCCTCAACATACACAAAACACGAACGACGCCTTTGCACCCGCAATCAGACGGCATGGTGGAGAGATTCAATCGGACTTTGGAAGAGTATCTCAGAAAAGTGGTTGATAAAAATCAAAAAGATTGGGATACACACAGACCACTATTCCTCATGGCTTATCGAACGGCTGTTTATGAAACCACAGCAGGTTCACCATCTAAAATTGTTTTTGGAACAGACTTAAGATTACCTGCGGATTTAAAGTTTGGTGCGAGTCCTTCAGCTGGAATTCCTATTCACGATTATGTTTACAGGAAAAGTGAAGAAATGAAAGAAGTACATCAGTTTGTAAGGCAGCGTACACAATTGGCGAGTGATAAGATGAAGGCCAGATACGACTTGCGCACAAATTCAGAGGGATTTACGGAAGGAGAACTTGTTTTGCTCTATAACCCACAAAGGAAGAAAGGCTTATCGCCTAAGCTACAAACACACTGGGAAGGACCATATAAGATAATTAAAAGAATTAATGATGTAGTGTATCGGATTCAGAATACCGCGGGCGTTAGACGAAAAATGAAAGTAGTACATTTAGAAAGGTTGGCGCCGTATAGAGAGAGAGAGAGGATTAACATCTGTTCGGGACGAACAGATTTAGGTGGAGGGCAGTGTTACGAAAAGATGTAATTTGCTCCACTGTGCAAGCAATCAACAATAATAAATGTGACGCAAGACAATTCAGCGCACTAAGCAATGTGTTAGAAAGAGACCGAAGATCATTCAGCGCACTATGCAATGTGCGAGAAAGAGATGGAAGATCAGCACATTAAAACACATGAGTGCGAATGAGTTGCCAATAGCATGCGTCATTCACGAAACGAGTAGAAGGTTCTCGAAACAAGTCGAAGCTTGTCGAAACGTGTCGAACCGATGCCTGCAGTATATAAGGCACTGTACTTCAGTTGTGATTTAATAGCGAACTTGTGCGTCTCGTTAGTGAACATTGTTAAGATAAATTGTAGTAATTCAGCAGTTGATATAAGTGATTATTCTATACGTTGTTATTTAAATTAATATAGTTAATTAATACTAGTTGAAATAATACTAGTTAAAACCAAATATAAGTGCGTTTTTATTTTGTACACAATCCAGCGATACGAACTCGTAGAACAGTTTTCCGTAGACTGAATTTTCGTAACAATATGTAGAAATGTTTTGCGGACATTTTAGACAATTATATCGTTAATGCCCTATGATAAAAACCGATTAAAGACCTTTACAAATTCACAATTTAGATGTACATTTGTTTAATATATGTTAGACTACCATTTTCAATAAATATGTCGGATTCCATCGAATCATAAGCCGCATTATACATTAGCAGCTTTCTACCTTCGTTTGGATATTATCAATATACTGTTTAGTACCAGTGTTGCTAACTTTTCAAAAGAAAAACCCACCAAATCGAGAAAATAAACCCGTTTTTATGCATTATACAACCCGTTTTAATACATTTTTAAATAACGTAAGAATATCACATTATAATATATATATATAATAATGTATTGTTTTTTACTTGACAAACATGATCTGGCCATGAATATGTATTTCTTAACCCTTCTGGACAAATTGGTTCAAAAGGACCCCTTTTTTCTAAAAATAAAAATAGCAAAAAATAACGCACCGTTAACGTACCGTCAAATCGGACGACTCCGTTAGAATTCCGTTTTGCTCCGTATTTTTAAATAACTCCGTAAGATTTGCGTTTGTTGTAGTCGTTTACGGTACCGTTGAAACGGAGTACTCCGTAATGTTTCCGTTGAAACGGAGTACTCCGTAAATTTTCCGTTTACACTCCAACTCAACGGCACCGATTTTCTACCGTTATTGGTGTACATTTCAATTCATTTGACTTTGTGAACATGAACAATAAGCTCGGAGGATTACAGTTAGTGAATGCCTCTCTCGAAGAACAAACAAGATAAGTGAATAAAATATAAATAAAATACACATCTTCGATGGCTTCAAACGTCTTTCAATTCATAAAGGACTATATCTAAGAGCTCCTGAAAATGTGGTATAAAGTTTGCGGAAAAAGTGCGATGCAAAATTGTCTTGGCTTTTTGGCTGATAAACGTCCATCACTAAACATTGCACCCTACAAGGAGACTCATTCAAGCCCTATGACAAATGCAATCCAGTTAAAGTGATAAAATGATTATTGTTTTGGTCTTTGTTGACACGAAATCGATGATGGAAATACCATGTGGAATTTCAGTAGATTACAAAATTATTAACACCAATTATGTTGTTTGGTAAAAATTGTATGTTTCATATTCAATTTTATTCATAATAAGTTTGTTTCTTGTAAAATAAAAATATGCAAGAGGTCATTTAGTATACATTGTATGGTATGAAAACGGTGTTTTTAATCTATTCATTCCGTTTTTCATATAGATCTACGGTATGTTAACGGACCGTCGAAACGCATTCTCAACAGTCTCACTCCGTATAACATATGTATTTTTTGTTATTTTATATATTCATTTTTCTTTAAAGTAATTGAAGAAAATTAATTAATAAAAGACAGTTGGTTTTTCATCGAATTTTATTTGCATTTACATTTAACTAGGAACTAGGAACATTTAACTAGGAACTAGGAATAATTAAAAATTTAAAGACAACACATTTTTCGGATAAAACTGACTTCAGTCTGCCATGTCTCGAAGGACTTATAAATCTCGAATAATTCTTAAACTCAATCCGAGAAAAATTGTGATTCATTATGGCATCGGTTCTCGATTATTCTTAATTTAATTCGAACATATCGTAATTGTAGAAGTCACACACTACATTTTAAAAATTTTAATAATACAAAAATACTTTTGTATCCGACGGTTTCAAATCTATTAGACCAACATTGGCATACATTAATGAGAACATGGTATTTATATGGTATTAATTTTTATAGTATTAGCCAAAAATATATTTAAAAATAAGTTTTTGTAAAAATTGTATTGGCGAATCCTACCACCTCGACCTTATTTTATTTAAATACCAAGTTACAGATCTATGCGAATAGAAAACATAACGAAATGCACTAAATCCTGAAATGGGTTAGGTCCGAATTCTTCTTTATACAATCGAATCGTTAGCAACTTCGGTCCAAAAACCTACAAATACCTCTGTATTGCTGTTCAAGGAAAAGTTATACAATATAAAACGTATAATTTCAATTAAATTTTATAAAAAAAAAACGTTAAATTATAAAAACACTCTGTGTCTAAACTAACCAAAAAACCCACTGTCCACCGTACAATTTTGTTCACGTTTTATTTTTTAAAACCCACCAGATTTAGCGGAAAACCCACCAAGTTGACATCACTGTTTAGTACATTACACTACTCATTCCGATTTCTCTTATATGAATCACATATATAATTATAGGTGCTATTTTGAAAGGCATTCTCAGTTTATTCATATTGTGTAACGTTTTTGCGGCATTTGTAATTTTAGGCCCTTTTCAGCCATTTTTTAGAATAACCGTGTTGGGAAAGTTAGGTCACATGGGACGGACTTTTATAGTCGGTCGGGCCCGACTATGTAATACCCTACAGTATCTTTTCTGGAAATCCTGAAAATTAATCAGCTAGGATCAAGTATTAAAATCAGGAAATGAATTCGAACGTAACGCACATTTAGATATATGTCCTGATCAAGAATGCTGATGGAACGTCGGAAAAAAACGTATATTTCATATACGGGCCATTCCACACTAAATCGACCAGTGCACAGTGGTCCAGAATACCATTCTACCGAATAAAAATTAATACCTTACATATATAACTTACAATTGGTACTAAATATAGCTTAATATACGCTATCTTTATTAGTTGAGAAGATATTCCAAATCAAAGTCAAATTTCCCTGAAAACTTGGTCAAAAAAAAGTTCAACTTTTAGTAAACCATAAATAATTGAATTTTAACTAATCAATTTGAAAATTTGAGTCACATTTCCTAAAAGTAGACTATATTAGCTGCATTATTGAATAAAAAACGAGTGAACTTTTCCAAAGATATTGTAATTTTACCTTGTAATTATTACATATTTTGAAATAAATAAATTAAAAATATACACTATATTTTCCGTTTTATATCACAATATCTTTTGAAATATTCACAACAATAAGTAAGATGTTTATTACAGCTTGTAGCTAAAAAGTGATTAGTTAAAATTTAATTATTTATGGTTTACTATAAGTTGAACGTTTTTTTGACCAAATTGTCAAGAAAATTTGACTTTGATTTGCAATATTTTTTTTTTTTTTTTTTTTACAAATTAACCAACGCTCAGGGGATGCCCCCTATTCATGCAATGCACAGTGTTGATCGTAAGATGGGATGATAGGTTAAATGGAGGGTGGAAAGATGGAGTAGTGTCGGTGAATGTTTGTTTTGAACTTGCCAATATCAAAAATGTCGGGAAAAACAGACGCAGGGAGATTATTCCACAAACGTATCGTGCGACTGAAGAACGAATTCTCTCGGTAATGCGTGGTTCTATTGAGAGCCGAGTGAACTACGAAGGGGTGGGCTTGGTTCGATGCCCGAGTAGAACGAGAGGACACACGACCTGGTGGAATCAGGCCATGTATTTCCCTCGAACACTTACCATTGTAATACCTATAGAACAGGCTTACACACCCTACGGTCCTTCGGTGCTCAAGAGAACCAATAGAGGATGAAATATTTTCATCCCCTATTAAATATATTGCACGCTGTTGGATTCGATCCAGGAACTCCAAAGAAGATTTTGAAGCCCCTGCCCATATGTGCGAATTGTATTCCATCTTAGGCCGAATATAGGTGGTGTAGACAGTGCGCAAGTCAGCAGGAGTGAAGTATGTCTTACACCGTTTTAAAAAACCGAGGCACTTGGCCGCCTCTTTCGACACGTCAAATATGTGATCATTCCAACGGAGATCACATTGAATTGATATGCCCAGAACGTCAAGAGCAGCTGACTCTGCAATATCCACAGCACCCATGTTAAGGGGAGGTAGGGTTGAATCCATTCTTTTGTGAGATAACAGACAACATTGGGTCTTGCGTGCATTAAAATCAA
This sequence comes from Dryomyza anilis, assembly GCA_951804985.1. Taxonomy (NCBI): domain Eukaryota; kingdom Metazoa; phylum Arthropoda; class Insecta; order Diptera; family Dryomyzidae; genus Dryomyza; species Dryomyza anilis. The sequence continues at coordinate 53,174,545 of OX638133.1, read as the reverse complement.
CTCTATTTGCAAGACCCCACTCGGAGATTGTTTTAAGGTCATTATTGAGTGTGTCATTCATAGTGCGTCTTTTACTCTCAATCTCCAAAGAGGTTGGGCGCTTTTTGAACGAGTATGAATGACAAATGTTGCTATCATCTGCAAAGGAATGGATTGGGTTCTGGGTCAATGACAGAAGGTCATTGATAAATACCAGAAATAGGGACGGGGATAGGACGGAACCCTGCGGAACTCCAGAATTGATGAAATGTTGTTCCGAAAGAACACCATCCATCGCAACTCGTATTGAACGACCCTGGAGAAAACTCGATATCCATCGAGTAAAAGATTCACCAACACCATATGCAATTAGTTTTGAAACGAGGGCTTTATGCCACACTCGATCAAAAGCCTTGGAGATATCAAGAGCAACAGCCTTGCTCTCCCCGAAAAGGTGAACACAATTATTCCACTTTTCGGAGAGGACCGCCATCAAGTCACCTGTGGATCTGGTCCTACGGAAACCGTATTGTCGGTCACTGAGCAATTCGTTGTGCTCAAGATAGTTCACAAAGTGGAAGTTAATTACGCTCTCCATTACCTTGGAGAGTGCAGAGCATATTGCAATGGGTCGGTAATTGGCAGGGTTCGTGGCCTCGCCCTTTTTCGGAACTGGCTGGACATTGGCAACCTTCCAACAAGATGGAAAAACTCCAGTCGTGTAGGAGATGTTGAAAAGGTTACGCAACGGACAAGCCAGCGTTGACGCGCACTTCTTCAACACATGGGCAGATATGCCATCTGGCCCAGAGGCTTTGTTAATGTTGAGGTTTTCTAAAACCTTTTTAACTGCCCGAGTTCGAAAATGTATCTCCGGCATTGCAGAAGAAACAAAATCGACGACAGGCAGTGGTTGATTACTATCTGGGAGCGTTGAATTATTTGCAAATAATTCTGCCAAGAGATTAGCTTTATCAACCGGGTCAGTGAAGGTCTGGCCATTCATACTAAGAGTTGGAGTAGACGATGTCGTCTGATTCTTCACCCTTTTTACAAATGACCAGAAATTTTTACTACCCCTGTGATAGAGTAGGACCTTTTTGCGCGCGTTTTGTTCGTGAAGAAACTTTTCGCGCGAGATCACGGCATTACAGCGATTCCTAGCCTGTATACGAAGTCTTTCAGTATCAGCATTCTTGTTAGAACGGTACATACATTTATGCACGTTAATCCGTGTATAGACTATTTAATAGTTTTTAAGGATATAATGCTCAAAAAATGACTATTTTTGTTACCACTAATTATAACCCATAACGGTGGACAAATTATGTGAAATTTTTATGGGTTATTTTAGTGGCTAAAGTTAATAGTTTCAGTTAAAAAAAAAAAAAAAAAAAAAGTTATTTTCCAAAAAATATTTTAAAAAAACAGCATAAATAAATTGAAACCGCGATATTTTAAAAAACCTGCCAACGATTTTTTATATTTTAGTATTGAAATACTCGGGAGAGATGTCCGAAACATATCCTTAAAACATTTAAGTTCTCCCACGACTTTTGGGTTGAAAGTGTTTCAGGCTAGGCGTGCGAAGTGATATTGGTATGTTAAAATAGTCTTTCTTCAATGCACATAATTCTAATTGTGTTCATTGGAAAAGGAAAACTTTAGTGACTTGAAAAGTAGAATCTGCAGAAAAAGATCGCTGATGAAGGAGCTTGGCTGCCTCTGAAACAGCTGTACGATCTGCCACTCAATGCATTTTGCCAATTGTTTGTTGTTTTATTTGTTGGTACAAAACAACCAATTTGTTCCGACTGGACCTTGAGTACGTTAAGACAATATCTTAAAATAATCAAAAGAGGTCGTAAAACAAAAATAATTAATTGTTAACGCAGTGCACGGCGTTTAAAGTCTAAAGGATTTTTTTTATATTTTTTAAAATAATAAAAAAAACACATTTTTTTTACAAAGTGCAGCCTACGTGTTCGATTCTGTGGAAACTCTGCAGCCTATACGTTGCAAATTGCTGCACGCAACAACAACTTTGGCAAAATCTTGAGTTAATGCAGTTTTTGCATTCTTTGATCTTGGTTCTTTCTTCAATGCACATAATTCTTATTGTGTTCAGTGGAAAAGGAAAACGACTTGAAATGCAGAATCTGCAGAGAAATATCGCTGCTGAAGGGGCTTTGCTGCCTCTGAAACAGCTTTACGATCTGCCACTCAGTGCATTCTGCCAATTGTTTGTTGTTTTATTTGTTGGTATAAAACACTCAATTTGTACCGACTGGACCTTGAGCAAGTTAAGACAATATCTTAAAATAATCACAAGAGGTCGTAAAACAAAAACAATTAATAGTCGAAATATTTAAGTTAATAAATAATATTTGTTTATTTATAAACAGCTGATTTACACGGAATGTCGCAATCTACAGTTGGAAAAGTAATAAAAGATATGACGAAAAGAATAGCTTTGTTACTTCCACATTTCATTCGTTTTCCTAGCCGTGAAGAATTTTTTAAAATAAAAAGAAAATTTTATCAAATAGCTCGCTTTTCAAAAGTAATTGGAGCCATCGACTACAAAAATGTCCGTCCATAAATGTTGGTCCAATGATGGCGGGTCATTATCTCAATAAAAAGGGATATTATGTTCAGCTATATTGGGTCCTTTCTCATATATGAAAATAAACTCCAATATATTTCTATAGATTGTATGTGATGCAGATTGCAAAATTAAATATTTCGTGGTTCAATACATGATGCACGAATTTGGAATAATTGCCAACTTAAAAAACCAGTCAGAAACCCATCTACTTTTTAAAGAAGGTACACTGCACTTTATTAATTATTTTTAATATAATGGATCGGACTAACAATACAACCATTCCCTTTTAACCGAGGTCGGTTAGAATTTGTATTTTCTGATTTTCAATGAGTGTGGTATAGTAATTAATATAAGTGTGCCCTATAAAAGTTTTGTTAAAACTCGTTTATTCCTTCCCAGGTATAACAAAAGCCATATCGCAACGAGAACTAAAATAGAGTGATTAAATGGACAACTGAAATCAAAATTTCGCTCAGTTTTAGAAAGACTTAGAGTTGACTTGAACACAGCTAAGAATATAAGAGTTGCTGTTGCTATACTTCATAATATTGCAAAGGAAAGAAATTGATCATGTAAAATGTGGTTATTTACATCGAATTTATTCAATTATTGGTTTTTTGTAGTCTTGCATATGGAGTCTTCTATTGAACGACCGACACTTTCAAACAACAGTGGTATAATTACATCGAAGTCGCGACGAGCATACAAAACTGCATTCCCTTTTAACCGAGGTCGGTTAGAATTTGTATTTTCTGATTTTCAATGAGTGTGGTATAGTAATTAATATAAGTGTGCCCTATAAAAGTTTTGTTAAAACTCGTTTATTCCTTCCCAGGTATAACAAAAGCCATATCGCAACGAGAACTAAAATAGAGTGATTAAATGGACAACTGAAATCAAAATTTCGCTCAGTTTTAGAAAGACTTAGAGTTGACTTGAACACAGCTAAGAATATAAGAGTTGCTGTTGCTATACTTCATAATATTGCAAAGGAAAGAAATTTATCATGTAAAATGTGGTTATTTACATCGAATTTATTCAATTATTGGTTTTTTGTAGTCTTGCATATGGAGTCTTCTATTGAACGACCGACACTTTCAAACAACAGTGGTATAATTACATCGAAGTCGCGACGAGCATACAAAACTGCATTTATAAATGCAGATTTCTAAATAAACCACTTTAATTGTAATAAAGATTAATACATTTATTAATATAAACTAAATCTAAAAAATATAATTAACAATTTATTTGTTAATTTGTTTTTGCAAGAGTAAAATTTGCAGCTTATGTAGTTCCTCCAACTGCTCCTCCGTCCGTTTCTGATTAGCTATTTCACCCTTAATCTGCTCAATTTGCAACATATGGAGCTCCTCCAACTGCTTCTCTCGTCGTGCGTTCATTCTTTCTTGGTGAGAGATCTCACTGTGGAGCTGTGTCATTTGTATCGAATGTATTTCATCAGAAGGAGTAGACTCCATTAAAATTTACTTTTGTCATTCTTTTGTCATAACATCGGCCTTGCTTTGACTTTTAGGGAAATTTCTTAGACGATTTAGCAAGGTTGGGATATCTTTTGATTGAGTGCCGGTGTCAACTATAGTTCTCGGAACATCATGACATGGATAGAAAAGATTTGTTTGAATATGTTTTTAATATTTAAAAAATAATACGAAATCACCGTACATGTATTACGAATTGTTCAGATGGTAATAACATATTACTATGTGTAAACATTTTATATATTCCCCAGCAGAATCTGTTAAACTTATCATAAATATGTTACAATAAAATCATACAATTTTAATTGCATTTAAATATACTAATTCTTGGCAGTTTACTTGGTTAAAACTATGTTTCAAAACAAACAGAAAATGCTATTCAAATCTAATTATAACGTATGTTCGCAACGCTCGGTTTCATTCGATTAGTTATCGACAGACGAAGTTGGCAACGTTGCGCAGCATTTTCTACCTACGCCATCTTTTGCCATCGTTTGAACATATTGATGTTGAAAAACAAACAAAAAAGAAATTGGATTTAAATAAATGTATTCTTCCAACATTCTTCTTGCATACGAAGTTGGCACTCGTTGAGTAGAATTTTCTATCTACGTCTTTTTTGTCGTCGTTTGAAGTATTGGTCCTTTTAAAAAGAAACAAAAAAATGAAATTAGATGTAAATAAAAGTATTCTTGCAATATTCTTCTTGTATACGAAGTTTACACTCGGTGACCGCCATCATTTTTGTTGTAAATTTAAAAAATATACAAAATGTGGGACGGACGTGTCGTCCTTTTCTTTATAACGTGTTCCGTCCGTCGTTTTTAAGTCCAAAATTGTGTTTAATGTGGCCGCGCAACAAAACAATAATAACAACAAACTTTAATAAAGCACAAATTTAAATAAATATGCATACACAATTATTATAAAATCAAACAATGTCAACAAAATAAAACAAACAATACTCTTTTAAAATCATCAACAATAATAACAATAACAGCAGAACCGGTTTCGCGCTGCCTGCTGAGTTCCCGCACTCGCTGTTTATTGCAATTGCCAACGCAAATGGCTTTTCTATGCTCTTTGCTGCAATTGCACAGGTTTGTTGTCGTATTCCCTCCCAATTCCTACGCGCATAGATTTTTGTAACGTTCGTGGGCTGAGAATGAATTTATTTTCTGTCTATTCGTATGTGTCCGTTAATAGGCCACAAATAATGGCACTAGGTGAGACCCAGGTTAGTGAGGGTGCAGATCTACTGGATTTCCAAATACCTGGGTATCACTTGCTGCCATTATTTTCTGCTCATAGGGGTCTCGCTCAATTTATTCGGAGTGACGTTGTGTATCAACTGCAAAAACAACATAGTGTGTCGGATAGCTAAATTCGCTATCATACAATTTGGGTTAAATTCAAAAACCAAACACTCATCATGCACTTGTACTTTTTATATGTATATAAGTCCGAATCTAGATAGGGTATCTACCTGTAATAAGCTAGATGCTCTATCTGATTCGATCTCAAATATATTGGAGCAGTTCCCAGGCAGTGAAATTGTTGTTGCCGGCGATTTTAATGTGCACAACGCCACATGGTTGAGCCACTCGGGTCTATCAACACAGGACGGGTGTTATGTTGAGCTGTTTGCAGAATGCAATCAACTCACTCAATTGGTGAAGGAACCGACGTACCTCCCACGCGTCGGTGGACACAGCCAAAAAGTCCTAGACCTTTTTCTGACTTCACATCATGAAGTCCTTGCACCTCTTGGTAACTCCGACCACTGTCGATTTTGTTTCTTCTGCAATGTCGGAGATTCATTTTCGAACTCGGGCAGTTAAAAAGGTTTTAGCAAACCTCAACATTAACAAAGCCGCTGGGCCAGATGGCATATCTGCCCATGTGTTGAAGAAGTACGCGTCAACGCTGGCTTGTCCATTGCGTAACCTTTTTAACATCTCCTACACGACAGGAGTTTTTCCATCTTGTTGGAAGATTGTCTATGTCCAGCCAGTCCCGAAAAAGGGCGAGGCTACGAACCCTGCCAATTACCGACCCATTGCAATATGCTCTGCACTCTCCAAGGTAATGGAGAGCGTAATTAACTTCCACCTTGTGAACTATCTTGAGCACAACGAATTGCTCAGTGACTTTTCGGATGGCGGTGCTCTCTCTCTAGTATTTATCAATGATCTTCTGTCATTGACTCAGAACCCAATTCACTCCTTTCTATAGGTATTACAACGGTACGTTTTCGAGGAAAATACATGGCCTGATTCCACCAGGTCGTGTGTTCTCTCGTTCTACTCGGGCATCAAACCAAGCCCACGCCTTCGTAGTCCACTCGACTCTCTACAGAACCACGCATTATAGAGGAATTAGTGGAATAATCTCCATGCGTCCGTTTTTCCCGACATTTTTGATATTGGCAAGTTCAAAACAAACATTCAGCGACACTACTCCATCTTTCTCCCCTCCCTTTAACCTATCATCCCTTCTATCGATCAACACTGTGGCTCAGTGCACACTGTGGCTCAATCGCAAATAGTAAAAATAATATCATTTAAAAGTGCAGTATATTATTTAATTGTTCCTGAATGTTTTTCTAAAAATATTGTGAAAAGCCGACACGGATATTTCATCAAAAAAACCACAACTGAAAAATCAGTGCTTCTATTTTCAAACAGAATGGTTTTTTACAACAGGCTTCGCGAATTTCTTGCCAACGCTATGTGCTGCACTGAGACTTGTACTTGCAGTTTTAATTCAATTATTTATTTATGCATTTAAAATTTTGTATATGAATTCAAATATTATTAATTCCCACTGTGCATGTTTAATGATTTTTAATTAAAATTAATAAAAAAAAAATATTTTATTTTTATTTTCAGGATTCCTTTCCAAAAATATTTAGATATGTTTTTATGCAAATTTATATTCAGGTAGTTTCAAATCAGGTTATGTTTTAAATATATTTATGTTCGGTTCAAATAATTATTTTGTTTGGATGTAGCAATTGTTATGTTACTATTAGAACATATACCATTTTAAGGGCAACATCAAAATGTTTCCGTGATTTCATAATGTAAATCAGAGTTCATTACAACACTGTTCAAGTCTTAAGACAACCTTGTTTACAAATGATTTATCAGGCAATTATATATTATGTTTACATAAAATACCAAACATACATGTTAATGCCTGCAAAATTATGTTTGGGAGAGTCATTTTTTTGCAACAGTTTTATCCAAAAAAAAGTTCCATTGAGTATTCGTAATTACCAGGGCAAGTTTTTTTTGGCACAAATTATAGTTAAAAATGGCAGGCCCATTTAAACAGGTGCACCCAAAAAAGTTCCAATAACGCATCTGGATGTGAATCTGCCCATTGTTTCATCAAAAAAGTTCCAATGACGCACCTGGATGTGAATAAAAGCGCATTGGAACAGGTGGATCAAAAAAAGTTCCAATGACGCACCTGTGAATCTACACCCCTTCCAAAACAGTTGCATGATTAATTGATAATATCTTGGTAATGGATTACTCTTCATGTAATTAAATTTAATAAAACGTAATTATTACTTTTAATTTCTATTACATATTTCAAATTACATATTTCAAAATGTTATTTTAATTAAAAAATTCAATTACAATTAATTGCAATTGACAAAAGTTCAATTACAATTACATGTAATTATAATTGCTCGTGTAATTAATAACAAAATGTAATTTATACTGCCCAACTCTGGAGAACAGTAATAAAATTAAATAAAAAGAAATAACTTTGAAAAAACTCTTTAACAAGTATTTCACACGTCGTCGTTTTATATAAATACAAATATTTTTTTTATTTAAATTTACAAAATTTACAAATTTAATTAAAAATTAAATACGTACGTACTTTTTGTATATAACGTTTTTTATTACAAAATTGAATATATATTTTAAATCTATATTAAAACACTTTTTTTATCTTAGTGTTAGTTAATATTCTAATAGAAAATATATATTGAATTTAGTATATAATAAAAAATAGCTTAGGGCGTAATAAAGAAAAGTGCTTAAAATGTCTATTCCTAATTCTGCCCTATTTATTTAGTGCTGAAAATAACTTAATTTGTATTGATTACAAATTTAAATTGTAGCATTACTTTTAAATAGAATTGCAATTTGTTACAAATTGTTCGCAATGTATAATCCAAAATAGATTTAAGCATAATTTTATAAAATTTATTAATTTTAATCATAAATATTAGAAAACGTTCAGTTCCTTATTTCAGTTTATTAAAAGTCACAATTTTTAATTTTCTGAACATTACATTATGAAAAATTACAATAAAAATTCCTTGTTCCGCCCGTAATTCGGAATTAGGAACATTTATTGTTGTGTTTGCGCCTAATTCCGCCCTAACATAAATCATCAAATTAATGTTAAAAAATAAGTTAAATTCATAATTTGTTTAAATAAATACTCTAATAAAAAATATTATTATATACAATTAAATATAAAGTTACCAAAAACTTTTAGCGACCTTAACAAAATTCAATTAGCACCTTAGTTTTTCAGCTACGCGTTTTTAGACTATTCTTTTATGAATATTGTTACGAAAATTCCGTCTACGGAAAACTGTTCTAAGAGTTCGTATCGCTGGATTGTGTACAAAATAAAAACACACTAATATTTGGTTTTAACTAGTATTATTTAAACTAGTATTAATTAACTTTATTTACTTAAATAACAACTTAATAACAATCACTTATAATCACTGCTGTATTACTACAATTTATCTTTACAATGTCTCACGAGATGCACTAGTTCACTATCAAATCACAACTGAAGTACATGGCCTCAGATGCGCGGCCTTATATACTGCAGGCATCAGTTCGACACGTTTCGACAAACTTCGAGTTGTTTCGAGAACCTTCTACTCGTTTCGTGAATGACGCATGCTATTGGCATCTTATTCGCACGTGTTTTAATGTGCTGAACTTCCATCTCTTTCTCGCACATTGCATAGTGCACTGAATGTCTTCCGTCTCTTTCTAACACATTTCTTAGTGCGCTGAATTGTCTTGCGTCTCATTTATTATTGTTGATTGCTTGCACAGTGGAGCAAAGTATCTCTTTTCGTAACACTGCCCTCCACCTAAATCTGTTCGTCCGGAACAGATGTTAATCCTCTCTCTCTCTATACGGCGCCAACCTTTGTACCACTTTCATTTTTCTTCTAACGCCTGCAGTATTCTGAATCCGATACACGACATCGTTAATTCTTTTAATTATCTTGTATGGTCCTTCCCAGTGTGTTTGTAGCTTAGGGGATAAGCCTTTCTTCCTTTGTGGGTTATAGAGCAAAACAAGTTGTCCTTCCGTAAATCCCTCTGAATTTGTGCGCAAGTCGTATCTGGCCTTCATCTTATCACTCGCAAATTGTGTACGCTGCCTTACAAACTGATGCACTTCGTTCATTTCTTCACTTTTCCTGGAAACATTATTGTTTACAGGAATTCCAGCTGAAGGACTCGCACCGAACTTTAAATCCGCAGGTAATCTTAAGTCTGTTCCAAAAACAACTGTGGTGTCATAAACCGCCGTTCGATATGCCATGAGAAACAGTGGTATGTGTTTATCCCAATCTTTTTGATTTTTATCAACCACTTTTCTGAGATACTCTTCCAAAGTCCGATTGAATCTTTCTACCATGCCGTCAGATTGCGGGTGCAAAGGCGTTGTTCGTGTTGTTGTGTATCATAATCGTAGAGTTCACAGCTTACATATGATCCACTGTTGTGTATCATAATCGTGGAACTTACAGCGTGATTATGATCCCCAACATAACATAACCAGTATATTTTTCTTTATGGCATACTTTTAGGGTTATGCATGTTAAACACAAACAGAATTTAATTGTCTTGGCACACACCGCTTAACATAGGTATACACGCCCACGTTAAATAGGTCACTCAGATCACACAAATAAATGCTGACTTAGTTATTTTAGAATGATGAAAGTACTCAATTTATTGTGAAATTATAAATATGCTGACGAAGTTATTTTAGCATGATGAAATTACTCAATTTATTGTGAAATTATAAGAATACGAGGTGTTATGTCGAAGTTAAGTATAGACTAAGAATCAATTATTTCCGATAAGCTGAAGTGTATACTAATAAATGTTAAGTATAAGTGTAACCAACTTTTAAAGCGAAATAAAGTGTCTTAAAGTAAAAAAGACCCGGTTGTTTTAAATAATATAAAGAAAGTAAAAAGGACTCAGTAAGTATAAAAAGGATCAAGGAAGTTAAAGTCCTAGTAGAAGGACTTTAACATACAACAGTGTTTTGTGTTTTGTGTGTACTTTGCATACTTCCTTAAAAACTGCAGACTCAAAATTTCTTCCTTCATCTGAATGCAATTCCAACGGTACTCCAAAACGGCTTACCCAGTTGTTAACTAATGCATCCGCAACTGTTGTGGCTTCTTGATTCGGCATGGGATACACTTCAGGCAACTTGCTGAAGTAGTCAATGACGACAAGGACATACTTATTACCCGCGTCACTGATTGGAAACGGTCCGGCTACATCCAATGCAATACGCTCGAATGGTGCTCCCACGTTGTACTGATGCATTCTGCCGCGACTTCGGACTGTTGGTCCTTTTGCTGGTACACATTGTGGACAACGGCGAATCCAATCGGCGACTGAATCTTGGCATCCAACCCAATAAAAACTTTTCTTTACTTTCTCGACCGTTTTATTTATACCTAAATGACCTCCACTAGATCCACCATGGTATTCCGCTAATATCTCTTTTACTTTTGACTTGGGAACAACAATCAAATTTCGAGCGGATCTGCCATCTTCGCTTTCCCAGGCGTGATATAAACAACAATTTTGCAGCTCTAAGCTCTGCCACTGTGCACAGTAAGCTTTAGTTATTGGACTGTCCGCAGCTATGGTTTTCTTTGCTGTTCCTTGAATATCATGATTTTTCTGAGATCAGGATCACTCTTTTGATCAATTTGAAGTTGGTCCGGAGTCCATTTTTCATCTGGTAAAACATTCAGCAAACGAATATCAATTAAGTTTTCATTTCCTTCCGCTCTTACACAATGTCTAAGAGCGGTTTACAAGGACGCCGTGACAAGGACGCCGTGACATCTGCATTTCCATGATTTCCTCCTTTACGATGTTCGATTGAGAAATCGTAGCTCTGTAATCGTTCTATCCAACGCGCAATTTGGCCTTTCGGATCTTTGAACTGAAGTAACCATCGTAGTGCTGCGTGATCGGTTCTCAAGTGAAACTGTTGTCCGTACAGATACTTATGGAAAATTTTCACACTTTCAATTACAGCAAGAAGCTCCCTCCTGGTGACACAGTAATTTCGCTCGGGCTTGGACAATGTTTTACTGTAGTATACGATCACTTTTTCTTGCCCATTGATCACTTGAGAGAGAACTCCGCCTATTCCGTATCCACTTGCATCCGTATCAAGTATAAATTTCTCACCTGGAATTGGATACGCAAGAATAGGTGCCGAGCACAGTAGATCTTTTAATTTCAAAAATACTCTTTCTTGATCATCGCTCCATTGAAATGAGCGGTTCTTTCTTGTCAACTCATGAAGACTGGTTGCAACATTGGCAAAACCTGGAACAAATCGTCTGTAGTATGTACATAGCCCCAAGAAACTTCGTAGGACATGTAGATTTTGCGGTCTGGGCCACTCCTTGACTGCAACTATTTTATCCTCATCGGTATGCACTCCTTCCGTGGTAACTCGATGACCCAGATACTTGACTTCTTTCTTGAAAAATGAGCATTTCTTTGGGCTAAGTTGTAGACCCGCATTTTTCAATCGAAGGAATACTTCTTCTAGATTTCTCAGATGTTCGTTGAAATCCTTGCCCATAACAATTATGTCATCAAGGTATACTAGGCATGTTTTCCAGTGTAAACCTTTTAATACGTGCTCCATTAACCGCTCGAATGTTGCTGGGGCATTGCATAGTCCAAACGGCATTACCAAAAATTGCCATGGTGGACTCCAGTACTGAATGCGGTCTTCTCTCGATCTTTCTTATCGATTTCTACTTGCCAGTAACCGCTTTGCAAGTCCATCGTTGAAAACCACTTAGCATTAGATAGTGTATCCAAGGTGTCATCGATTCTGGGCATTGGATAACTATCTTTCTTGGTGACATCATTAAGTTTTTCCTTCTCCGAAATCTTCTTGCATTTTCTGGAACTTTTTGTCGATGCCATTTTCCAATTTTGTGCCTCAAGTTCGTTTACTTTGCCATGGAGTGTATTAGCAACTTCCAGAAGCTGCTTAGAATGTTCCTGCATCTGTTGCTCAATTTTTACTTGATGTTGGTTTGAATTCTCTAGAAGTTTCTGTTCCATTCTGGTCGAATTTTCTTGGAGCTGTTTTGAATTTTCTAGAAGCTGTTGCTGTATTGCTCCGAGCAACTGGCTCATATCAAAACTTTGGGACTGTACTTTTTGCTCCGTGTCCACACTTTTCGATGACGCTGTTGCAGCTTCCACTTCAAACTCGTGCTCTGCGAGATCAATTATCATTAACTGGTCAACTTTAAGTTGTTCGAATTTAGCATTTTGTATCACAATCCCACTTCTGACACCAATGTTACGAAAATTCCGTCTACGGAAAACTGTTCTACGAGTTCGTATCGCTGGATTGTGTACAAAATAAAAACACACTAATATTTGGTTTAAACTAGTATTATTTAAACTAGTATTAATTAACTTTATTTACTTAAATAACAACTTAATAATAATCACTTATTATCACAGTTGTATTACTACAATTTATCTTTACAATGTCTCATGAGATGCACTAGTTCACTATCAAATCACAACTGAAGTACAGTGCCTCAGATGCGCGGCCTTATATACTGCAGGCATCAGTTCGACACGTTTCGACAAGCTTCGACTTGTTTCGAGAACCTTCTACTCGTTTCGTGAATGACGCATGCTATTGGCATCTCATTCGCACTCATGTGTTTTAATGTGCTGATCTTTCATCTCTTTCTCGCACATTACATAGTGTGCTGAATGATCTTCCGTCTCTTTCTAACACATTGCTTAGTGCGCTGAATTGTCTTGCGTCTCATTTATTATTGCAGATTGCTTGCACAGTGGAGCAAAGTACCTCTTTCGTAACAATATTTATAAATTAATGGCAAGAGTTTTTGAAGTGAAATTTTAATTTTACAGAAAACAAAAACAATGATACATTTTTTTTTTTTTTGATATTAAAAAAATATATATTTTGATCATATACGTTTGTTACCTTCCTCTTTTCTTTACTGGGTATTATCTTCCGGCTAACTAGCTCAGCGTTGCCAGGAACGGATTCGACCCATCACATCAGGCCGCGGACGCACAATAATCAAAATACGGACTATAACCAAAAAAAAAATGCATTCAAATAGTACAAATTTTACTATTACCCCTATTTATAAATTACAAGAAAAAACGTTACATGACCAACCAATCCAAGGCTAGATGTTATTCCTTGCAGCATACCCTCCCTATCATAGGTACTAATAATCAAATATTTAGTGACCCCCCGAAATATATATTTTTTTGTTGCACTTCAGAAACCCATCACTCAATCAACCACCACATTCTCTGCACTTCAAGATCCCCCCATTTCAAAAACCTTAGCCACTCATAGCCACCACAACTCTAGCATGAACAAACAAAAAATCATTGATGTTTACACTTAAATTAAAATATGTATTCAGAACAAATGTTCAAAAAAAAATACAATAGAAAGAATAAAACAAAAGAAATAAAAATATATATATGAAAATGTAATGTAGGCACGAGGATATAATAATTTGACCAAAAATATGACAATAAAAACAATATTCAATTTGATCTATTTCCTCAACTTTTTTTTCTGTAAACGCTACTAACAAGCCAAGGGTAAATTAATTACAAACATTATTTTGCACCACAAACCATTTTGTTGCTTAACTGATTCATATACTATTAATACCTAGCATGAGAGAGCTCTATAAAGTAGTTTTAATAATTCTTATTGGTTTAGTTCCCCCTTTTTTGCAATCTCAATCATAAATTGGCTTCTTCTTAGGTCACTCATATGGCAAAACTTCTAATTTTATATATATATTTTTAATCAATTTATCCTACCTTAACAGGTACTAATTTTTTGTTTTGTTTTTAAACTCTAAATTTAAATTCAATATTCCTAATTAAATACTCTTAAAACAACTATGCTTTTCTTTTCTTCTTCATTCTATAATTTCCTTTATTTTATTTTTTTTTATATCCGGTCTCTTTTTAAATTGCTTTGCTTGTAAACTTTCCCCTTTTTATTCTTATTCTCTTATTTAGGTGAAGAATTCAATGCCCGAACTTATATCCCCTCAAAGACGTGGGATTTCCGAGGTTTTGGAATCTACCATATTTTATCTCGCAAGAGAATTGGGTCGCTTTCTGTACAGTGGATGTGTGCAAATAAAACGTTGCGCATAAAAGCTCACCTAGCTGGCACTGTTGCCGTAAATGAAGGTGCATTTACAAATTAATAATTTAAATAAATATAATTTTACGTTTCCTGTAAACAATATTAATTTTAAGAAAAATTTTAATTTTTTCACATATCTGACTTTTATTCTATGTTTGTGTTATGTTTGTGTTTTCGGATTTTCAATATCATCCTTTTTACGACAATATCATCTCAAAATATTTTACGCACATATTTGTATTTGTAAAGCGTGTCTTTAATCCTATACCCAAACCACTAAAAGTTCTGGTTACGATGATTGAGCTTTCGTTTTATGTTTTGTAGGTAACGCAGTTCAACATCACCACCAGAGATACTTCTGATTGTTTTAAAACTTTAATTAATAATCATTTGCATTGAAATTAATTAACTTAAATAATTAAATTTTATAATTATATTGGGTGTCACGCTACACGTTCTTATTTTTAAGTTAAAAAAAATAGGGCGAAATAGGCGGTACTAGGGCATAATTAGGGTGTTTTACCTTATGAGAAAAAGAGAAAATGCGTATTGCTACTCCCTCATCAGCAAAAATAAATGAGTTGAAGACAGCACTCACGAGTAATGAAATTTTTATACTCCGCTGATTATGCATTTATGAGTTGACAGTTAGTCAAATTTTTTTCTCTTACTCATTCATGCCGTGTGTAGTAAAATTAAATGTGTGCTTCCTCACTTATGCGGATTACGCGATGTGATTTTCCGAACTCTGCAATAATGAAACTACCTAAAATTTAAAAAAAATATGATAATACAACCGAGTGGATAAAAAAAAAATAGTGGTTAGCAATAAATAGTTTCAATGGTCAACAACATATGAGCCAACATAGATAGGACTTTATATAGAGCCAAATAATTTAATCATATAGCTGGATGTAGTCGCCGAAACTATGAATTTAAGTCAAGCCGATGAATTTTTTCCACAATGTATGTTCCAACCAAAGGCTTAGTTAAGCGTCCCTAGAAACATTTATACGGAGCCAACGATACACACGGAATCACAAAACCGTCATTGACGGCATGTTTACGGAGCATTGAGCAAGTAGCGGTCGTAGCATATATGATTACGCACCGTAAACGTACCGTCAAAACGGACGACTCCGTTAGAATTCCGTTTTGCTCCGTAATTTTAATAACTCCGTATGATTGCCGTTTTGTTGTAATCGTTTACGGTTCCGTTGAAACGGAGTACTCCGTAAATTTTCCGTTTATACTCCAACTCGACGGCACCGATTTTCTTCCGTTATTAGTTTATTTTTGAAATGTGAATTCATTTGATTTCGTGAACAATACAATGAGCTTGGAGGAGCGCTGATGGCGCATGCAAACAAGTTGGAAACCAAACCAAACATCTTTTCAGAATGGCTTCAAACTGCATTTAATTCAACAAGGACTATATATTTGCTATGACCAGCAAAATAGAAAACCCTTAGCACGCGTGCGAAAATGATAAGTATGGCGCGAGAGGCAACGACGATGTCGAAGAACTGTTGGTCGGAAACAGCCTCTGCAACAAGTTGTACATCTTCGAATTGTTTGCATTTCTTCGGACTGATTCGATGGTGGGTTGATGCGGCTCAATTTCCGAATTGCAATGGATAGTCGTTGTCGCCTTGCACAAAATACACGCTTTTAAATTTCAAATTTCAAAATAATAACAAATGTAAGTAAATGACATTAATAATCATAGTTGCCAGACACTTACTATTTGTGACGTAGTTGTCACCATTATAATACATTTTTCATATGCGGTATTTTTAATAGTTGCGGGAAAGGGGGTAATTTTGTAAAATAATTTGTGGTATACATCGTTTTACAATTTTTTCCACACAATGGAAAAAAATGTCTTATTCGTATTAAATTTAATTTAAATATTAGTTTATTTCTGGTAATTTTCAATTACTATATTATTCTTTATATGGGATTTATATTCTATTGACGTGTGTTTTAAATTAGTTCTTGTTTTCACTTCGTATTTTGTCCAGAATGGCAGTCAGTTAAAGTACCGTCGAAACGTACTCTCAACGGACTCACTCCGTTTGTCATCTAGTATGACCGTCCGTTAACGTACCGTCAAAACGTACTCACAACGGATTCGAAATCCGTTTCGATGTTCCTCTTTATCCGTTCACTGGACCGTTTTCGTATCCAGAAAACGGAACGTTTACGGAATCGTATTCCGTATTGCTGTTCCGTATACGGCACCGTTAACGGACCGTTTTGTTTCTTGGGGTATATTTTTTAAAAGCTTAAAAATAAGAGCGTATATGGTCTAAATCTATATTTTTGAATATCAAAAATGCATCATAGGGGAGCCTGTGGCAAAGTGGACCACGTTTTGATTTTCCTCCAAAAAAAAAACATTTAAATAAATTATTAAATTCTTTTGAAGGGTCTATTCCATATACTGGTTAATGATCTAACTTTTTGCATTAACAGAATACCATTTATATGCCTTTAAATTGATTTTGTGCGATTTTTAAAACAGCTCAATATCGGACTTGTTGAAAAATGTTGAGGTGAAGTGGGAAACTTCAAAATTTTTACCAAATTCCTATTTTAGTCTTTCTCTTTCATGTTTTATTTTAAGAACAAAGTAAAATATATTAAGGATACAAAAATTACAATAAGGTTATAAAAATAAGGTTAAACTCATAATCAACACAGTAGTTATGTGTTGATTATGTATTTCTATGCGTGTACACGAATAGAAATATATTGTTACAAACCACAATATCCTATTGTTATTTCAAAGTCTTATTATTCGCAATACTATTGTGAACACATTGTATTATTTTAACAATAATAAAACCAATTCTGTTCGAAAATAATATTGTTATTTTGACAATGTGTGATAATTTTTTATTGCCATTGAGTTGGCTGTCAAAAAAATGTTTAATTGAAAACAAAATTTTCTGGCGCACCGCCATATAGGGTAAGTTAGTTTGTATTAATTTGTTTTATATTATACAGCTGTGTGAAAAATAATAGCAGCGCTGCTCTCCTATAAATAATAAATTCGATTTTTTAGAAGTGTCGCGTAATAAGAACAATCAATTATTTTTATAATTTACATGTATTGGAATTATGTCATTACAAAGCCGTCTTATTTTTCAATATTCTTAACCTATTTTAAAAAATCAAGTAGCTTTCATATTTAATCAAAGCAACACAAAATATTTAAAATATTTAACAATACTTTTCAAATTAGCCTAACTAATATAAATATAAGTTATAAATTTAAAAACTTTGAAGAAAATAATGGATTTTGTAACAAATTTGGTATCGCTGCTATTATTTTTCACACTTAAATTCAAGACTCATTTACAACAGTTACCATAGTTTTTGAAATATGTTAGGAATATGGAAAAATAAGACGGCATTGTAATGACATAATTCCAATAATTGTAAATTATAAAAATAATTGATTGTTCTTATTACGCAACACTTCTAAAAAATGGAATTTATAATTTATGGGAGAGCGCTGCTATTATTTTTCACACA
Organism: Dryomyza anilis; assembly: GCA_951804985.1. Classification (NCBI taxonomy): domain Eukaryota; kingdom Metazoa; phylum Arthropoda; class Insecta; order Diptera; family Dryomyzidae; genus Dryomyza; species Dryomyza anilis. The sequence continues at coordinate 53,156,386 of OX638133.1, read as the reverse complement.
GCTGTATGTGCATTAAATAAATAATTCTAGCTAAACATAAGTCCAGCCAGCGACAATATGCAGTTTACAAATCAACCGCTTCATATTGAATTTTCATTGTTTACGTGATTCATTTTAATAAACTTTTTTTAGAAATCTAAACCACACAAATTTTCCTGGACGATATTTTAGTCGAGTTTTCTTTTGTTTGTCCATTGGATTTTTGGCATCAACATCAACTTTCAAATTCTAATATATCTGCCGAAGACATATATCTGCTATTATACCAGGAACACCATTGATGTACTACGTGTACAAATACTACTATGTACAATTAGAAGCTTTATTAATTACAATGTATAATGCTAATGTAAATTTTACAGTCTTTGCATAAAAAAAAACTCTTTAATAAACAAAACATATCAAAAAATACATTGGTTTTTCTTGTCATAATTTTATTTTACTTCAAAAATTGATTTGAATTGCATTGTTTACAAAAATCGCAATATTTTTTGAAATTCACATTTTTATTATCAAAATGACAATAGCATTGTTTTTTAATTATGGCAATACTAATTGTAACTATTCACAATACAATATTCATTTAAAATTCAATAATTTGATTGTTATATCTGACAATAATTTCACAATTTCCATAATGGGATCTATTTTGAACATGTCTATTGTTCTAACATGTCTATGGATCTAACAATATATTTCTATGCGTGTAGCTACCCAGTGTATTCTCAGCTCCGCTCGGGCAAACTATGAAATGCAACCATGATATGTGAGTTCAACCTTTTCCTCTTTCAACTTCCATTCTCAGAGAAATGTCATCAAGAAAATTTTCATTTTTTCAACATATCAATTGGACGCAGTCGTGCATTTCAAAAAGTTGTAAGTATTGCATTAAAATTGAAACTTCTTATAAATATACAAATTTGTGTGTACAGATGCTGACATTTTGATGAATATAGTTCGTGGCGCAAATGTTAATACCGTCCGCAGGTTGTTGCGCAAAACCATTTGCGCGTAGCCGCATTAATGACGATGGCACTTATGAGCAGCAGGACAACGAAGTGCATATCTAGACACGCACGTGTGAATGCTCTGTGTGGCGAAGAATAATTAGTTTATTTGTCCATAATAAACGCACTAGGACCGGCACCCGTATCGCCATTAATTATAACTATTTATAGACAATCTTTTTCGCACGATGAGCTGGCGTTAAAGGGTATTGCTGTGAATGACTACATGGAGGGTGGAGGGTGACGCTGCGCGAAGCCAAGGGCAAATGTACATACGATATGCCCCATGATGGATCGGTGACTTTGCGAGTCTGAGGTTTGTGTATGTCATTTAGTATTTTTGAGGGATAAGAAATGGTATGTATTATTTGCTTGCAGACCATAGAAATATGTTACGCGGCAAGCATGTCTACAAGGCTAAGTACATATCGGTCAACAGGCTGTGCGAGCAAGCAGTACAACGCGCCCATCAATCCCATCAAGCACATATGTCGCGTTACCAAAAGTACTGGGCGAATTGATAAATAAAATTCTCATTCGCAAGGCTCATTCGAAAGATGTTGCTCTATGATCAACTCTATGGCAATTCGTCCAGGTGCTTTTCAAATTTTTAATTAGTTAAATAAAAATCAGAATTATTGCCATTTTCACCATCTTGCACCTAATTAGAAACGAATTAACTTTTTGTATTAAACATATTTGATTTCTATAAAATCATTAAATATTTGATGACAAATCATTAAATATTTGATGACAAATCATTATTTTCAATGACTAAGTGCCATCTGTGTAGCGTATTTGCAAGTAATTTATTGCTAACTTATTTTAGAAATGCGTCCAATTCCAATTTTACAATTTCGTAAAGATCAGCAAAATTTCCTACTTAATTACATATACAATTTGTGGAAGCATTTAAAAATAAGGATTAGCCAGAATAGATTGTGAATTTTTGCTGATCTTGACGAAATGGCAAAATTAGAATCGGGACCAATTTCAAAATAAGGTTTTAATAAATTAATTGCTAATATGCGAAACAGATGGCACGTTTGGATATAAAATATGTTTCATGCAAAAAGTTAATTCGTTTCTAATTACACTACACAACAGCCATTCTGCGCAGAAGTCAAGATTAATTTTGTATTATGTAAAATGACTCTCTGATTCCGAAAATACCGTTTAAAAATGTTTCTTTGGATAGGTTTACAAAATGTGGGCCAATAACTTTTGAACCGAGCTTTCACATATATTTGTAAATATCTCGCGTTCTAAATAACTCAAGTTCTCTTAAACTACTGAACCAAATATCCTAAGAAATGTTTATTGTATATTTAATTACCTTTCATTCGATATAAACTTTGAGCATATGAGTTATATATAACGCGAGATATTTTCAAATATATGTGACCTCCTTTTTGAAAGCTCGGTACAAAAGTTATTGTCTAATATCTCGTAAACCTACCCATAGAAAATTTTTTAATTCATATATTCAAATTCTGCGGGCTATTTCCAATAATACAAAAATAATGACATTTACTACGCAAACTTTTATTCTCATTTTGTTGTGTAGTGTTACACTCTCAGAAAATAATTGTTAAATTTTAACTATAACGATTGTTGTTCATTTAACAATTAAAATTGTTAATTTTTTGCTTTGATTTGAGTGATGATTGTAGCTTTTTTCCATTTAACAATTATTTTAGGATAGTTTGTTAAATTCATTGTTGAATTGTTAATTTCAATTCAATTGTTAAATTCAACAATTCGATTTTTAAATAATTGTATGTTCGAATACACAGACTTCAAATTATTTAATTTATTATTTCATTTCATTATGACTTTTAAATTAAAATCAGTGCGCGTTTTTCTTTTTGAAACAAATAACGTACCGTCAAATCGGACGACTCCGTTAGAATTCCGTTTTGCTCCGTATTTCCAAATAACTCCGTATGATTGCCGTTTTGCTGTAGTCGTATACGGTAAACGGAGTACTCCGTAATGTTTCCGTAAAAACTTCGTTTCAACGGTGTCGTTTTTCTTCCGTTAGTACTGGATTGCTTAATTTTCAATTCATTTTGAAATAACATTGAATCAAAATGGAAACTATTGCGAATGGAAACTATTTACAAGCAATTTAGCAGATGTGCGTGAATACAAAGAATGTAAGTAAAAATAGAAATATTGAATAACTAAATTATTTTAGAAATTTCAGGTTACAAAGTCCAGTGCAAGACATTGTCGGAAAAACTTTGGGCTTGCATTTGCAATGACCTGCAAAATTGGAACATGCTCAGCGCTAGTGTGAACCATTGAAAGTGGCGCGAGCGGCAACGACGATGTCGCATTATATTAGCGAAGAACTGTGCATCCAAATCTGCCTCAGCGTGAAGTCTTAAATCTTCTATTATCTTGAACTTCATCGGAATGTTGCAACGGTGGCTTGGTGAGGCTGAAGCATGGAATTGCTATGGTTAGTCGCTGACGCCTACCCAAAAGTGCGCGCATTAGATTTCAAATAAATACCAACTAATTTATGTAAGTAAAAATGACATTAATAATCTTAGTTGCCACTATGTGCGACATTTACTATTGTGGCATAGTTGCCAACTCTCTTATAAATTTATTATTTGTGGTATTTTTATTCGTTGCGGGAAAGGGGTAATTTTATAATATAATTTGTGGTGTGTAAATAATTCGTTTTACAGTTATTTCCATTTTTAATTGATTGATTTAAATATTAGTTTTTTACAAAGCATTTTAACTACTATATTATTCTTTATATGGATTTTAAATTTTATTGACGTGGGGTTTAAATTTATTCTTGAGATTTAATTATTTGTGTTATAATTAATAATATTTTTTTATTTATTTACATATGTTCATATCAAGGAATAGATAGATGTTAAAAAAGACAATTCAACGAATAGTATATTAATATATTAATTAATTCTAACGTATTGTAATATTTTATTGCTTAATTTTATCATTATTGTTTTAATTGATGTTGTAATTATTTTTAATTTGCTTTAAAATAATAATACTATGAAAAAGGTAATTTTGTAAGGTATAAAAAATGTGTTTTTAATCTATTCATTCCGTTTTTCATACAGACCTACGGTACGTTAACGGACCGTCGAAACACAATCTCAACGGACTCACTCCGTAGTTTGTCCAGAATGACGGTCCGTTAACGTACCGTCGAAACGTACTCTCAACTGATTCCGTTTCGATGTTCCTCTTTATCCGTTGACTGTACCGTTTTCGTATCCAGAAAACGGAATGTTTACGGAATCGTATTCCGTATTGCTGTTCCGTATACGGCACCGTTAACGGGCCGTTTTGTTTCTTGGGTAATTATATAAAACATTTGCAGCAAAAGTTTAAATATATTGTAAACATCACATATTTTGTATTATTTGTGAGATGTTTCTTATAAACATCACGAAAAATGTTATATTTGTGGTATGTAGATTCACTGCAGCTACTAGATAAATAGCTTTGCTGCAAATATTCACATATTCCACAGATATTAATGCTTTTGTACACGCATAGAAAAATATTCATGCTGATTATGGAATCCGGCGGATTTGTTACGGCGGGAATATATCAAAATTTTCTCATATTTTCATTATTCAAAACGCCGGTAGCTAAGTGAACGGATTCGGAATAAAATATTTTATTATTTAAAACGCAAAAAATCCGATGTTCATATAAATGTTATCACTTTGAATCCGCATTGAAATTAAGGGGAATTCGAAATGAAATTAATTATATTTGTATTTATTGTGGATTTATAATGGTGTAGTGTTCAATAGTTTATCATAGCATATCCTACATAACTCCTAGCGCCCCTGCTGACTTGGACATGTCGAGCATATAGATAAAAACGCTCCAGCAAAAAAAAGTGTTCAATTCTGCACCTGGCGGGGTTCAACGTATGAGAGGGCGTCCGAAACTCTGATGGAACGACTGGTGGGGCTAGAAGTGGTTATATGTCGCCAGTGAGCCACTAGGGTGGCGTAATGGCCAAAAAATTAAGTATTTATTAAAAATGTATGAATATGTTTTGAATTTATTTATTGTTTGACACTTCACAAAAGTCAACTGAGATTCGGAGTACTTTTTGCGGATCTCAGCTCGCACGGATTCAATAATAACTTTTCTCCGAAAAAGCGAGTCGAGTCGTAGACTCCCGCCGCAACAAATCCGCCGGATTCCATAATCAGCATGATTGTTAGATCCGACAATAAAATAAAATTGCATATTGTTATTTTTAAATAAAATTAAATTGTAATTTATAATATTTGCTTGTCAAATAGAAATAAATTAAACAATGTTTTTATATTTTATTAAATCATCGTTAAACAATATTAAACATAGATAAATACTGTTTCACATTATGGGTTCTAGAATAACGCCAGCCGCAAAACTAACATCTATTGCGCACACCGATGTCGTCAAAGCCACATCCGACAACTAACAGTCAACAGCGATATGAATGTAACGCCGAGTAGGGAGGCGTATGTGCCACTGCTGGCGAACCGACCGTGCCATAAGATGCATTTCCAATGCTGCGCGAGCAGACCGATGGAGTTGTACTGCGAAAATTTGTTTGCCCGTTGCCCACATGCTTAAGATCTGCGATATGTGTGCATGTTCTCTGGCTGATCGCCGCCCACTGCCGCCACCGTAGATGTGGGCATGCGCGGACTTTGCGAGTCATTGTGCGCCTCTAGGACCTGGAACGGCGACTGGGCCTGTTCGAATAGTTGGGGTTTGAGATATGTATGATATTGTCCAACGATGTTTCCAAAAATAGACTTGTAACTAAAATAAACAATATAAAACAAAACGAATTAAATTATAGAATATATTTATTAATTTTAAATATTACTTACAAATATTATTTGAGCTCTGTCTCTGCACAACGACATAAAAACAATATCAAATTTACAGATGTCAATTTGAATTGTTTTAGAAAACAGAGCTGCCACATTATTTTATATAATTTTTCAAATGACAATCATATATTGTGAAAAGGAACAACATATATTTATATACGTGTACATTTTCAGTAAAGCAGCAGAATAAACACAACTTTGCCAAAAATTTAAAAACCGGTTAAACCGAATCAATAAACCGGTTTTCGGTTATTGCAAAAAAAAACGGTTTGACTGTTTTGGTTTCTAGAAAAAACCGAACCGCCAGTTTGTGAAGCCGGTTTTTGACATCCCCGGTTACAAACCAGAGTTCTCCCACGCTATCAGTCTCATTTTTCCGAAACTATTTATTCAAGTGGACTTCGATGCCGGAGTCAGAAGTTCGATGTAATTATTATTAAATTTGTATAACGTAAACAATAAATTACACTAAGAAAACGAAAGATGGTTGAAAAGTATTAGAGCCTTAAACATCATTGCAGTTGCAAATTATTCAAGTCAAATATTTGATACTTTTTGTGATATTTAGACAATATTAATAGTTTTGCAACAAAAGCATTAATATCTGTGGAATATGTGAATATTTGCAGCAATGCTACCTATTTATCTAGTATTTTTATCTGGCTCACAGCTTATTTCGTGCAGTACACTATTCTAATTTTAATGGTTTATAGCTGTTAAATATGCGCTTATATTGACAAAATTTTAACGCAAATTTGTAGACCAAAGTTCATCGAACATAATACCTGAATTCGGATTTTAAAAATTGCTCCCCTCGTGGTGTAACATGACTTTACTATGTCCATTCAGTGGTGATTACAATATATGTCAGTACTGATTAATTTTAAAAATGGGTCACCGCACAACAATAGAACAGCGCGATTAGTCTTATTTCACTTCAAATACGAGAAAACCTAACAAAAAATAGCTGAATTCGTAAACTTGAGTCCCTCTACAGTGCAGAGCACCCACCATTGCTTTTTGCACGAAAATCGTGTGGCCAATAAGGGAAGAAATACTCCGAATAAAACATTTACGGAAGCGGACGAACGACTTGTTATGCGTAAAACAAAGTAAAATCCGAAGCTTTCGGCTCAAAAATTGGGCATGGATGTTTAGAAAGAGAGTTGGGCAATAAATATGTTGCCGAAATTATTCTCCGAATCCTACGGGCCAACGATTTTAATGGTCGAGTAGCACGCAAGAAACCTTTGACAAACAAACATAATCAGCAATTTCGACTGAACTTGCCAAACAGCATATTGTCCATCCGAGTACATTCTGGAACGACGTCATATTCTCAGACGAGTCCAAATTCAATATATTTGCACCCAACGGAATGCATTACGTGTGGCGTAAGGCTAATACAGAGCTAGACAATAAACACCTCAAGTCTACAGTAAAGCAAGGTTGCGGTTTGGGTCTGCATTGCTGCATTCTTCTTCTGCAATTCCTTCGATCCCTAGCGTAGGGCATCAACTACACCTACACGCCATCGTGTACGGTTTTTGGCAATTGCCTTTAACTCACTTTTTCCGAGTTTCTTAGTCTCTCTATCGACTGATCTTCTCCATGTTTCTCTTGGTCGTTCAGGATTTCTCACATCACCTCCCATCGGGTTCCACTCCATGGCTTTTCGAGCAATGCAGCTGTCGTCTTTTCGGAGTGTATGGCCAATCCATCTCCATTTTTGTTTCTTTATATGGTCGTCAATTGGATCCAAGAGTGCTCTGCGAAGCAATTCTCTATTTACTATGATGTTGGGCCAATATATACGAAATATGCTTCGCAGGCAACGATTGATGAACACTTGAAGTCGCGTGGTGATGGTTTTGGTAACCTTCCAAGTGCAGCACCCATATAAAAGGACAGATAGTACGTTTGATTTAAACAATCTTAGTTTTACGCTGGTGCTAAAATTATTGATACGCCAAACCGAAGACAACATACCAAACGCTGCTCTCGCCTTCTGTATTCGACTTTCCACATCGAGATCTGTACCGCCGTTGACCGCAACTTCGCTGCCGAGATAAGTAAAACGCTCTACCGTTTCAATTATCTACTCGCCGATATGCACGGCTCCACTGGTATTTTCTGCGAAGCTCACTAGTTTTGTTTTAGCAACATTTATTTTTAATCCGGCAAAAGACGACTCCAATTGAAGCGACCGTACCATTTTATCCAGTTCTGGTGTTGTATGCGCAAGGAAACAAATGTCGTCTGCGTAATCCAGATGTTGTAGTCGGCTAAACATATTCCACCTCACTCCACATTCTGGGTGTGGGTGCAAAGCCGCACTTAACACATCACCAATAATTAAAAGAAATAGTATTGGTGAACGCACACATCCTTGACGAACGCCGCTGTTGATTCCGAACTGCTCAGACAACTTTCCCTTATGCAGCACGCGGCATTTTGTATCTTCATAAGTTGCTCTAATAACACCGATGATATTTTCGGGAACGCCTCTGCGACGCAGCGCCCTCCATATGCACTCTCGGTTAATGCTGTCAAACGCCTTCGCAAAATCAATAAACACCATGTGCAGTCCAGTGTTAAACTCTGCACACTGCTCGATGATGATTCGAAGAGTGTTGATGTGGTCAGTACACGATGACCCGGGACGAAAACCAGCCTGTTCCGCATCTATTGTGTCATAAAGCGGTTGTTTTAGAAGCTCTAGGATCACTTTGCAATAATCTTGGAGACTGCTGGCAATACACATAAGCCTTGCCAATTATCACATTCTCGCAAATCACCCTTTTTTGGTATCTTCACGATAATGCCTTCTGTCCATTCACAAGGAAAACTTGCGTTATTCCATATGGTGGATATAAGAGGACACAACAGTTCAGCTGCTTTCTCAGGATACCACTTGTAAAACTCCCCCGGTATTCAATCGATTCCAGCTGCTTTGTTGTTGGGAAGTGATTTGATGATTTCATACACGGATGTTGCTACTGTTCTAATGCGGTTATTTATGTTGAGTTGGGGGAGACGTGTAGCAAATTGCGTCACATCCTCATTTAATATATGGTTGAGTACAGAGGAGAAATGGTTCATCCACCTGGTTTGTTGCTCCTCATCCGTTAGTAACAAGCGCCCGTCAATTGTTTTAATTGGGCGATCGACAGTTGAAGGGTTTCTATTCATTAGCTGCTTCGTAATTTTATACAAACCGCTAATGTTGGCCATATTGGCGGCATCTTCCGCAGCTTGAGCCAACTCATCGATGTGGTTACGTTTGTCTCGCCTTACGTTACGCTTGACTTCGCGCTGTTTCTCGCGGTACTGAGTGCGTGAGTGAGTGAGTGCTTTTTTCTGATCCACTGTGTTGGTAGAGACAACGCGCGCTTTTAAAACGACACGTTCTTGGATAGATTCCCAGGTGTTATCAGACATCCAAGGCCGATGGCCACGAGGGTGTTGACCTGCGGCAGCATCATCAGCGTTGCGAAAGATTGACTTAATCGCTTCCCAATGCTGTGCAACAGTTCCTGACGGCGACGTAGCAGTGATGCTTGCTCGCTCATTGCTGCATTCGGTGTTGGAAAATTAGTTTTATTGATGAGATAATGGACAAGACAATGTATCTGAGCATTCTAAAGCAAAATTTACTTCAATGTACCGTTACTTTAGGTGTACGATAAGAATTCGTTTCTATCAAGACAACGACCAGAAACATTAATCGGGAATGGTCCAGTCATGGTTGATTTGGATTTGGCCGCATCTTATGACTCCGTCTGCACAGTCACCAGACTTAAATGTCACTGAAAATTTGTGGACAATTTTGGAAAATGGCGTTCGCAAGCGGAATATTTTCAATAAAAATTATTTGAAATATATTATGATGGAAGAATGGCAAAAAATCTTACCAGAGATTACAATGCCTAGGCGTCATTAAGATGTAAATAAACAAAAGGGCAGCCACATTAACAGACATGCACATAACATTTTTTTAAGATACAGTGCACGAAATAAGCTGTGGCGTTGAATTTTGCAACATTTTCAGTTTTTTTTGCTTTATCTTTTTTTAAAGAAGTTTAAGTAAATCAATTTAAGTTTCTCTGTAAAGATATATATACAAGTAAAAAAATGTCGTTTAAAATTAGATATGGGCGCGTGCCGTGCTTTTTTCGTGTCACGACCGAAAAAGCTGAGTTCGTGCGTGCAATGATTTTTTTTTATTGTTTCAACCCCAATTTAAAAAAACCCTTACTTCCGCTGAAGAAAATCCAAAATTTCGTGGTACTTTAATCTTTTCTTAAAAATTTCTTGTTTTAGTTTAGTTTTTTTACTTATGGATTTTAGAGAATAAAACAGTATTAAACTAAAATCCTTTGGAATATCGGTTCCAATTTGGGTTCCAATATTTTTTAAATTGTGGTTCTGTTTCCAATTCCGGTTCGAACCAAAAAATGGTTTCGATTCCGATTTCACTAATTTTTAAATAACGGATCCGATTCCGGTTCTTTGCGTTCACTGAGAGGGACTATAATTTCGTTTAAAATCAATATCGATTTTTTCAGTGAACTTCATCCGTCGTTTAAACTAAGTTTAATTTGAAAACAGGTCTGATGGTTGATGGTCTAAACTACGTTTAAACTTTTAAAGTTTTTGACATGAATTTTTTCCACAACACTTTTCACTATTTTCTGTCGCTGAGCTGTTTTCAAATTATTATTAATTTTTGTATTTTTACACACCAGCATTAAACAAAAACTCTCAAGTGCACTTTAGTTGCTCGATCTGTTGCTAAAATTTAAAATTACATTTATTTTATTTTTCTGAAACAATTTTTTTATTTATTTAATTTTGAATAACATTTATCAGAAGTCAAAATCGAGAGAATTATTTGTAATTAGCCTGTGATGCCATATGTATTGTCTTGGTCTGTGTTCGTTTTAAAAACGGCTGAACTGAAAAACTGCTAACAAAATTAAACGTCGTTTAATTTAATGAGAAGATTAATTAAACAGAGTTTAAACTACGTTAAAACTAGCACTGAAAAACTGGCCCTTAAAGGAAATAATTATTTTAACCAACCAGCAAGCATTACCCGGCTCTGAAACTTTGTTACAAAATGTAAATAAACAAATTGTCAATACTTACTGGTTTGTTTTCTCCATCAACATCTGTGAAGCCCATTTGTTCCAGTCGTTTTTGTCTATACAATTCATAATGTCTTGAATGAGTTTGTTCTCGCATGTCTTCCATATTAGTCCGGATCAGCATTTCTCGTAATTTTACGAAATCACAGTGTGTTTCGTTTTCTACATGCACAGTACCCCATGGATACTGACGTGCTCGGATCAATTTGCTTCCAATTTTAACAAATTCGGTACTCCCTATAACAGCGAATGGAGCATGAGCATTCATAATTTTGTTAGTTTCAGAAACAGTATCATCATCTGTAGGAAATTTATATATATGCACGCCATTAATTGTCAATTCGTTCAGAATTTTTTCTTTGAAACGATTAAGTTCTATTTTAGAAATCGTATCAGCTTTTCCAATTATTGGAATTATATTAACTTTAGTATCCAATTTCTTCATGCACACTAAATCTAATGATTTTAATCCATGTCCAGTAGGGCAAATAAAATAAAGACATGCATGAATACGGCTATCATGACACGATGGAAAAGAACGCTTAATTTTCAACTCTTCCTGGAGATACGCTTCAAATTGTGAATCAATATGATCTACCACCGAATTAAACGAGTCATCTTTGTTAATTTGATCTCCATATCCAACTGTGTCGCATAATGTAAGTTTAAGCCTAACTGAGCTCTCCTGAAGTTCATACGTATGAGTCTTTAATTTAACATTGGGGTTATTATGAGTACTCGGTGTAGATTCAAAATTTGTATTAAACAAAGTATTCATAAGTGTTGATTTTCCAAGACCAGTTTCTCCAATGCACATAATATTGAAAACAAAACCATTTTGAACGCTGTTGTTTACTAATTGATCAGGCAGACTATCAAAACCAACATGTCCAGTCTGTTTTAGAGTTCGAATATTAGTTTCCTGTTAAATAGAATGAAATAACTAAATTCAAAAACAATGGTACTTTAAATTGTATATTAGACATCTACAAATGCAATAAAATTAAAATACTGAAATGAACTGCTTATGTCACTAAGTACTCCGTGCATTTAATATTGAAATATAGAAAAAATTTAAAAAAAATAAAATTTATCGAACACTCACTGTATTGGTAGCATATTCAGGGACAGTATTGTCACTTGGTTTTGTTGTGAATGTTTTGAACAAAAAATGTTTTGACAGTACTTGACACCAATGAAACAAGTACTGCAGTGAAGTGAAGTCGGCCGAGAGACTTTACGATAATACTGTCGACTGTCATTGCAAAATACACCCAAAACTGTAGAGTACAGTAGTGCATATTTTACAGAGGGAACTATGTTTTTATGTGTTTCTTTTTTTAATATTAGCATATTCCAAACTAGCTATCAATGTCGGGCACAAAAGTATCAAATTTAACACACTTCCTTATATCCGATCGAGTTGAAACATGAAACAAAAATAGTATTCGATGTGGTACATCCTTCCTATTAATATAATAAATCTCTTTGTTGGTTTGTCCTTTTGTTTGTTTGTTCCGCTTCTCCGTCTAAACGGCTGATCCGGTTTTCTTGAAATTTTTACCACAGATGCTGTTGGGGCTGGAAGGAATGATAGGCTATATATGGGCGAGATTCGACAAAAGGGCGTGCCACCTCCGATACAGCCTAAACTTTCAAAACGATATAACTTGGCACTTACATAGCTACAAACTCTAATTTTGACATAAGTATGTTGGGTCTGGACAGAGTATATGCTATATATCGGTGAGATTGGCGGACTGGGAGTGGCACTTTCCATATAACCCAAAAATTAACCAGTTGGGAAGGTTAGATCACATGGGAAATTTTAAAGTAGGGACATTATATAGTAGGCGTTATTATGATAGTTAGGATTATCAAAATCATAGTCATTATAGTCATTATAGGTCAAAACCGACTATAAATACCCTACACATATGTGGTTACAAATAAAAGTGCTATATAGGTCACCAGGGTATACGAGTCCTGAAAATAACTACAAACTTTCAATCGCTGAAGAATTTCAATTCAATTAATACCCACATTTAAAAATTAGTAGGTGTACCGAATTTCGATATTATTTTTTTTTTTGGGATCCACAAGACGTTTCGCGGGAAAACATTATTTTCATATATTTGAGCATGAGTCAATATATAGCACGTATACAGTAATATTGATCTGTAGATGTAAACTTTATATGAGTTATTTGAATATCGATCTGCAATTTTTTTCGTACATACAGCGTAGGTATATAAGTATTCTAAATTATAAGTTTCATTTATCTAACTCTTCAAACTCACCACACCAAAATTCACCACATTAAAACTCACCACTATATAACTCACCACACTGAAAATCACCACACTAAAACTCACCACTCTTAAATTCACCGCACTAAAATTCACCACACTAAAACTCACCACACTATAATTCACCACACTAAAACTCACCACACTATAATTCATCACACTAAAACTCACCACACTTACACTCACCACACCAAAACTCACGACACTAAAACTCACGACACTAAAACTCACCACACTAAAACTTACCACACTTAAACTCACCACACTAAAACTCACGACACTAAAACTCACCACACCAAAACTCACGACACTAAAACTCACGACACTAAAACTCACCACACTAAAATTCACCACAGTAAAATTCATCACAATAAAATTCATCACACTACAATAAACCACACTAAAACTCACCACAATAAACCACATTAAAACTCACCACACTTAAACTCACCACACTAAAATTCACCACATTAAAACTCACCACACTAAAATTCACCACAATTAAACTCACCCCACTAAAATTCATCACACTAAACTCACCACTATAAAACTCACCACACTGAAAATCACCACACTAAAACTCACCACTCTTAAATTCACCGCACTAAAATTCACCACACTAAAACTCACCGCACTAAAACTCACCACACTAAAACTCAGCACACTAAAACTCACCACACTAAAACACACCACACTAAAACACACCACACTAAAAATCACCACACTAAAACTTCTACTGGAAAAACTTTACGGGAAGAATTCTACCGGGAAGAATTCAACTTGAAAGCGTTCAATGGGGAACAATTTTACGGGGAATATTTCAACTGGGAAGAATTCTACGGCGAAATATTCTACGGGAAAACATAGTCTGAGAAAGAATTCTCTTTGAGAATAATTGTTTTAGCGGAGAATTATTTTTGATTTGTTACTACATTTATAAAACAATTAAAAATGTCCACAGCGAAGCACGGGTCCCTGATATAAATAATAAAAAATGTTTTTATATTAATAAAATAGCTCCATATCCTTGCATTCACAAAATCTTTGCAAGAGTCGTGCACGGGTCCAGCTAGTATAAAAATATATTTTAAAATTTGAATTTTTGCCGCTAAAACTATTTTTGAACCGTGTGAATCCGTTCTTAACCTAGAAAGTTGAAATTTAAAATATTTGTAGTATTTAACACGGGGAAAATATGAAAAACTTTGAAAACTTTTGTCGGCTAGAGGGCGTATTTACTATTAATAGACACTCTGAAGTGCGATCTTCACCTAAAAAATTTAAATTTAAAACATGTATATGAACATACTTAAAAAATTGGTAAACCTAAAACTTCGAATGTTCTTTGCTAAGGTGTGCATTTACTATTTATGGACTTGTTCTTCACCTAGAAAATTGAAATTTAGAATATACATAGTATTATAGACTGGAATAAATATGACATTCTCAGAACATCACTTTCCACCGTTAGAGGGCGTTAAGTGCCAAATCCTATATCGCCAGAAAATAGTTCAAAATTCCATCGACATAGGGCGTTAAAGGCAATACTTTAGATCTCGGTAACCACTGAGCCGATATTTGCAAAACTTTGACCAAACTTAACATAGTCTAGACCAGGCATGTCAAACACGCGGCCCGCCAACATTTCTGTGCGGCCCGCGAAAACTTTTTAAATAATATAAAAAAAAATATATTTTTAAGAATTGAAAAATTTAAAAAATATTTTATTTTCAGGCGTTAAAATGATTATTATATTAAATAACGGAGGCATAATCAAGATTACCATTTATTCTTGGTTAAAAACTTATTAATTTATTAAAAAAATATATATAATTTTATATTTTCCAAAATTTAATTATGAGAAATTGAGACTCGAGTCTTAATTTATTTTCATAATTTTCATTTTAAATATTATACATGGCGTTGAACAAATGGCATAACACTAATGTTTATCTTTTTTTCATCAAGTAATATTGTTTTTTATTCATAAAATTTTAAATTTAATGTAAAGTTTTGAATTTCTCTTGGCTATAGTTCACCGGCATTTATAAAAAATATGTAGTAGCGCATAGTTTTGTACGTCTAACAACGAAATGATAAATACATTATTGATTTTTGTTCTACTATTAAAAATAAAAGGAGAAAAAAATAATTAAAACTCAAAAATCTTAAAAACTAGACCCTATTTAACAAAACCATTTTCGGAATTAGCTCCAGTATCAAATAAAGGCGCAATCAAAATAAAAGAAGAATCAAAAATTTGTAGACAAGAGTCTTGCATTGTAAAAATTGTAATTGTATTCATTTTAACATTTTTTTTTTAGTAAGTAAAACTTTTTGTTTAGAGACATTCCACACCAAATCTATCAGAGTTCCAGGCTCACTTTCTCCAGAGATACAGTGGTCCAAAGTTTCAATAAATTAATCAATAATCACTTTTTGTGGTTGTAGAAAAAACTCTTGACCGTAGAATGCTGCAAACCTCATTTTAAGGATAATAAAATAAACTTTGTTATAACTTCTTAATCCGTACATCTTCAATTAATGGATTGTCCTTGCAATTTAAATTAGTTGTGCTTAAAATGAACCCTTTTCAAATTTATATAAATTTTAAATTTATATAAATATCAAATTTACATACGATATTTAAAAAAAAAAAACTTTTTCAATATGTTTGGTAAGAAGTCTGCCATGTGATATATGCCTCGAAGTTTTCTCGAACTAACTTGGATACCAAAATTCGATCTCGTTGCTAATTTTTAAAATTTTGTAATTTTAGTAGAGTAAAATTTTATGTTAGGATATTTAAACATTTTCCACATCGCAATGTTCTTGAAATATATCTCTAAATATATAAAAACTATTTGATGCATTATTAATCCAGAATAGTTTTTATAATCGTTTCGAAAAAAAACAGCGATATGTCGTTTTGGACTATTTTTGTAGTTTTAGTTTATCGTACGATTTTGCGGACATAAAAAGTTGCAACAATTTCGGATGATTGTTAGATCTGTTTTACAAAATTGTCTCTGGTGTTTGAAATATACTCCATTGTATGTACTGCTGACACGATCAAAAAAAATTTAAACATTTTTCCGATATGTTTCAAACTGACAAAAATCGCACCATTTTTTAAATGTGTGTGAAGATATCCATAAAAAGATATCCATAAATGTTATGAAATAACAAATGTGGAACGTATGTGGAACCTATGTTAATATTGAATATATTTTGATTTTTTGTAATTTTTAGCGTTTTTTGTAGTTATTTATTATAGAAAGCATTAAAATAATCAGTAAAATATTAAAATTATCATATACGATAGTCGTTTTATATTTTTAAACCCAAATTGGCGAATTAAGTTGAAAGCAAAGTCCTTTTGGAAACGACCGTATCTTCCAAGATCCGTCTCCTCCAGACATGTGGGATACGTCGTTGGAATCCTCATGATCCTACATTTCATTCATATATGGTCACTACCCCTAGAAAGTTTCAGGAGACCTCCCAAGTGGTGGCAAAGATACCACTCATTATCTGCCCAGTATCCTTAAACATGTCCCTATGGAAACGGCTATAACTTCCAAGATCCGTCTCCTCCAGACATGTGGGATACGTCATTGGAATCCTTATGGTCCTTTCAATCGTATATGGCCATTACCCCTCGAAAGTTTCAGGAGTCTTGCCAAGTGGTGCCAAAGCTACCACTTATTATATGCTCAATATCCCTAAACATGTCCCTATGGAAACGGCTATAATTTCCAAGATCCGTCTCCTCCAGACATGTGGGATACGTCGTTGGAATCCTCATGATCCTACATTTCATTCATATCTGGTCACTACCCCTAGAAAGTTTCAGGAGACCTCCCAAGTGGTGGCAAAGATACCACTCATTATCTGCCCAGTATCCTTAAACATGTCCCTATGGAAACGGCTATAACTTCCAAGATCCGTCTCCTCCAGACATGTGGGATACGTCATTGGAATCCTTATGGTCCTTTCAATCGTATATGGCCATTACCCCTCGAAAGTTTCAGGAGTCTTGCCAAGTGGTGCCAAAGCTACCACTTATTATATGCTCAATATCCCTAAACATGTCCCTATGGAAACGGCTATAATTTCCAAGATCCGTCTCCTCCAGATATGAGGGATACGTCATTGGAATCGTCATGGTCCTACCTTTCATTCATATATGGTCACTACCCCTCGAAAGTTTCAGGAGGCCTCCCAAGTGGTGCCAAAGCTACCACTCATTATATGCTCAATATCCTTAAACATGACCCTATGGAAACGGCTATAACTTCCAAGATCCGTCTCCCCCAGAAATGTGGGATACGGCTATGGAATCCTTATGATGAAATCCTTATTTCTTTCATATATAGTTCTACCCCTCGAAGGTTTCAGGGGACCTACAAAGTGGTACCAAAGGTACCAATCACAATTTGTATGTTAAATTATTGTTAAATTTAACATTTGTGGAACGCATCAACTCAAAACTGAGTTAGAGTGAGTTTTCTCTAACTTGGAAAATGACACAATTTTGACTTTTTAATAAAAAAATAATAAAAATATAAAATGTTCATTAATTAAAGTTTACGTGAATACCATTCATTGATTTGATCGAAAACTAATATTATTAAATAATAAACATTTGTTTTAAATAATCATACAACCGGCCAAAATATATCAGAATTCGCTAAAAAAAATTAATTGTAGAAAACTAAAGAAATTGTTGAAGAGAATAGTACTCGATTGAAAATAAAATATTTTTTAATTAATAGATCGTAAATTATTTAAGGTCATGAATTTGGTCTTAAATAATTTATTTCGTATCGGAGTTATATCGCCTCTATATCGTTTTTTAAATCCAAGTATTTCATCTTAAAGAACATTTTTGTCGATCCTGACTCAGAAATGGGTCGTCCATGACATCGCTAGCTACGAATGCAAAAAAAAGTCTTAGCGTGTTTTTACCACGGAACATAATGAAATCGAAAATATATATTTGTTATACCATAAAAATCTCAACCTTGTGGTGAAACTGGCAAGAAGATTCATTAAAACGTGTTCATCGAGTGTTTAGAACTCCATTTTGTGACATGTTGCCATTCGTGTGAAAAATCTCACGAGTTGGATTTATTAATACATTTTTCTCACATTTAGAAAAATTATTTGCGTTCGTGTTCTGCATATGGTCCGTTCTGGACAATCATTTTGTCCCGATATTCAAATGAAAAATTTCTTTAGTATAATGAATTCCTATGATTCGGTGGAAGTGGCATAGGCATTCTATGGAAAATTTTGACACTTTATGTCATTTATCATTTATCGCGCGTTTTTTTCTAATTTCGTTGAGATTGTACGAGTGTTGCCACGTGCTTTAAAAATCCCACCTGTGGTATTAATTTGGAAAGTTTTCCCACATTTAGGGTGTGTGTTAATTCGACTAAATTACTGACTAATTTAAATTGAACGACTTTTCATTCGATCTAGTCCATATTCAATCGATTATTATATATCTGTTTGCTGCACTCAGAAGAAAATGTACCATTAAGAACTTTATGGTACGACCATTGATCTTATGGTTCATGTATTAATAGTTTCTTCTTTTTAAATCAAAAGTTTTCTAATTAATTCAATAGTATTTGAAAAATTCAGTACCATAAATTTAAATATTTCAATATTATTATTTTAAATAGAATAAATACTGTTCTTTCAATGGTTTCCTCCTATAATAATAAACGTGGTGTAAAAAACATAAAAACGAATACAAACATGTTCGTTTTGTACGTCATTCTGCGTGTTTACTCAAAATGGTCTCATGTATTTTGTAATAATCCATATTATTAAATGCGACATTGGTAAGGACTCAATGTATTTAATGTAAATAAATTATATTTATGGTAGTCGCGTTAGCTCAGTGGTTAGTACGTTGGACTGCGAGCCGAAAGGTCCCCGGTTCAAGCCTGGACTGGGGATAACAACATATTTTCATAGAAACATTTTTCTATACCGCGCTACCTCTCGGCAGTAAATGGCAAACCTACGAGAGTAAAACATTGCCTATGAAAAAGCTCTCACCCGCCGTTCGGATTCGGCAATAAACTGTAGGTCCCACCAATTTGAGTACAAATATAACACGCACAGCTCAAAATGGTGAGAGAGCTCGGCCGAAGTTCTAAACAGGACTGTAGCGCCAAACTATTATTATATTATTATTAAATTATATTTATATATTTATTTATATTTCTATTTTTATTTATTACAGAAAATAAATAATACATCGAACTTCTATTATGGCAACGAACTCAAAAATAACAGCAGACTCACACACAAAAAAAAAATACTATATAAATAATAGTTTTTTACTATTAAAAATAGTCAATAGAATAAATTATTATTTTAATCGGAAAATACCATTAAATACTAGAAAATACTATGACATTGCCATTCATTTTATATGAAAAGATTTATTTTTTTTATACTATTAAATCAATAATTGTCCTATTGACCAATTTTAATGGTATTTGAGCGAATTTTTTTCTGGGTGCAAGTACTACAATCAATTATTGGAAACCAAAGCAAACATTAAATGTGTTATAACCTTTTGCAGCAAGAATTGTCTTTTTATGTGTGTGTTGTAAAAGGGAATATCAATTTCGACATTTAAATAAAATAAAATATACAATAAATTAACTAAAATACATTTTTGTTTTAATAAATTATTAGGAAAATGTAAATTTTTATGGTATAGTCGTACTATACCATAATAATACGTATCATTAAATTTGTATAGGTCTTTCTTATTGTAATTAAAATATCACATTATAAAATTTATGGTACAACCACACATTGTATTAACAGTTTCAATATTACTGAACTAAAGGGACGCATCCTACTGACCAATTTTAATGGTATAAATTATTGTTTTTCTATTGAAATACTAAATACTAAAAAATTTAAGTACTCCCACGACTTTTGGGTTGAAAATGTTTCCAAGCGTGGGCAGCAAACTAATTCTGGCTTTGTGCAACTTTATTTATGTTATTGTAATGGAGGAAATAAATTGTTGTTAGAAACCAAGGATTGAAACCGTAACCGAAACCGAAACCGATATCAGTTTAAAACCGTTTCATTTTTAAAATCGAAACCGTAACCGAAACCGTTATACGAAAATCAAAAATAAACCGATATCCAAAACCGATACAAACGGTTTCGGTTTTATACCGGTTTAAAACGGTTTTTAAAAAAGTATACAAAGAAACAGAAAAACATATTTTATTTTATATAGAAAAGCTTAAGTAAAATTTCATTAATTAAAATTTGGAGTTCCCAAAATAAACATTTTTGGTTGTACAAAAATTCACATGTTGTTTTTTGAGAAAGGATATTTCCAAAACAACGGTATTTGGTCTAAAATTTGTTTTTTGTTTCATTAATCGAATTAACAACAAAACACCAGCAACTCCAAGCAAAATTTTTACGTTAAAAAATGATTCAAATTTTAATATTATTGGTTTTTTATTTATTTTATTAGTAAAATATGTAGGGGAGCTTGAGGTAAAGTGGAACAAGTTTTGAAGAGTTCATTTGAATATTTTTTAAATTCTTTTCATTCATTTATAAGTCTTTTAATGGATTTTTGACTGATGTTTCAAAACAGCTCAATTTCGGACATAAACAAAACAATGGTAATGCAAAAAAAAAATGTAAAAAAAATTTCAAATTATTAACATCTCAGTAACTATTTAAGGAAATACGAAAAATGAAGTGCAAATTCGGCAAGTTTAAACATTTCAAGTATAAGGCATATATTTGTTTACATTAGTGATGATTAAAAATTTCTTGTTCTTGCATCTTGTTCTTGCATTTTTTTGCAAGTACAAAAACGAGAACAAGATCGAGATTTTGCAACAAAAAACAAAAAAGGGCAAGTGATTTTAATGTATTTATTATGTTTTTAAGGTAATAATGATATACAAAATAATTCATGATATTACTAAATATTGAACAACAAGTAACAATGGAAAGCGTGCAAAATATTTATGAACGTGAACATTAATGAAGATGTTTTTTTTTTTTGTCAATTCTAAAGAATATAAGCATCTTATAAATAAGGCCTGTGAAGCACTTTTGAAGCGGTAAATAGCTTTACAAGTGCTTCAAAAGTCGCTTCAAAAAGATAAAATAGACAAAACAATGTTTTTTTCTCTTTTCTTCGCTACGCAAGTTCGTACATCGATTGTGCATATGCACTGTGCTATGCACATTATTATTTTTGTTTTACTTTTATGTATAGTTTTTTTGTTAATTGTAAAATCATGAAGTAATAACAAATAATGGGCCCTATTATGATTAGCGAAGCGAATGGTTTTGGCGAAGCGAACGTCCAAAAAGCTATTATGGCGTACATTCGCCAGACTTCATTCGCCAAAAAACGGGAAAAGTCAAGCGAACGTAAAAAAACATGCAACACTCAACCGATTTTCATTCGCTTCAAGTGTCAAAGTCAAGCGAATCAACAGTTCATGTGACGAATCGGCGAACGTATCTTTATCTATTGTTTTTCAGTTTTTCTTTTGATTTTTCATTTCTTTTTCTTCTGTGCTTTTGTTTATTAGGCTTTTTCTGATTTTCAATTTTTTTTATCCTTAGTTTTTCGAAAAGGATGTCTATAATTTTGAGTTTTTGTGGACTAACTAATAAACGTAAAAAAAACAATTTTTTTCACACTTTTTATTTTGATTTTAAACTTAACACTAATAAAAAAATGTCTGGAACTGCTCCGACTGCTGATGAGGATGCAGCTTAGTTCATCGCGCGAAGTTATTTGTGCCACAGATGAATGCTTCGGAGGACAGACCACCATCACTGTAACTTATTGTAGTCTTCCTCCTCGTCGTCGCTCCAGCTTTGGCTTCTGTTTAACGCGCTCTTCTTTGATTGCGTTGGGCCCATCGTTTTTTCGGAACATTTTTATTATTTTTCTAAACAAGTAAATTCACAGCAGCTGTTTTGAAACTCTAGGGTTTCTTTAAATTAAAATAAAAGAAGTATTTCTCCAAATAAAAAAACTACTTTTTTTTAATAAAAAGTATTTATTTTTATGTAAAAATAATTCCAATATCAAAATTTAAAAACATATTTTACTGTAAATTTTAACTAATTTGAATTGTTCCGAAGTTTATTTGGATACTTTTTAATCTTTTATAGACAAAAAATAACAAAAAACCGAAAAAGTATTATTGTTCTGAATCGAGTTAACGTTTTTTAAACCATAAATAATATTAAATGGGTTTTTAATAAAAAAAATAGATATTAAGATAAAATAGTTAAAAGTGTTCTAAAAAAAGGCAGTACTAAAAGCACGCAACATGATACTATTTTTTTCAACTCTGAATTGCGTCATTTTATCCGTCAAAGTTGTAAGTGTAGCTCACTTTTGAAACCATTAAAATTAGTACATTCGCCAGTTCATTCGCCAAAGCGTTCGCTAATCATAATAGGCCCCAATATATGAACATTTTCATTGTGTGATATATTTAGCTGATATATTGCTTTTTTCACAAATCCGCTGATTCGTTTGAAAGTGCAACAACAACAAAAATACGAATAAAGTAGCATCCAAGCTTTTGATAGAATTTTTGGCGGGACATTATTTGTACCACAAGAGAACTCGTTGTTGATGCCAACTAGATAGCTGTACTAGATACATACATGTAGTGTGGTGCCATGCGTCTGTCATACATGTAGTGTGGTGCCATGCGTCTGTCCGTTGTCATGCGTCTGTCTGTTGTCATGCGTCTGTTTGTTGCCACGCGATGATACAGGATAGCAACGAAGAGTTGTCGTTGTGAAAGTGTGTGTATACGAATCGTAATCGTTATTGTTATATTCTCTTCTTTGTGTTAGTATTCGCTTTGTAGCGTTTGAGTTTGTGTTCGCATGGTGTTCGCAAAGAAAAATGTTACTCTGCAAGATATTATTTGAGTTCTCTTGACATACGGTACGTGTAGTATATGGATTTTTTTAATCTGTGACGAAAACAGAAATATGCCTATATGAAATATTCCTTATATTTATTGCAAGGATTGAAACCGTAACCGAAACCGATATCCGTTTAAAACCGTTTCATTTTTAAAATCGAAACCGTAACCGAAACCGTTATACGAAAATCAGAAATAAACCGATATCCAATACCGATATAAACGGTTTCGGTTTTATACCGGTTTAAAACGGTTTTTGAAAAAGTATACAAAAAACCAGGAACACATATTTTATTTTATATAGAAGATCTTAAGTAAAATTTCATTAATTAAAATTTGGAGTTCCCAAAATAAACATTTTTGGTTGTACAAAAATTCACATGTTGTTTTTTGAGAAACGATATTTCCAAAACAACGGTATTTGGTCTAAAATTTGTTTTTTGTTTCATTAATCGAATTAACAACAAAACACCAGCAACTCCAAGCCAAATTTTTACGTTAAAAAATGATTAAAATTTTAATAATATTGGATTTTTATTTATTTTATTAGTAAAATATATAGGGGAGCTTGAGGTAAAGTGGAACAAGTTTAGAAAAGTTCATTTGAATATATTTTAAATTCTTTTAAATGATCTATTCAATAGAATACCATTTATAAGTCTTCTAATGGATTTTTGACTGATGTTTCAAAACAGCTCAATTTCAGACATAAACAAAACAATGTAATGCAAAAAAAAATGTAAAAAAAGTTTCAAATTATTAACATCTCAGTACCTATTTAAGGAAATACGAAAAATGAAGTACAACTTAGACAAGTTTAAAAATTTGAATATATTTTAAATTCTTTTAAATGATCTATTCAATAGAATACCATTTATAAGTCTTCTAATGGATTTTTGACTGATGTTTCAAAACAGCTCAATTTCAGACATAAACAAAACAATGTAATGCAAAAAAAAAATGTAAAAAAAGTTTCAAATTATTAACATCTCAGTACCTATTTAAGGAAATACGAAAAATGAAGTACAACTTAGACAAGTTTAAAAATTTCAAGTATAAGGCAGATATTTGTTTACATTAGTGATGATTAAAAATTTCTTGTTCTTGCATTTTTTTTTGCAAGAACAAAATCGAGATTTTGCAAGAAAAAGAACAAGAGCAAGTGCAAGACTAAGACTGCAAGAAAAAGACTCCTGCGTTTTTTTATGATTTTAATGTATTTATTATGTTTTTAAGATAATAATGATATACAAAAGAATTCATGATATTACAAAATATTGAACAATAAGTAACAATGGAAACGTGCAAAATATTTATGAACGTGAACATTAATGAAGATGTGTGTTTTTTTTGTTTTTGTCAAATTCTAAAGAATATAAGCATCTTAAAAATAAGGCCTGTGAAGCAATTTTGAAGCGGTAAATAGCTTTAAAAGTGCTTCAAAAGTCGCTTCAAAAAGATAAAATAGACAAAACAATGTTTTTTTCTCTTTTCTTCGCTACGCAAGTTCGTACATCGATTGTGCATATGCACTGTGCTTTTGCACATTATTATTTTAGTTTTACTTTTATATATAGTTTTTTTGTTAATTGTAAAATCATGAAGTAATAAAAAATAATATATTAACATTTTCACAGTGTGATATATTTAGCTGATATATTGCTTTTTGTGTTTTTCTTTTTTCACAAATCCGCTGATTCGTTTGAAAGTGCAACAACAACAAAAATGCGAATAAAGCAGCATCCAAGCTTTTGATAGAATTTTGGCGGGAAATTTTTTGTACCACAAAGAGAACTCGTTGTTGTTGCCAACTAGAGAGTTGTACTAGATACATACATGTAGTGTGGTGCCGTGCGTCTGTCCGTTGTCATGCGACTGTCTGTTGTCATGCGTCTGTCCGTTGTCATGCGTCTGTCTGTTGTCATGCGTCTGTTTGAGGGTTGTCGTTGTGAAATCGTAATCGTTATTGTTATATTCTCTTCTTTCTGTTAGTATTCGCTTAGTAGCGTTTGAGTTTGTGCTCGCATGGTGTTCGCAAAGAAAAATGTTACTCTGCCAGATATTATTTGAGTTCTCTTGACATACGGTACGTGTAGCATACGGTACGTGGTCACGATATTTTAAATTAAATTTTTTTCTTGACGTAATCAATTAAATAATTCATATAACACAATATTTTTACTGAAATAACAACAAACATTGTTTAAATTACGTTTCCCACTTTACCCCAGTAATTTAGGACCATATGAAAAATGTAAAATTATTTGAAAAATATGGAAATAAAGAAAATTTGTACAAAAACCGAAATCAAAACCGAAACCGTAACATGGAACTGGTATACCGAAACCGTTTCGTTATAAAAACTTAAAACCGAAACCGAAACGCGGAAAAAACCGAAACCGAAATCGAAACCGTTATTCGTTTAGGTTTCAATCCTTGATTTATTGTATATGTATGTATATCGTATAATGTATATCGTCGTTGTATAACGAAAAGTCACCAAATACATTTTTATGAAAAACTTAATTTTCGAATTTGTTGATTAATATTATAAAGAGTAATTGATGCATTTTTAAAGTTGAAATATCAATTGATAGATTTACATTTTTTTATCATGTAGTAAAAATGGAAATCATCGATTAAAAATTGACAGATACACAAAGATATTTGTAAAAAATATTTAGCATTTTGAAAATGTATTTGGTGACTTTTCGTTCTACAACGACGATTTGTTCATTTAATTATGGTCTTGAGATTTTGAATTGTCTCGTCAACATCACTTGATTTATACAATTATTTTTTATTAGTTAAGTCTTGTTAAAATATAATTAAAATTTGTATGTTATTGGATTTTTTTTTTGTTAGTAAAATGTTGAAGAAATTGAAAATATGGAAAACAAGTAACTTAAATACAATTAGTGTTCAAATTATATTCGTTTTCATAATTAATATGCAGTTTAAGATATTTGTCTTCGATCATTTATTTAAAATTTAAAAGATTAAGATTACCATTTCTTGCTTTGCTCTTGCAAATGATCATCACTAATTTACATATATTGCAGTTCACAGATTTATTGAAATTTAATTTCTTTGGCTTTTATGGATGAAAATTGTACAAAATTCTCCTTCTTTGCAATTCAGATCATATCTCAGGTGAAGTCAAAATGTTGCTTTTCATTGGTTTGTGGTCACGAAATTTTAAATTAATTTTTTTTCTTGGCGTAATCAATTAAATAATTCATATAACACAATATTTTTACTAAAATAAAAACAAACATTGTTTAAATTACGTTTCCCACTTTACCACAGTATCATAATTTGAACATAATTTACCACAATATAATAAAAGTAAAATTATTTGAAAAATATGGAAATAAAGAAAATTTATACAAAAACCGAAATCAAAACCGAAACCGTTACATGGAACCGGTATACCGAAACCGTTTCGTTATAAAAACTTAAAACCGAAACCGTAACCGAAACCGAAACCGAAACGCGGAAAAAACCGAAACCGAAATCGAAACCGTTATTCGTTTAGGTTTCAATCCTTGTTAGAAACACTGGTCAACAAATACTGTTTATGTTGTTTTTATTGGTTAGATTTAAATAATGAGTGTTTTAATTAAGAATAACTAAATAAAGTCAATTTAAGAACTGGTCGACAATTTCTATTTACTATTGGGGTTGAAGTCGACTCTGTAGAGTAAAACATATCTTTTTATTAATGATTTAAATATTTATATTTTCAATTATTATTGTATACAGACACTCACCGCCTTCTCTTTCCAACAGTGTTGCATCATTTATCAAGTAAAATAGGGCAGAAATGTGAAATCCTATTAATATAATAAATCTGTTTGTTCGATTGAACGTTTGTACGTTTGTTTCGCTTCTCCGTCTAAACGGCTGATCCGATTTTCTTTAAATTTTTACCACAGATGCGGTATGGTCTGGAAGGAATGATAGGCTATATATGGGCGGGATTGGACAAAGAGGCGTGGCACCTCCCATACAACTTAAACTTTCAATACAATATAACTCGGCACTTTTACCAGCTACGAACATGAAACAAAAAACTCAAATACAAAAAAAAAAATTAAAAACAAAAAAGCACAAAACAAAAACAAAAGCAAAAATACAAAAACAAAAGCAATCACGTTTGTTCCGTTTCTCCGTCTAAACGGCTGATCCGATTTTCTTGAAATTTTAACCACAGATGCGGTATGGTCTGGAAGGAATGATAGGCTATATATGGGCGGGATTTGGCAAAGAGGCGTGGCACCTCCCATACAACCTAAACTTTCAATACGATATAACTCTGCACTTTCACCAGCTACGAACATGAAACAAAAAACTCAAATATAAAAAAAAAATGATAAAAACAAAAAAGCAAAAGCACAAAACAAAAGCAAAAATACAAAAACAAAACCAATCACATAAAACCACAATCCAAATTAATGAAAAACAAAAAAAAAATGGAAAGAAAAAGAAAAACAAACTCACCACACTAAAGCTAACCAAACTAAAATTCACCCTTAAATTCACCACACTAAAACCCACCACACTATAATTCACCACACTAAAACTCACCACACTAAAATTCATCACACTAAAACTCACCACACTTACACTCACCACACCAAAACTCACGACACTAAAACTCACCACACTAAAACTCACCACACTAAAATTCTCCACACTAAAATTCACCTCACTTAAACTCACCACACTAAAACTCACCACCCTAAAACTCACGACACTAAAATTCACCACACTAAAACTCACCACATTAAAACTCACTACACTCAAATTTCGCCACACTAAAACTCACCACACTAAAACTCACCGCACTAAAATTCACCACACTAAAACCACCACACTATAATTAACCACACTAAACCTCACCACACTAAAATTCACTACACTAAAACTCACCACAATAAAATTCATCATATTAAAATTCATCACACTAAAACTCACGACCATAAAATTCACCACACTAAAACTCGCCACACTAAAACACGCCACACTAAAACACGCCACATTAAAATTCAGCACACTAAAATCCACCACACTAAAACCCACCACACTATAATTCACCACACTAAAACTCACCAAACTAAAAATCACCACACTTAAACTCACCACACTAAAATTCACCACACTAAAATTCACCACACTAAAACCCACCACACTAAAACTAACCACACTAAAACTCACCACAATTAAACTCACCACTCCAAAAATCACCACACCTAAACTAACCACAACGAAACTCACCACATTAAAACCCACCAAACTAAAACTTCTACTGGGAAAAACTCTACGGGGAAGAATTCTACAGGGAACAATTCTACCGGGATGAATTCTACGTGAAGAATTCTACGGGAAAGCGTTCTATGTGGATTTTACGGGGAAAATTTCTACTGGGAATAATTCTGCGGAGAAACGTAATCTGAGAAAGAATTGTCTTTGAGAAAAGTTGTTTTGGCGGAGAATTATTATTTGGTTACCACATTTATAAAACCAATAAAAAAACTTCAACAGATAAGCACGGGCCCCTCATATAAATAATAAAATGTTTTTTATATTAATAAAATCGCTCCATATCTTTGAATTCAGAAAATCTTGGCACGAGTCGTGCACGGGTCCAGCTAGTAAATAAATATTTTAGAAAATAGTTGTGTTTGAGATTTTAATCACTTTAGACACAAATTTTATATCCGAAAACCTTTTACAAAATAATAACAAATAATATTTTTTTTTATGCGAAAATTATATAAATGTTATGAAAAAGAAATGAATAATTATTTAAGAGGATTTAATTTTTATACATTAGTAATTACAAAAAAAATAACTAATATATGTGCATTGGTCTGTTAAAACCAATCTGAAATAATTAAACTCTTAAACAGATATTTAAATTACCCGTAATTTCTTCAAAATGCAACACTTAAAACCCGCTCACTTTTGCGTTGCAATCCCTGCTCACTTCTGCCCGTAAATACCCCACGCTAAGCACTCGATTTCTTGCAACGCAGTCAGTCGCGGGCTGGTGAGATGGGCATAGAGAACGTGTTTCCAACGTAATGCACACACTTGGAAACATTTTCAACCCAAAAGTCGTGGGAGTACTTAAATTTTAAAGAATATGTTTCGGACATCCCCCGGAGCAGTGTCGCCAGATATGTAGAAAAATTACGCTTTTGGTAATTTTTCATCGTTTTTGGGAATCGGTAATTACCACACGCAAAAATTAACACATGTCATATTTTTCTCTCATGTGGGAAAATAAATTACGATTTTTCTGTAAAGTACGGTTTTCAAATTGAAGACTACCTAAAAACTCACAACATAAACAAAAACAAGTGAACAACGGACACTCAAAATATTTCGATTTTCTTTATTTCACCTTTTATTTGCTATAGCAATATTACTAAGTTTACCTTAAAAATTGGTACTTCATAAATATATTAAAAATTATGTAACTAAATTATTTAATTGATATTATTTATAGATATTTAGTCATTTTTCATTAAAATATTGATTTTATTCATAAAATTCTTAATTATTTTGATGTAAAATGTGATAATGAGGAGTATGTGGTGGTAATATATAGTTTTTTTTTTTGATAATAATTACTATGTTTTGGTACTGAGGTATTTTGTGGTAATTTGAGGGAATTAGAGGTAAATATAGGATTTTTTGGTATTTTGTGGTAATTTGAGGGAAATTGTGGTACATATCCCCTGTGGTAATTTGTGAGAATTTGCTGTGGTAAAATGAGAATTCTTGTGGTAATTTCATCTGGCGACACTGCCCCGGAGAATTTTAAGGAGTGTATGTGGTTAAAAGAGCTAAAGGAGTGTTCTACCCGAACGTACTTAATAATATTTATTAAATGTGAGAAAACTTTCCAAATTAATAGCACAGGTGGGATTTTTAAAGCACGTGGCAACACTCGTACAATCTCAACGAAATCAGAAAAAAACGCGCGATAAAATGAATTATTCACATGAAGTGTTAAAATTTTCCATAGAATGCCTATGCCACTTCCACCGAATTATAGGAATTCATTATACTAAAGGAACTTTTCATTTGAATATCGAGAGCAAAATGATTGTATGCAGTACACGAACGCAAATAATTTTTCTAAATGTGGGAAAAATGTATTAATAAATCCAACTCGTGAGATTTTTCACACGAATGGCAACATGTCACAAAATGGAGTTCTAAACACTCGATGAACTGGAAGATTCACTTGGATGCGTCTACACGTTTTAATGAATCTTCTTGCCAGTTTCACCACAAGGTCGAGATTTTTATGATATAACAAATATATATTTTCATTATGTTCCGTGGTAAAAACACGCCATGACTTTTTTTGCATTCGTAGCTAGCGATGTCATGGGCGAACCATTTCTGAGTCAGGATCGACAAAAAGGTTCTTTAAGATGAAATACTTGGATTTAAAAAACGATACGAAATAAATTATTTAAGACCAAATTCATGACCTTAAATAATTTACGATCTATTAATTAAAAAATATTTTATTTTCAATCGAGTACTATTCTCTTCAACAATTTCTTTAGTTTTCTACAATTATTTTTTTTTTAGCGAATTCTGATATATTTTGGCCGGTTGTATGATTATTTAAAACAAATGTTTATTATTTAATAATATTAGTTTTCGCTCAAATCAATGAACGGTATTCACATAAACTTTAATTAATGAACATTTTGTATTTTTAATTATTTTTTATTAAAAAGTCAAAATTGTGTCATTTTCCAAGTTAGAGAAAAGTGGCAACTTCACAGCTGACTTATACTATAATATAGTTATCTCACTCTAACTCAGTTTTGAGATGATGCGTTCCACAAATGTTAAATTTAACATAAATTTAACATACAAATAGTGATTGGTACCTTTGGTTCCACTTTGTAGGTCCCCTGAAACTTTCGAGGGGTAGACACTATATATGAATGAAATCATAAGGATTCCATAGCCGTATCCCACATGTCTGGAGGAGACGGATCTTGGAAGATATAGCCGTTTCGATAGAGTCATGTTTAAGGATACTGGGCATATAATGAGTGGTATCTTTGGCACCACTTGGGAGGTCTCCTTTCGAGGGGTAGTGACCATATATAAATGAAAGGTATGACCATGACGATTTCAATGACGTATCCCACATGTCTAGAGGAGACGGATCTTGGAAGTTATAGCCGTTTCCATAGGGACATGTTTAAGGATATTGAGCATATAATAAGTGGAAGCTTTGGCACCACTTGGGAGGTCTCCTGAAATTTGCAAGGCGTAGTGACCAAATATGAATGAAAGGTAGGGCCATGACGATCCAATGACGTATCCCTCATATCTGGGGGAGACGGATCTTGGAAGTTATAGCCGTTTCCATAGGGTCATGTTTAAGGATATTGAGCATATAATGAGTGGTATCTTTGGCACTACTTGGGAGGTCTCCAGAAACTTTCGAGGGGTAGTGACCATATATGAATGAAATGTAGGATCATGAGGATTCCAACGACGTATCCCAGTAGCCGCGGTAGCTCAGTGGTTAGTGCGTTGGACTGCGAGTCGAAAGGTCCCCGGTTCAAGCCTGGACTGGGGCTAACAACATCTTTTCATAGAAACATTTTTCTATACCGCGCTACCTCTCGTCAGTAAATGGCAAACCTACGAGAGTAAAACATTGCCTATGAAAAGCTCTCACCCGCCGTTCGGATTCGGCAATAAACTGTAGGTCCCACCACTTTGAGTACAAATATAACACGCACAGCTCAAAATGGTGAGAGAGCTCGGCCGAAGTTCTGTACAGGACTGTAGCGCCAAACTATTATTATATTATCTTTGGCACTACTTGGGAGGTATCCTGAAACTTTCGAGGGGTAGTGACCATATATTAATGAAAGGTGGGATCATGAGGTTTGCAATGACGTATCCCACATGTCTCGAGGAGACGGATCTTGGAAGTTATAGCCGTTTCCATAGGGACATGTTTAAGGATACTGGGCATATAATTAGTGGTAGCTTTGACACCACTTGGCAAGACTCCTGAAACTTTCGAGGGGTAGTGACCATATATAAATGAAAGGTATGACCATGACGATTTCAGACATGTCAATGACAGTGACATGTCTGGAGGAGACGGATCTTGGAAGTTATAGCCGTTTCCATAGGGTCATCTTTAAGGATATTGAGCATATAATAAGTGGTAGCTTTGGCACCACTTGGGAGGTCTCCTGAAACTTTCGAGGCGTAGTGACCATATATGAATGAAAGGTAGGGCCATGACGATCCAATGACGTATCCCTCATATCTGGGGGAGACGGATCTTGGAAGTTATAGCCGTTTTCATAGGGTCATGTTTAAGTATATTGAGCATATAATGAGTGGTATCTTTGGCACTACTTGGGAGGTCTCCAGAAACTTTCGAGGGGTAGTGACCATATATGAATGAAATGTAGGATCATGAGGATTCCAACGACGTATCCCACATGTCTGGAGGAGACGGATCTTGGAAGATACGGTCGTTTCCAAAAGGACTTTGCTTTCAACTTAATTCGCCAATTTGGGTTTAAAAATATAAAACGACTATCGTCAATGATAATTTTAATATTTTACTGATTATTTTAATGCTTTCTATTATAAATAACTACAAAAATGCTAAAAATTACAAAAAATCAAAATATATTCAATATTAACATAGGTTCCACATACGTTCCACATCTGTTATTTCATAACATTTATGGATATCTTTTTATGGATATCTTCACACACATTTTTTTTTTAAATTTCGCATGCGGCGCTTTTAACGAGGGTCAATGGAAAATGTTATAATCTTAACATTATATTATATTTTCCAACAGAAGAACCAAATGTAAAAAACGAGCGAATTTTTTTTGTATGGTACACAATTGCGGCCCGCCTCATCTTTTGAGTTGCCAATGCGGCCCATGATGCCTGGTCTTGACTCTAGAGTGTAATTCCAAATTTTATCGATAGAGGCCTTTAAGAGCAAAACATTATATCTCGTATCCACCTAATCGATCTCGACAAAGCTTGGTACAGGAAATTCTTGGGGCACTGAATTTTTCAAAGGCTTGAGTGTAGTAGGGTTTTAAGAGTTAAATTATAACTGGGTAACCGTTAAACCGATCTTGGCAATACTTAATACTGAGACTCTTTCGGATACGCCAATTAACATTGACTGAATAGTAATTGTAAGGCCGTCATTAGAACTTTTTTGATGAAACTGTTGCAATGGGCATTTAATCAATCCACGACGTTGGAACATGCTATTTTATAGTTGGAACAATTTTATCAAAATTCATGTTTTTTATGAAATTGTTCCAACGGCCATAGAATGACTAAGAAGTGAAAATAAAAAACTAATAAAAAAAAACTTTTAAAAAAACAAGCTTTTAAAAAAAACAAATTCTTTAAAAATATAAATTATATTTATAGTAGATATGATCATTTATAATAAATACATATTAAAATACGTAATAAATTAAATGAAATTTTATTCAAATTAGGTTATTTAGATATAAGTTTATATTTAATAAATTTTAAAATTTACTAAGAAGTTTGCAAATACAAAAATAAAAGCGTGCGGCGTAAATATTGAATATTACAGCTCCACCTCTAATAAACTTTGCAATTCAGTTTCACTTCGCAATATTTTTCAAGGTAATAATGGAATATAGGTAGATCTGTATGGAAGTATCTACGAGTTTTGTAAGCAGTGCTGACATCGGAATGATGTTTGTTCGGCATTTTATGTTTTTACCTCAGAATAATCTGGCTTAACAGAAATGTCTATTTATTTAATATAAGTCATCGATTTTGGATAAAAGTTATCTATCTCCTTGCTAAGAAGGGACGTAATAGGACACAGCGGTGCGCGCCTAGCCTGATTAGGAGGTTGTACCAACCTCCTAGTCAGCAAGCATGAGGTTGTTTAAACCTCCAAGTCAGCAAGCCGAAACCTCCAATTGAAATTTTATTTTAAGAATATTTTTTTATATAGAAAACTTATTTATGTACAGTTTTCAATATGTATTTTTGATGCGTAATGATGTCACGTACATAATTTAAAGAAATATATCTATTAATTATTGTTCCCTGAAAAATAAAAATAGTATGAACCCACACTTAAATATTTTATTTCATCATAATTAAACAAAATAAAAAACTATTTATAATGCCACATGTGGTCACATATATTTATTATATTTCACTAGCTAAACAGCAATTTGTATTGAATTCATTCATTATTTTATTAATATTCATATATTTATTTCGCATTTTTACTTAATTAATGAATTTCTTATTGTTTGCCACTAGTGAAAATTTTTGACGTTCATTTATTTCTGCATGCATATATAATTGTTGGCAAGAAACTGGCAACTGAACTTCTGATAGACATGAGGTTGCCGTTTGGCATTTATTTTGTTGATACAATAACGTACTTAGTTGCCGTAACAAATGCACAAACGTCAAATTTTGCCAGAATGAAAAATGCAATCATGAGGTTACGACAACCGAACGTGCAGTTGGACGGACTAACATTTCGGTTAGAGTAAAAAAATGATACGTTCATTTTAAATGACATGAGGTTGCAACAAATGTATTTTGGTTGCAACACTGAAACGGTGGTTCAATTAACCTCATGCCAAAAGAGGATTATTCTGTGTGTAGTGTATATTTTTAATTTTGTATTTCAAAATATGTAATTATTACAAGGTAAAGTCACAATATCTTTGGAAAAATCCACTACAAGATCTCGCTTTTTATTCAATAATGTAACTAATAGACTACTTTTAGAATATATGGCTCAATTTAGCAAATTGATAAATTAAAACCTTATTATTTATGGTTTACTAAAAGTTGAGCGTTTTTTTGATAAAATATTCAAGAAAACTTTAATTTGATATGTTATATTTTATCAACTATCAAAGATAGCGGGTTGGTTTTTGATTTTGGTACATACTTTTATGCACGTTAATCCGTGTATAGATCATTTAATGGTACTTAAGAATATAATGCTCAAAAAAGAACTATTTTTGAAAAAAGCTATGTTTTCGCACTTGTTACCACAAATTATGACCCAGATCGGTGGACAAATTATGTGAAATTTTTATGGGTTGATTTAGTGGCTAAAGTTAATAGTTTGAGCAAAAAAAAAAAGTTATTATCAAAAAATTATTTTCAAAAAACCGCACAAAAAAATTGAAACCGCTTTATTTTAAAAAATCTGCCTACGATTTTTTTTATTTTAGTCTTAAAATACTCGGGGGAAATGTCCGAAACATATTCCTAATACATTTAAGTTTTTCCACGACTTTTGGGTTGAGTGTTTCATGCTAGGCGTGGGTGTGCAGCCTGTCATCTAACCAGAATATTTAAAATGCTTTTACTATCGACTTATAAAAACAGTGCATACACTCAAAATAAACAGTCTGCTATTAATACCAAACTCTAAATTTTAAAAAACTTTAAATTGCATTTACAGCATACTTATATCTGCAATAGCGAACTGTTTGCTGGGAATCTTAGTTCTGCTAGTGATCAAGATTGTGCTAGTGTCACTGGTGTGCATATCGCTAATAGCTAACCTACAAGAGATGAAGCTATAGTCACGAGACGCTGCGTCCAAATGTGTCTATAATTCGTACTCTTTTTCGAAAACATGTTTATTTAAAAGAGACATTTCTTCTACGTAATAATAATGCACGCATGTAAGAGTGAAATAAAGGTAAAATAAAAAAATAAGATAAATAAAAAAAATATATAATAAAAAATAATAATATAAAAATAAAAAAAAATATAATAAAAAATAATAATATAAAAATAAAAAAGTATATCAGAAATAAAAAAAATACAAAAAAATATATTTTTTATTTTCTTTTTTATGAATGGAGTTAACAGCAAAAAATATTAGTTAAAACAGCTAAAACTGTCTGCTCTAATAGGATATAAAAAGTTTACTGAAACAGCAAACTGTCATTTGCTGTTTTACCAAAATCCGTAAAACTGTTACAGAGTATTTATTTTGAGTGTAGCTTTAAAAATAAAAAAAAAATAAATGTAAAATATTGGTAATTTTAATATTTTTGCCGCACGCTTTTATTTTTGTATTTAAAAACTTCTCAGTAAATTTTAAAATTTATTGAATATAAACGTATATTTAAATAAAATTTAATTTATTTAGTATATTAATATGTATTTATTGTAAAAGTTCATAAATATTGTTACGAAAATTCAGTCTACGGAAAACTGTTCTACAAGTTCGTATCTCTGGATTGTGTACAAAATAAAAACACTCTTATATTTGGTTTGAACTAGTATTATTTCAACTAGTATTAATTAACTTTATTTAATTAAATAACAACTTAAAGAACAATCACTTATATCAACTGCTGAATTTCTACAATTCAGCTTTACAATGTTCACTCACGAGACGCACTAGTTCACTACCAAATCACAACTGAAGTGCTGTACCTCAGATGCGGCTCCCTTATATACTGCATGCATCAGTTCGATACGTTTCGACAAGCTTCGACTTGTTTCGAGAACCTTCTACTCGTTTCGTGAATGACGCAAGCTATTGGCTTCTCATTCGCACTCATGTGTTTTAATGCGCTGATCTTCCATCTCTTTTTCACACATTGCCTCAGTGCGCTGAGTGATGTTCCGTCTCTTTCTAACACATGCTTAGTGCGCTGATTTGTCTTGCTTCTCATTAATTATTGTTGATTGCTTGCACTATGGGGCAAATTACATCTTTTCGTAACATCTGCCCTCCACCTAAATCTGTTCGTCCCGAACAGATGTTAATCCTCTCTCTCTCTCTATACGGCGCCAATCTTTCTAAATGTACTACTTTTATTTTTCGTCTAACGCCCGCAGTATTCTGAATCCGATACACTACATCATTAATTCTTTTAATTATCTTATATGGTCCTTCCCAGTGTGTTTGTAGCTTAGGGGATAAGCCTTTCTTCCTTTGTGGGTTATAGAGCAAAACAAGCTATCCTTCCGTAAATCCCTCTGAATTTGTGCGCAAGTCGTATCTGGCCTTCATCTTATCACTCGCAAATTGTGTACGCTGCCTTACAAACTGATGCACTTCATTCAGTTCTTCACTTTTCTGGAAACATAGTCGTGTACAGGAATTCCAGCTGAAGGACTCGCACCAAACTTTAAATCTGCAGGTAATCTTAAGTCTGTTTCAAAAAATATTTTAGATGGTGAAGCTGCTGTGATATCATGAATCGCCGTTCGATAAGC
The DNA here is from genome assembly GCA_951804985.1 of Dryomyza anilis. Lineage (NCBI taxonomy): Eukaryota > Metazoa > Arthropoda > Insecta > Diptera > Dryomyzidae > Dryomyza > Dryomyza anilis. The sequence continues at coordinate 53,118,726 of OX638133.1, read as the reverse complement.
CATGAGAAATAGTGGTATGTGTGTATCCCAATCTTTTTGATTTTTATCAACCATTTTTCTCAGATACTCTTCCAAAGTCCGATTGAATCTCTCCACCATGCCGTCTGATTGCAGGTGTACAGGCGTTGTTCGTGTTTTGTGTATGTTGAGGATTTTGCATACTTCCTTAAAAACTGCAGACTCAAAATTTCTTCCTTGAACTGAATGCAATTCCAACGGTGCATCATGATTTTTGTGAGGTCGGGATCACTCTTTTGATCAATTTGAATTTGTTCCGGAGTTCATTTTTCATCGGGCAAAACATTTAGCAAACGAATGTCAATTATGTTTTCTTTTCCTTCAGCTCTTGAACAATGTCTGCATTCTAGTTTACATGGGCGTCGTGACAGAGCATCTGCATTTCCACGATTTCCTCCTTTACGATGTTCGATTGAGAAATCGTAGCTCTGTAATCGTTCTATCCAACGCGCAATTTGGTCTTCCGGATCTTTGAACTGAAGTAACCATCGTAGTGCTGCATGATCGGTTCTTAAGTGAAACTGTTGTCCGTTCAGGTATTTGTGGAAATTTTTCACACTTTCGATTACAGCAAGAAGCTCCCTCCTGGTGACACAGTAATTTCGCTCGGGCTTGGACAATGTTTTACTGTAGTATGCGATCACTTTTTCTTGTCCATTGATCACTTGAGAGAGAACTCCGCCTATTCCGTATCCACTTGCATCCGTTGGTGACGAGCACAGTAGATCTTTTAATTTCAAAAATGCCCTTTCTTGATCATCGCTCCATTGAAATGCGCGGTTCTTTCTTGTCAACTCATGAAGACTGCTAGCAACATTGGCATAACCTGGAACAAATCGTCTGTAGTATGTACATAGCGGTCTGGGTCACTTCTTGACTGCAACTATTTTATCCTCATCGGTATGCACTCCTTCCGTGGTAACTCGATGACCCAGATACTTGACTTCTTTCTTGAAAAGTGAGCATTTCTTTGGGCTAAGTTGTAGACCCGAATTTTTCAATCGAAGGAATACTTCCTCTAGATTTCTTAGATGTTCGTTGAAATCCATGCCCATAACAATTATGTTATTAAGGTATACTAGGCATGTTTTCCAGTGTAAACCTTTTAATACGTGCTCCATTAACCGCCTGAATGTTGCTGGGGCATTGCATGTCCAAACGGCATTACCAGAAATTGCCATAGTCCATCTGAACGCGGTCTTCTCTCGATCTTTCTTATCGATTTCTATCTGCCAGTAACCGCTTTGCAAGTCCAACGTAGAAAACCACTTAGCATTAGATAGTGTATCCAAGGTGTCATCGATTCTTGGCAATGGATAACTATCTTTCTTTGTGACATCATTAAGTTTTCGGTAATCAACGCAGAACCGAGTGCTACCGTCCTTATTTATCACCAATACTACTGGTGAACTCCATGGATTCTCAGATTGTTCCACCACGCCATTTGTGTTCATTTCTTCAACCAAATGTAATACTTCGACTCTTTTCGCAAGTGGTACCCACCTTGGTGCTTGACGAATTGGGTTAGAATCACCAGTGTCTATTCAATGTTTTACAATGTCAGTTCTGCCATCCTTTTGGCCCTTTTCAGCAAATATACACCGATATTTGTCAATTAGCTGTTGCACTTGACTCTTTTCTTTGGCAGCCAAATCCATCGTCCACTCATTCATAAACCTGTGAGTAGATTGTTTGTTTACTCACAATTTATAATCGCTGATGTCTCTTGACACTGGCCTATCACTGTTCCCTTTTTAATTAATTTGGACGAGTTTTCTATGTTGAGAACTCTTATTGGAACAACTTTGTCTTTTGTCGCTTCTCCTAATGTTCTTCCGACAACAATATTACTTCTGCTCATTTGCTTCTATAACCCACAACTTGATTATCCCACAATCTCCATTTAATTTCGCCCAAACAATTGCTTCTGAATTAGGTGGTATTTTTATGAGCAATAACTTGTTTAATTTTCGGGCTCTGGTCACAATCAATGTTTAGTTGGATCTCCGTGTTGGCATAACTCAAAATTTTTCTTGTTAAATCTAGTGTGAAACCGTTTCTTATCATGAAGTCCATGCCAAGTATTATTTCCGCCACTATAAAATCATGCTTAACTGTCGTAGTGCCAATAGCGATTTTCTTGGTAATTTTTCCTCTGATTGGAGCCTCTGCATCTGTTGCTGTTTGCAATCTTATTCGGATAAGCGGCTCTATTTCGTCCCTAACAAGGTTACTTCTTATTATTGAGTGTGAAGCTCCTGTATCCAACGTTACCATATATGCTACACAATCAATTAGCCCCTTGACATTTAAACTTTTCGACTCTCGAGCAATCGTGTCCCGCAGATCTGACTCGTTTTATTTTAAAGCTTGATTAAAATTTACGCTATTTTGGACATGATTTATTGATTTATTGAGCGCTTGCGTTTTTTACGACAGTCACGTGCCATATGCCCATATGTATCACAGTTGTAACATTTACCTTTGAATTGGGTATCTTTGTTGGGTGATGTGTGTTTGGTTTTAACGCCTGCTTTAACTGCTTGGCACACTACTTGAAATAAATCATCGTTCTCGACATCAATTCTACGCGCCTTTGGAGCCGATAGGCACAACGCATTTGCTGTCTCCTGTGTTAGAGCTATGGTAACCGTTTCCGTAAATGTTAGCTTGGGCGCAATCACTGTTGCACGTTTTGTCTCGTGATCGCGTATGACATCAACAAACGCTTCGATTTTGCACTTTTCTATGAAATCACTCATTGAATCTGCATACGACAAATGCGCAAGCCTCTCGACGTCCGCTGCATACGCCTGCAATGTTTCACCATTTCTTTGCATTCGGCGCTTTAGTTCCATTCTGTAGATCTGTTTCATGTGATCACTGCCGTATTTTCGTTGCAGTGCACACATAACCGCTGTGTAACTGTTTCTATCGCTTTCTGGAACAGTCTGCAATACTTCATCTGCGCCTCCTCTTAGCGCCACGATAAGTGCGGCTACGCTGTCCTCATTGTTCCATCGATTACTTACAGCCGTGTTCTCAAATTGCAGCTTGAAAATGTTGAACGCTGTGGTTCCATCGTAAATCGGTGATTTTAGCCTCGTACCGCTAACATCATGCTGTGTAGGTCCATTTCTTTGTCTAAACCATTTTCCAATTTTTTAAATTTGCTTTCCATGTCATTTACATGAGCCTCAAGTTCGTTTACTTTGCCATGGAGTATATTAGAAACTTCCAGAAGCTGCTTCGTTCCTAGACTTTTACTTGATGTTGATTGGTATTTTCTTGAAGTTTCTCCATTTTAGCTTGAAGCTGATTTGAATTTTCTTGAAGTTCGCTCTTCATGTCTAATTTGAGCTGGTTAGAATTTTGTAGAAGTTCCACTTTAAGCTGATTTGATTTTCTCGAAGCTTCTGTACCATTTTGTTGGAATTTTCTTGAAGCTTCTGTTCCATTTTGTTGGCATTTTCTTGAAGCTGTTGTTGTATTGCTCCGAGCAACTGGCTCATATCAAAACTTTGGGACTGTATTTTTTGCTCCGTGTCCACACTTTTCGATGACGCTGTTGCAGCTTCCACTTCAAACTCGTGCTCTGCCAGGTCAATGCCTTGGTTCTCTAATTCTTCCACTAGACGCTTTTGTAGCTCTACTTTCGTACCTACAGTTGGAAGATTATGAATCGCCAGCTCCTTCTTTAGCTGATGGACTTTAAGTTGTTCGAATTTAACCATTTTGTATCACAATCCCACTTCTGACACCAATGTTACGAAAATTCAGTCTACGAAAAACTGTTCTACAAGTTCGTATCTCTGGATTGTGTACAAAATAAAAACACATTTATATTTGGTTTGAACTAGTATTATTTCAACTAGTATTAATTAACTTTATTTAATTAAATAACAACTTAAAGAACAATCACTTATATCAACTGCTGAATTTCTACAATTCAGCTTCACAATGTTCACTCACGAGACGCACTAGTTCACTATCAAATCACAACTGAAATGCTGTACCTCAGATGCGGCTCCCTTATATACTGCATGCATCAGTTCGACACGTTTCGACAAGCTTCGACTTGTTTCCAGATCCTTCTACTCGTTTCGTTAATGACGCAAGCTATTGGCATCTCATTCGCACTCATGTGTTTTAATGCGCTGATCTTCCATCTCCTTCTCGCACATTACCTAAGTGCGCTGAATTATCTTCCGTTTCTTTCTAACACATGCTTAGTGCGCTGATTTGTCTTGCGTCTCATTAATTATTGTTGATTGCTTGCACTATGGGGCAAATTAAATCTTTTCGTAACAATAAAATTTATATTTTTAAAGAATTAATTTTTATTTTTTTAGCACATTTTTTTTTTTATATCGGATATAATTTAAAAAAATGCCCTATCAAAGCAATATCCATTAAAATTTAAAAAGTGCGCGTTAGTTAGCCCACTCTAAGGGACATAATCTCATAATGTCCACTCCGGAGCGGTGATAATCCCAAATTCCATATTACTTTATATTATCCCATACTGAATTATGTCACTTTTTGGTGTAAAATTTTGGATTATGACCGCATCGGTGGGAGACATCATCCCAAAATATTTTTGTTCCAACAACTTGTAATTTTGGACAAAAATTTAATTTTGAACTAAAAATACAGCGACTTTTAAAGGTAAATTAGTTTATCAACAAATTCCTTTAATTGAATAATAAATTGTTTTAATTTTAACGAAATTAATATTATGTATATACAAAAATAATAAATATTGTAGATTTCAAAACCACATGTCAATTTTAACAAAAAAAAAAATTACAAAAATTACATCGTTGATTTTACATACAAAGTTGTGTAATACACACAAAAAAGGATTGTTAACGAAATATTTGCCGAAAACAATCGATTGTTTGTAGTGAGTACTTTTTGTTTCTAGTAAAAACTTTTAGTTTTATATATTCTGCCATAAATAATAACTAACACAAACACTTTAAATAATCAGTATTTGTAACATATAGTAATTTATTTGTTGTAAACACTTTAATTGTTTTCATAAAACACTTCATAAGTGTTTCATTAAGTGTTGCTCCTAAACACATTCATTTATTTTGATAAATACTGCATTTATTTGCCTTAAATATTACATTTTAATTAGCGTTTGGAACAAACACTTGTCAATTGCCTCAAATAATAATTAATGGAAGTGTTTTCACTAAACACAAAAGTATTTGCAGAAATAACTACGACTCGAGCATTTCAAACACTTCAAGTATTTGTTTGCATTATTGTTTGCACCAAACAAGATATTTGTTCGTGTGTAGAAAAACTGAGATCGTATCAAAATCAGCACCAGCGAATTATCTACAATTGCTGTTGGTAAGGGATCGATAAAACAGCAAACATGTTTTTTTAGTAATAGTAAAACTTCGTAACCGCGGTAGCTCAGTGGTTAATGCGTTGGACTGCGAGCCGAAAGGTCCCTGGATTGGGGCTAACAACATCTTTTCATAGAAACATTTTTCTATACCGCGCTACCTCTCGGCAGAAGGCAAACCTACGAGAGTAAAACATTGCCTATGAAAAGCTCTCACCCGCCGTTCGGATTCGGAAATAAACTGTAGGTCCCACCACTTTGAGTACAAATATAACACGCACAGCTCAAAATGATGAGAGGGCTCGGCCGAAGTTCTATACAGGACTGTAGCGCCAAACTATTATTATTATAAAACTTCGTAAACTTTTTGTGCAGTTAAAACGACAACTGAACTGCATCGTTTCATATTTTAATCCCACAAAAATCAATAAATATTGTAGATTTCACAAACCACATGTCAAAAAACCACATACCATAAACTACATGCCCTTCTGGCAACACTGGCCGTAAGCAAACACAACTGCTCGGTCTGTCGAGTTTCGAGTTGCTACGTTAGCGCACTACTCCGAGCACCACGAAATTTCGAAAGCTCGTTTGGTTTTTTTTCTACATTTTAAGGATTGGAATATTGGGGAATATTCTAACTTGTTGATCGAATTTTATTTAAAAATTTGAAAACTAACGGTTTTACACTTAGATTCGATATCTTAGTACAATAAATAATTTTTGAAATTAATTCAAACAGCAAACTTTGACTTCAACGCTTTCAATTCGTTTGGAAAATAATAAATTCAAAATCGATTGTTTAGAATTTTGCAGGTAAAATCGGATTCGATCGAAAACTGAGACATATTCTATATTCCAATCATGTGAGAGATCATAATTTGGCTTCTAATAAATACAATCTATTTCTAAATCTAGATAAATTCCTTTAACATTTTTTGAATGTATCTGATGTTTTTTTTTTTTAAAGGATACATTTTTAATTAATATTAGACCAAGTGAAAGCACTATTTATTCTAAGTGTATTTAAATTACATTTGTGCGGGGAATTTTATAATCAATTGGGGAATTTTGGTAAGAATATCGAGGAAAATAAAAATATGAGTTGGCATCAATGGCAATAACCTATTATATTATTATTTAATGTTCTATATTTACTAATGCTTGCATATACTTGGATAATAAACAAGAATAAACACGAATAACAACAAATAATATAAGAGCGAGCGACTCCGAACCGCATGGAATATAGGAGCGCTGCATTTTACAAACGTCGCTGTTTCGAACACCATCGAGTGCAACATCAACAAAATAGACTATCAGCGAGATATTGTAAGTCGATAACAAATTAACCAACGCTCAGGATCGTAGGAAGGGATGGTAGGTTAAACGGAAGGGGAAAGATGGGGTAGTGTCGGTGAATGTTTGTTTTGAACTTACCAATTTCAAAAATGTCGAGAAAAACGGACGCAGGGAGATTGTTCCACAAACGAATCGTGCGACTGAAGAACGAATTCTCTCTATAATGCGTGGTTCTGTTGAGTGCCGAGTGGACTACGAAGGGATGGGCTTGGTTCGATGCCCGAGTAGACCGAGAGAACACACGACCTGGTGGAATCAGGCCATATATTTCCCTCGAACACTTACCGTTGTAAACAGGTTTACACACCCAACGGTCCTTCGGTGCTCAAGAGAACCAATAGACGATGAAATATTTTCATCCCCCCATGGCAAGTTTTTTGGCTCCGTTCACTAAAATTTTCACGGAAAAAAGCACTCAACCCTAAAAAAACAAATTTTAATACAATTTACAAATCAAATTAGAAAATATTGCAAACATGATGAAATTCACACAAACAAATATTTGACATCTTTCTCAGTACAGCTATTTTTTGTTAACCGAAAATCTATGTTCTATCTATATTTTTCTATTTTCCAAACCAAATCATCGCAAAACTATGAATGATTTGCATATTTGGTAAAATAAAATGTATTTTAGTACTGTGCCAGATTCAAATTTGGGAATTTTTTCAAAATTTTGATTTTTTTTTGTAATAAGTTTGGTTGTTGGTAACGCTTCATGTTTCAATGGATAAACTCAACGTAAGAGCCAACGGGCGAAATGCGTGAAGATATAAAATACAACTGTTGAGACGATGTGGCAGCACTCACATGTGAGAGCACTCACTCACATCGAGATACAATATCTGGCTGTATGTTTTTCTATACCGCGTTACCTCTCGGAAGATAATTGCAAACCTTTTAATGTAAAAACATCGCCCATGAAAAGTCCATCGATTCAATTAAATCAATCTGCTACATCAATATTTATAGACAAATTAAACAATTTTCTTCAAATTATTAAATTTTTAGCAATTTGTTACAAATTTAACACAAATGATTTTTATTTTTGTTGGTAAATTTTCACTGATTTGACATAAACAGCTGCTTTCAAATTTTCGAAGTTACATTTTTGTATTGGCATTGCGGAATTTCATTCCGCACGGAACTCATGATAGTTAAAAATTCGTATTCGTAGCGGGTATTCGGATTCGGATTTTTGCTACGACGGGCTTTATGATTGCCCTGATAGAAAAAATGTATTATTTAATGCAAAATAAAAGATTTTTCACACAAATAATCACATTCCGACACAACAATGCATTCGTAGAAGGGTCACAAATTTGTCAAAAAATCCGTTCCAACATAACCTGTGATGCCATATTTCCGAACTTCGAATTCGATTCGGATCGTATGATAGATAAATCCGAATTCGAATGAAAATATCCACTACGACGGGGCTCATGATTGCCCTGAATTTATATGAAATTCTATCAGAATTCGATCGAAATCCGGAACATGGACGTATATGCTTGTTTTAAAAATTGATTTAAAACAAAGTTCATACAAACTAATATTTGATTGTATCTTCTACAATTTATATCTCAGTCGAATAAGATTACACACAAAAAAATATCTTGTTTGGTTAAAACAATAATGCAAACAAATTCTTGAAGTGTTTGAAATATTGTTTGCAACAACAACCAATTTACATGATTTTTAGCAAATGCTAAAATTATTAATGGCAAACAACTGTAATATTTGTACCAAACTATCTGGAACTATCTCTTATGCTGGAAACACTTTTGATTACACAAAAGTGTTTTCCATTAATACTTCTATTGCTTGCAAACTGAATCCACATTCGACACAGACACATGCATGCATTGAACATATTTTGTTGTTACTCATTTAGCCATGGGGTGGAATTTATAATTATTAAATAAATAAATACAAATATTAAACGAATTTCCGATTAACTGCTTCAAACTCTATGATCTCCATTGAGTATTACACAAAATCTGTTAATTTGCCTGAGTCGAATGTGAGTTCTGGCGATAAACGTTGCACGTTGTGTGAGGTTCGGCACAGCACTAAAAACGACATGATTGCTTTCGGAAATACTCGGAAAGTTATGTGAAAGCAATATAATTGAGCGCTATACAAATAGGCATAAAAATAAAAAATGTGAACGGATCACGATTATTTTTTGAGCACCTATTGATAGACGATTGCTTGTAATTAATATTAAATTTTATAACTTTATCTTTAATACTTAACGAGATATGTGATCCTAAAAAGTAAACCCATAAGGAGTGCGTCATTAGAAATGTGTGCATCGAAAAATAAAAATATCTCAGTAACCACTTTGTCAATTTTCAAAAAGTTAACATTTTATTAAAGTAAATTTTATTCATAGTAATTATAAAAAAAATACAAAAAAATAATTAATCAATGATAAAATTATTAACTTTTTCTGCAACTCATATCATTAGGGCCTTCACAGTCTCTTCCTCGATCCTTTGGCTTGCAGCACACCATTGACGCCGAAAATTTAGAACGTCATTAGATACCCGTTTGGTGGTCTTCAATTCCCTTTTTACCAGAGCCCAATATCTATCGATTGGCCGGAGCTCTGGGCAATTCGGTGGGTTCGCTTCTCTAGGGACAAACACTATATTATTTTTCTGGTACCAATCCAAGACAGCTTTACTGTAGTGACACGAAGCAAGATCAGGCCAAAAAAAGGTAGACACTTCATGTTGTCTTAAAAATGGTAGAAGTCTCTTCTGTAAGCACTCCTTCAAATATATTTCCGTGTTAATTGTCCCAGTGATCACGAAAATTTTGCTTCGTTTGCCACAACTACAAATTGCTTGCCACACGAGAAATTTTCTTGGAAACTTTGCTCTTCTTTGGGTCTTAAATTTATCCGGGACATTTCCTCTAGCATCGGCAACATAAAATTCTTGGCCAGGAAGCTGAGAAAAGTCGGAAAGAACGTATGTTTCGTCATCCATAATGCAACATTCGTACTTTTTCACAAAATTGTTTTTAAGCTTTTTAGTACGCTTTTTTGCCTCAACATTTTTTTTTCTGCATTCCGATCTGGGACTTTTTGAACTTTGTATGTCTTCAGACCAGCTTCGAGTTTCGCTCTCCGTACAAAAGACTCAGAGCATCCAACTTTGAGAGCTACATTTCGTCCTGAGAGATTCGGGTTTTTCTTCAGCACGGTAACCACCGTCTTCGCTTTGTGTCGGTCACCAGAACCTTTCTTTTTGCCTGTTCCTGGCTTCCTATCATAGCTAAGGTCCGCCTTGAACTTATGAAGTACTTTTGATACAGTGTTCCGGTGAGCTTTTACAATTTTTGCAATCCTTTTATATGTAAAGTGAGGATAATTTAAGAAATTTTTTATAATTTCTTCACGCACTTTTTATTCATCGCCCATTTTTTCGCTGAATAACAAACCAATTTTGCAAAAGTTACATACTACATATTCCGACATGTTTTTCAAACCTAACTTGATGAAAAAAATTTGTTTTGAATTCCAATGAAAAAAGTTACAGTAGAAAAAGCGTGCACAAGTTTCTAATGACGCACTCCTTATTTCGTAGTGGATGTAGTAGAATACGTTGACTAAATCGACTAATCGACTAAACTAAGTTTAAAAGATGGTTGAAGTTCACTGAAAAAATCGATTTTGAATTTAGACGAAGTTTAAACCACATACAAAGTTCAACTAGCACTGAAAAACTGGCCCTAATTAAAATTTACCATTTAAGACAAATAGGTGCAGTAGTCAACAGAAGTATTAAATGTGTTTAGGAGGAATAATTAATTGAACACATACAAAGTGTTTAATGTAAACAATTAAAGTGTTTTCGTCGTTGTAGAACGAAAAGTCACCAAATAAATTTTCAAAATGCCAATTATTCATTTACAAAAATCCTTATATATCTGCCATTTTTTTTACGACATGATAAGAAACTGTAATTCTATCAATTGATATTTCAACTTTAAAAATGCATCAATTTTTATAATATTAATCAACAAACTCGAAATTTAAGTTTTTCATAAAAATGTATTTGGTGACTTTTCGTTCTACAACGACGATATGTTTGTTCCAAACACTAATTAAAATTTACCATTTAAGACAAATAGATGCAGTAGTTAACAGAAGTATTGAATGTGTTTAGGAGGAATATTAAATTGAACAAATACAATGTGTTTAATGTAAACAATTAAAGTGTTTTCGACAAAAAAATACCTATATCTTACAAATACTAATAATTTGAAGTGTTTGCAGGAAACAATCATTATTTATGGCAAATTATATAAAGTTATAAATCTTCAGTGGAAACAATAAGTCCGTACTACAAACATTTGATTGTTTACGGCAAATAATTCTTAAACAAGCCTTTTTTTGTGTGTACATTCTATTTACAAACAATCGCTGCGTTTTTTTCATAATTTAAATTTGAGCTGGAACAAATTTTATATGCAAAAAAAAAACAACCAGATAAATTTCTGGTGTAGCTATCCGGCTCAACTCATTGAAAATGTGTACTGACTAAAACGTATACGGTGAAGATTGCTGAATGTTGCTGACAAAAATTGACAGAAAATAAACTTCAAATGTTTTGATAAACATAAAATATTTTTCGAAAATTAGCAGGAATTTCCTTTGGTGACGACAACCACAACTCCACACATCGTTTTTTTTACAATTTCTTTAATCCGGCACAAAAAATTATGAAAAAAAAACGCATCTAATGATTCATTACACTGCAAATTTTAATGTTTAAAAAATGTGTATGCTTTTGACCTTTGAAATAAATAATATCTTCTTGGCAATGCAGACGGTAATAACTAAGGAATTGTTTTTTTTTTTTTAATTTCAATTATCATTTGTGTTAACTAAAATACGCAATAGTATGACGTCTGAACAATTTAATACGTTTATTTGAAAATGTACGCGGTAAGTAATTTAACTATTCTTCAAAGTTTCCAATATTTTCAGTACAGGTGTGTTATTGGAAAAGTAAATCAATGTAAAAGTGAAGCGTGTAATTATGAGGTGCTATATCGTCATCAATTCAACGTAAGTTACCTTTCACTACCTATTAAAAATAACGACTTTAAATATTATAATATTATTAGATTCATCTATGATAACATATTCTATGAGGTATTTTTAAAACTCAAAACTAGAACACCTCTAAAAAAAGTAGTTTATGAAGCTCTTCTACTCTCACTTCTCTGAGAAACGATACAAAAAATTATTAAGAATAGTATCGAGTCGGTAAGGGATTTTGGCTGTATAGAATAAATTATATAATTGATTTTTACTTATTCTATTTACTACTTTTATTTTAAATCACAAGAAATGTTTAAAATAAAAAGTACAAATTGTTAAATTTTAATATGTGAAAAAATGGTATGAGGATTCCTTGAATCGTAAGAATAAGAAATAATATCTTAAAAAATTGTAGATAAATAGCCATACGATAACATCAAAGTTCGACTTGTTGTTTAAAAAAAGGAATGGAAGGAATGATAGGCTATATATGGGGGGGATTGGACACTGAGGCGTGGCATCTCCCATACAACCTAAACTTTCAAAACGATATAACTCGGCACTTTCACCAGCCACGAACATGAAACAAAAAACTCAAATACAAAAAAAAATTAAAAGCTAAAACACATGTGTAATAGCAGAAAACAAAAATACAAAAACAAAAGCAATAACATAAAACAAAAATCCAAAATAAAGGAAAAACAAAAAATGAAAGAAAAACAAAAAAAAAGCACAAACAAAAACAATTTTTTTTCCGACATTGTTTTTGGCAAATATTTTTTTTTTTTTGGAAAATGATGAATTTTGACCATTGCATTGTTTTTGTCGCCCAAACATTTGTTTTAACCATTATCTTTTCAAATTTTAACCTTTCTAAACGGTTTCGCCGAATGTGGGAGTGATTGGACCAATGGGCGTGGCACCCCCCATAGAAGATACATTTTACATTACGTGTATGTTAACAGCTATTATAGTGACATCAAGATATTTCACACCAGATTAACAACCATCCAAAATTCTATAAACTCACCACATTAAAATTCACCACATTAAATCTCGCCACGCTAAAACACACCATACAAAAACTCACCACACTAAAATTCACCACACTTAAACTCACCACACTAAAACTCACCACACTAAAACCCACTATACAAAAATTCACCACACTAAAACTCACCACACTAAAATTCACCAGACTAAAACTCCCGGCCGATGCACCAAGGGGGCTATGGGGGCGATTATCACAAGGCAAGGTGTCTGAATGCTTCAATATATCGAAGCCAGCGCAATCCTTGTCGGTGTCGTCTCAAGTCAACTCACTGGTCACCAGAATTAGCAAATTGTCACATGGTGACACCACCACTTCGGTGGAAGTCCTCCTCGTGGAAGTCCCTGGAAACGGCGCTCTACACCACCCGGTGTAGAAGTCGGCTAAAGTGAGTGGCGAGCATCTCCCTCAGAGTGAGGGTTCGTGCGTTGGGTTTGGGTCCCACCACGGAAAAAACCTATGCGCCCAATGAAAACAAAAAAGAAGCCTCGGATAACGACCGATTACAACGATGACGACCCACGCAAACGTTTTAAGGACCATGATTTACGGATATGTACCTGGAATGTCCGGACCCTTTACAAGGAAGGTGCCTCTATCCAGCTGGCAGATGTCCTCGAAAAATATAAGGCTGACATCACCCCTATACAGGAGATGCGATGGACGGGACAGGGCTGTTCGAAACAAGCGTCCTGTGATATCTACTACAGCTGCCATGCGGAGAGACACGAATTTGGATGTGGATTTGTGGTCGGCAAGAGACTCCGCCACCTTGTCTCTAGGTTCACGCCCGTGGACGAAAGGCTGGCAACAATCCGCATCAAGGCTAAATATTTCCATATCAGCCTATTTTGTGCACATGCTCCGACGAACGAGAAAGATTACGAGACAAAAGAGCGCTTAACGAGCGCCTAGACAACGCATACGAGCGCTGCCCCCGCCACGATATCAAAATCGTGCTAGGCGATTTTAACGCCAAGGTGGGCAGAGAAGCCATCTATTATCCCACAATCGGAAAATTTAGCCTCCATGCCAACACTTCCGATAACGGAACGAGGCTAATCGACTTCGCTGCAGCACGAATCATGGTAGTTAGTAGCACTAGATTCGAACATTTCGATATCCACAAGGCCACATGGTTGTCGCCCGATCAAAAAACTCGAAATCAAATTGAGCACGTTGTGATTGACGGAAGGAACGCTTCGAGTGATGGACGTACGCACTATCCGAGGTGCCAATATGGACTCGGATCATTACCTCGTCGCAGCCAAGGTCCGCACACGCTTAAGCGCTGCGAAGAACGTACGGAACCAAACGCAGAGAAAGCTAGACGTCGGAAACAACAGACAACGCAAGCCTTTTCCACTCAACTCTCACACCTGCTTAGACAAAGCACTCCTCCTCACAATGATATAAGCGCGCAGTGGAATCATATCTCCTGCTCTATGCGTACGGCTGCCGAATAGGTGCTTGGATTCCAACGCCCCTTGCGGAATCAGTGGTATGACCAAGAGTGTCGCGCGGCCACTGCAGAGAAAGACGCTGCGTATAAATCCACCCTGCAGTCAGTCAGTAGCTACGCGAGCTGCGAAGGAGCGATACAAAGAGAAGAGGAGGGAAGAGAGACGTCTTTTCAGGCGTAAAAAAGGCAAGGCAGAAAGACGTGAGTGTGAGCAGATTGAGATGCATGGGGACAGGAATGAGGCTCGAAAATTCTTCGAGAAAATAAGACGCCTAGCCGGAGGTTCAAAATCCGGAGCCTCTTCTTGTAAAGATGAGAACGGGAATCTAGTCACAGATATCCAGAGCAGAAGATATGGGGATCACTTTTCTAAACTGCTGACCGGCAACTGGACCTGGTACCTGGAAAGTCCACCATAGACCAGATTTTCACATTGCGCCTAATCCAGGAAAAGACCCTAGAAAAACAGATCGACACCTACCACCTATTAGTCGACTATAAAGCCGCCTTCGACACTCCGATAAGGGAACGATTATACGCCGCAATGTCTGAGTTCGGAATACCTGCGAAACTTATAAGGCTTTGCAGGATGATCCAGAGCAACACACGTTGCTCAGAGAGAATAGGAAAAGACTTCTCCGAGCCATTTCATACCGAACGAGGTTTCAGACAGGGTGACTCCCTATCGTGCGACTTTTTTAACTTATTGATGGAGAAAATAGTTCGAGCTGCCGAACTCCGTCAAAGCGGCACTATCCTCAACAAATGTGTCATGCTGCTCGCATATTGATATCATTGGCAGGAGCAAACGAGCAGTCAGCGCAGCATTCTCCAGATTGGAGAAAGAGTCGCGTCGAATGGGTCTAGCGGTGAACGAGGACAAGACGAAGTTCCTTGTGTCAACAAGCAAAAAAGAGTCCGTGCGTCTTGGACAAATAGCTGATTTTGACACCCACAAGTTCGACATTGTGAAGGACTTCGTCTATCTGGGATCCAGCGTAAACAGCAACAACGACGTCAGCCTGGAGATCAAACGGAGAATAACTCTTGCCAACAGGTGCTACTTTGGGCTCAGTAGGCAATTGAGAAGCAGAGCCCTCTCTCGCCGTACAAAAATAACGCTTTACAAGTCACTCATCATGCCCGTCCTACTGTATGGTGCAGAAACATGGACGCTGGCCTCCACCGATGAGAGAGTACTGGGAGCGTTCGAGAGAAAGATTCTCCGTAAAATCTTTGGCCCTATCTGCTTTGCTAACGAGTATCGAATCAGGATGAACCACGAGCTGTATGAGTTATTCGACGACATTGACATAGTCAAGCGCATCAAGATCCAGCGGCTTCGCTGGCTAGGTCATGTCGAACGAATGAATGAAAACACTCCAGCCAAGAAGGTGCTTGAATCGGAACTCGAAGGTGGACAGCGTAGAAGAGGGCGTCCAAATCTGCGTTGGAAAGACCAAGTTGAGGACAACCTGGCAACGCTTGGTATTTCTAACTAGCGTCAGCGCGCGCAAAGCAGATCCGACTGGCGCAACTTCATCTCAGCGGCCAAAACCGACCCACGGTTGTCAGGGCCATTTAAGTAAGTAAAACTCACCAAACCCACACTCACCACACCAAAACTCACCACACTAAAACATCTACTGTGAAAAACTCTACGGGGAAAATTTCTACGGGAAATAATTCTACGGGAAGAATTCTACGGAAAACGTTTTATGGGAAAGAATTTTACGGGGAATATTTCTACTGGAACGAATTCTATGGCGAAATGTTCTACGGGGAAGAATTCTGAGGGGAAGCGCAGTCTGAGAAAGAATTGTCTTTGAGAAAAGTTGTTATGGCGGAGAATTATTATTTGGTTAATACATTTATAAAACCTATAAAAAAAAATTCAACAATTAAGCACGTGGGTCCTCTCATATAAATAATAAAAAATGTTTTTTTATATTAATAAAATCACTCCATATCTTTGAATTCACAAAATCTTGGCACGAGTCGTGCACGGGTCCAGCTAGTGTTTAAAAATGAAACCAATAGTTTTGTTCGACTATTTAATATTGGACTACCCAAGAAACATTTTACGGAGCTCCGGCACAAACGGATTTACAATTCCGTCATTGCCGGCACTTTAACGGAACATTGAGCAATCGGAACGATAACGTGCCGATAAATCGCACGGTTCCGTTTGTATGTCGGCATTTTCCGTATTTCGAAAATAATACGTTTGAACTCCGTTTTGACGGTGCCCTTTTCGTACCGGTGGAGACGGATTAAACCGTTTTCTTCCCGTTAATACTCATTTTCGCCGGTACCGATTTTCTTCCGTTGTAGCCTGTGTGTTTGAAAAATGAAATCAAAAATCATTTAATATTGTGAAGCAGGGCGCATAAATATCTTTAACATTTTCTTAATATATATTGTCTTCTTCATTGTAGACTACTGTGGATTTACAATATACTGGACACTGTGGGTTATTAATGGTGGAACAAAGCCATGGATCATGGAAGCAGAAATCAATGTCTTCAATACAAAGGAATCAATTAACGGTTGCATCTATTTTGTTTAACTGCTCCCATGATTTTCGGCAGCAGCCTTAACTGCGGTTTACAAACTGTTTTTGGATGCCGAAAAGGTGATGATTACGTACATGAATTCGCACAACATAAGCGTAGCCATTGATATGTCACATGGCGAGGTGGTGCCCAACATCAAGGTTACCCATTTTGATCGCGAAAGATTTGAATCTATTGTTGCAGAAAAGACGAGCTGGCTCACCATTCAAAGAAAATGATGAGATCACAACGCCCATATTAAGAGTCTCAGGTGGTCAGCCGATCATCCCGGTTAGTGTGATGGAAATTGCTACTTTGTAAACCATCTTAATTTAATAATTAACTTATATAATTAATTATTAAAATAATCAATTAAAAATAACATATAAAAATATAATGTAGTTGTTTTAATTTATGGTTCCGTTTGTGACGGAGCTCCGTAGAAATGTTTCTTGGGGTACTTGTTTTAATTTACATATATAAATATTTAATTAAGCTTATTTTTTCCACTCAGTTAACAGCACGTTTATGGTACGTTTTGTTGTATTCCTCTCCGTTTTTCTTAAAAAATACGGTACGATAATGAAACGTTTTCGGTGCGTTTCAATCGTACTATAAAAATTTGTATTCACATTAAGGTACGATACAATGGCATGTTTTCGGCACGTCATAACGGATTTTCACCTGATTCGAATACGTTTTCGATGTTCCTTAAAACCCGCTCTCCAATACGTTTCCGGATTCAGATATCGGCACGTTTCCGGAATATGATTCCGTTTTACAGTACCGATAACGGACATAAGTGGAACGAATTGTTTCTTGGGTATTGATTAAATAAAAAAATGAAATAATTTCGAAGTATTTAAAAAAAAAATTAAAATTGGCATATGAAATAAAAATTGCAAAAGTGGTGCTTACTAGATTGTATGTTTTGAGTTTTATAACTTTATCTCCAATATATACGAGTTATAGGTACATTCTCAAAAAATAATTGTTAAAATTTAACAATAATGATTGTGGTTAATTAATAATTAAAATTGTTAATTTTTATACCCTACACCATAGTTGCCAACCAAAATTCCCACGAAAAATAAAAATAAATACCTTTTTCCCATACGACTTATTTAAAATTCCCACGTTGTAATTTTGGTTGATTTAATTCCCACAGCACATGAAAATGACCACAAAAATTCCCATAGCTCATGAAAATTACCACAAAATTCCCACAGTCATTAAAAATTACCACAAAAATACCACAGAAAGTAAAATTAACTCAAAAATACCAAGAAAATTCTTAAATGAATTCAATATGAACATAAAAATCACATGGGAATTAAAAAGCACTTAGAAAATTATTGCATACATTTAAAATTTACCACAAAATTAATAAAAATCCAAAAAAAAAGTTGAACAAATGTAGAGTCTCGAAAGGGTGTTATTATTTGCAAATGTTAAATTAATTGTGAAAATAATATAAAGTTAATCAATTTATTTTAAATATTTTACTTAAAATGTTTATTTAATTTTTTTTTTTTTTGGAAACTCTTGCAAATAATCATCATCAACTGCGTTAGATGTATCAATTTCCATATTTAAGCGATGCAGTTCACTATTTTTCTACTCGACAATGCTGTCCAATGAACTGTCTTCATTATAATGGATATCTGTTAGTTCCAAAAGTGCTAATGCAGATTTTGATGTTGAAACACAGATACATGTTCCTTTTATTTATCCACAATTCACTTTTTTTGCTTAAATTTCTTTATTTTAATTTATTAAAAAGTAAACAAGAACTTACCACGACTTCTTAAATAATCCTAAAATGTCTTCAGGTTGTGGACTCTTGGGAAGCTTTCTACGTCCACTCATGTTTACCTTAAACAACGAACACTTTCTATTATTTTTAAATAGGCACAGACTTATTTTTGAATTAACGCCTTCACTGATCCTATTTACACTTTGCAAATCGGTGCGTTCGAAATGTTGATAGCATTAAATTTACATTTAGTGTCCGAGTCCGTTTAACTATGGCCGTCTGTCTTGCTGTCATGCCGTCCGAATACAGAAAAAATTGAGAAATACTGATCAGAATGCTTTGAAATTTCGTCTCTATATGTTTGAGCCAAAAGTACACACAGAGAACTGATTTGTTGCGGCAACCAACTAAATTGTCCTACCGAATTATTCGGTTGCGGAAACTTGCAGATTAGGAGTTAGTACCAACCTCTTAGTCAGCAAGAATGAGATTGTGCTAATCTCCTAGTCAGCAAACATGAGGTTGTGCCAACCTCCTATTCAGCAATCATGAGGTTGTTTAAACCTCCAAGTCAGCAAGCATGCCGAAACCTCCAATTGAAATTTTATTTTAAGAAAGTTTTTTTTATATAGAAAACTTGTTTATGTAAAGTTTTCTACATGTATTTTTGATGCGTAATTATGTCACGCATACAATTTCAAAAAATATATCTATAAATTCTTGTTCGCTGAAAAATAAAAACAGTATAATTAAACAACATCATAATTAAACAAAATAAAAAACTATTTAAAATGCCACATATGATCACATATTTTTATTATATTTTACTAGCTAAACAGCGATTTGTATTGAATTCATTATTTAGTTAATATTCATATATTTATTTCGCAATTTTACTTAATTAATGAATTTCCTATTGTTTGCAACTTGTGAAAATTTTTGACGATTATTTATTTCTGCATGTATGCATAATTTTTGACAAGAAACTGGCAACCGAACTTTTGATAGACATGAGGTTACCGTTTGTAATTTATTTTGTTGATACAATAACGTACTCAGTTGCCGTAACAAATACACAAACGTCAAATTTTGGCAGAATGAAAAATGCAATCATGAGGTTAGGACAACCGAACGTGGAGTTGCGCGGACTAACATTTCGGTTAGAGTAAAAAATGGTACGTTCATTTTAATGACATGAGGTAACAACAAATGTATTTCGGTTGCAACACTGAAACGTTGGTTCAATTAACCTCATGCCAAAAGAGGATTTTTCTGCGTGTATAGGAACTGATTTTAGAAATGAGCGAAATCGGTCAACGGACACGCTCACCTCCCATACAATTCACTTTTTTATAACTATTTAACAACTAATAACGTATTTAAGATGTAGTTATAAAATTTAAAACGTATTGTTAGAATTCACATAAAAATATGTGGTCCAAAAATGGGCGTGATCTGCCTACTTTTTTTTACATTATTTCCCGGGTTTTCATAGTGGAAATTTTAGCCGTAAATTATTAAAATCAAATCTATGAAATATTAGCCTTAGAAAATTTTAAATATAGTCGTGGCGTATTCGTTTTTTTTATACTTTTATATAAAATTTTTAATTTATGGGGATATAAGACGTAAATTTCAGATATGTGAATAATATTATGAGAGGAGTTCAGCATAATTAAGAACTTTAATATTAAGGTATACAATTAAATATCTCACATTAAGGCAGGTATGTCAAACTCAGTTGGCATCACGGACCACATTGGCAATTCAAATGATGAGGCGGGCATTTGTGTACCATAAGAAAAAAAATCGATCGTTTTTTACATTTGTTAAAAAATACAATGTAAAGATTATCAAATTTTCCATTGATCTTCGTTAAAAGCACCGCAAACGATTTTTTTTGTAAAAAATGGTGCGATTTTTGTCTGTTTGAAATAATTGAAAAAATGTCCGAATTTCTTTGATCTTGCCAAATATTTTGTCTGAGGTATTTACAGTGGAGTACCTATATTTCAAACACTAGAGAAAATTTTATAAAACAGACAGCTGACAATCATCCAAAATTGTTGCAATTTTTTATGTCGGCAAAATTGTACGATATTGAATTAGATCTTGTACCAATATCGAATGCCGAATCGTACTAAAACTGCAAAAATAGTTCAAAGCGACATATCGCAGTTTTTTTTCGAAACGATAAAAAACGATTCTGGATTAATATTGCGTCAAATAGTTAAAATATATCGATATTTAATTAAAAAGCATTGCGATATCTATGTGGAAAATGTTTAAATTATCCTAACATAAAATTTTACTCTACGAAAATTACAAAATTTTAAAAATTAGCAACAAGATTGGATTTTTGTTATCCAAGTTTGTTCGAGAAAACTTCAAGGCATAAATCACATGTAAGACTTAAACTATTGAAAAAGTTTATTTTTTAAAATTCCGTATATAAATTTGATATTTGAATAAATTTGAAAAATTTTCCTTTTCATGAACAATTAATTTAAATTACAATGACAGTGACCATTGATTAGATGTTCAGATTTAGGATTTGCTGCATTCTACGGCCAAGAGTTTTTTTTTTACAAAAAGTGATTATTGATTCATTTTTTGAAACTTTGAATCAATGTATCTTTGGAGAAGGTGAGTGTTGAACTCTGGTAGTTTTGGTGTGGAATGTCTCTAATACAAAAAAAAAAATGATTTATTAAAAAAAAAATAAAATGATTCCAATTCTAGTTTGTGCAAAGCAAGTTTCTTGGTTAAAAACTTGTCATTTTTGTTTAAATAAAAGTCCAAAGTCTGATTGCGACTTTATTTGATACTGGAGCTAATTCCGAAAATTGTTTTGTTAAATAGGGTCCAGTTTTTAAGATTTTTAAGTTTTAATTATTTTCTCTCCCCTACAGCACCAACTGTTGCTGCAATCTTGCAGTAATATTGCTACATTGTATTATTTTATATTGCGCATACAATATTTCTGAAATATTGTAGCAATATATAAAACGCAATATTTTAGCAAGACAAAGTGCAATATTCCAGCAAGACAAAGTGTTTATTTGAAAAATTATTCAGACATATTTTACCAATTACTTAAAAATATAAAAAAAATATCAAATATACATATACAAAATAATATATTTAATTTTAATACATTTTTTCTCAATATGAGACGTAAATAGTAATCATCTATAGCGCAAAATACAATATTGTATTATAATGCCACAATTAACAAATCTATCGAACAGAAAAAAAAATGTAATAAAGGTGTAAATTAATAAATTACTTTACTTAATTTAATTCAAAATTGCTTTAGAAAAATTTTAAGTTTTAATTTCAATCCTATAAAAAGATGTACATAAACTTGTAGAAGAATTGTTCCAAATAGTCAAAATTGTAAACAATTATTTTTGGTTATCATAAACGTATTTAAAATTTACGTTGGGCATGGGTTTGATTGTACAAACACAATTGTTTTCTGCGCCCCACTAACGTGGAACCTAAGTCGCCGATATACTTCGGGCAGCCCTGTGTTCATTTATAATTCTGTCTGAACGTTGTGACATTGAATAATAAATTGAACATTTCAAAAATTTCGTTTTGAAGGCAAATATCTAAACAAAAACATTGTTGATGCGTAGCCTAACGGAGATAGCAGTGGACTTTAACGCCGGAGTAAGGAGTTCGATACCAGCTTGTGTCAACTTAAATATAAACGCACTATGAATGACACACTCAATAATGACCTTAAAACAATCTCCGAGTGGGGTCTTGCAAATAGAGTTGATTTTAATGCACGCAAGACCCAATGTTGTCTGTTATCTCACAAAAGAATGGATTCAACCCTACCTCCCCTTAATATGGGTGCTGTGGATATTGCAGAGTCAGCTGCTCTTGACGTTCTGGGCATATCAATTCAATGTGATCTCCGTTGGAATGATCACATATTTGACGTGTCGAAAGAGGCGGCCAAGTGCCTCGGTTTTTTAAAACGGTGTAAGACATACTTCACTCCTGCTGACTTGCGCACTGTCTACACCACCTATATTCGGCCTAAGATGGAATACAATTCGCACATATGGGCAGGGGCTTCAAAATCTTTTTTGGAGTTCCTGGATCGAATCCAACAGCGTGCAATATATTTAATAGGGGATGAAAATATTTCATCCTCTATTGGTTCTCTTGAGCACCGAAGGACCGTAGAGTGTGTAAGCCTGTTCTATAGGTATTACAATGGTAAGTGTTCGAGGGAAATACATGGCCTGATTCCACCAGGTCGTGTGTCCTCTCGTTCTACTCGGGCATCGAACCAAGCCCACCCCTTCGTAGTTCACTCGGCTCTCAATAGAACCACGCATTACCGAGAGAATTCGTTCTTCAGTCGATTCGTTCTTCACGATACGTTTGTGGAACAATCTCCCTGCGTCTGTTTTTCCCGACATTTTTGATATTGGCAAGTTCAAAACAAACATTCACCGACACTACTCCATCTTTCCACCCTCCATATAACCTATCATCCCTTCTTACGATCAACACTGTGCATTGCATGAATAGGGGGCATCCCCTGAGCGTTGGTTAATTTGTAAAAAAAAAAAAAAAAAAAAAAAAAGAGAGAGGAACAAAATTAAAGATTTTTTTTGTTTCTTTTTTTTCATTGCTAATACTCATTTCTTACCATATGGCTGGAATATTGCAATATATTCCTGCAATATTCCAGGAGGCGGACATAGATAGATTGCTGGAACATTGCAGCGATATTTCTGGCAATATTTCAATCTTGCAGTGCAATGTCCCAGCAACGTTCCTGCAATGATTTCGTGCTGTAGGGGTCCTTTTATTTTTAATAGTCGAATCAAAAACAATAATGTAATTTTCTTTTCGGTGTTAGACGTACAAAACTATGCGTCACCATATATTTTTTATATATGCCGGCGAAATGTATCCAATGGAAATTGAAAACTTTACAATAAATTTTAAATTTTATGAATAAAAACCAATATTACTTGATGAAAAAAATATAAAAATTATTGTTATGCCATTTTACAAAGTCATGTATAATATTTAAAATGACAATTAGGAAAATAAATTAAGACTCTATATCAAAAACTTATTAATATCTCATTATTAAATTTTAGAAAATAATGTACCTACAAAAATATTGTTTTTTTTTTTTAAGTAATAAATTAATAAGTTTTTAACCAAGATTAGTACCTAATTTAATTTCATATATGGCATGTTAAATGGGATACATGGCGCTGCACAAAAATGCACAATAAAACATAATAATCATTTAAAATATATTAATAATATTTTAAAAAGTCTGCGCGGGCCGCAGAAGAAAGGTTGGCGGGCCGCGTGTTTGACATGCCTGGTGTAGGGTCCGACCGACTATAAAAGTCCGTCCCATGTGACCGAACTTACCCATGTGGCCTAACTTTCCCAACTCGTTTCCCTTTAATTTGAATGATGATTGTAGCTCTTTTCTATTTAACAATAGTTTTAGGAAAGGTTGTTAAATTCTTTGTTGAATTGTTAAAATCAAACCAATTGTTAAACAGACTTCAACATATTTATTTTTTTATTTCATTTAATATGTCAATTAAAATAAAATCAATGAGCGTTTTTCGTTAAAAAAAATAAAAAAAAATATATAAATCGTTTGCGCATCACCACCGCTTGCCCATCACCAGTGGTTGCCGATGTTGGCGGCATACATCTCATCGACATTAGTTGCACGAACGCTGTTTTCTGTCGGAAGAGGTGCAAATGTTTTTGCGCGAAGATTCTAATGACGAAATGAAGAAGACGAGCATCGTTGATTTACGCAAAGTATGTAAAACCAAGAGTAAACTAATGAATTATAAGACCTTTTATACTTTATTTCAATTCATTTTCAGACATACAACACAAGAAACTGCAGCAGAAACACGAAATACTAGAGGTCAAGTCGGTTATTTTGGATGTCAAGTCGCATGCGTTTGACAAGCAACTTTCCAGCTGGCAGTGGAACAGCAACGATGGCCGTAAAGTTAAAGCGAACATTTTATATGCAACGGTTGATTAAGCGATCAAGGACTGGTTCAGTTCTACCAGCTGTTAATGGACAACAGCTATTATAGTGCGTTTTATTTTTTACTAATATTAAAAATATTAAATTGTTTTATGTTAGCGAACCTGCCGCAAAATGTGAAGCAAGCGCTGTGGCGTGCAATGAGCATCTCTTTTCCAGACCTCACCAGCATGTACGAGTCACATAAGCGCACGCTCAGCAGCACTGTCACCGCTTAACGTCACAAACCATGGTTGTAAATCAGCGGACTCAAACTAATCTGTCAAGTACGCTCAAATCAGTTAGCTCAAATGAACTTGAGCGAAGAAAGTTGGTCGATATTTGATCATTCAATCACTGATGAGCAGACATGAGCTGACGTCAGATGGGCGCGCTCAAATAGAGCGCCGCTCAACTATTGTCACAATTAAAATGTAAAAATGCATTTCGTTTTCTACAAAAATTTTTGAAATGGATTTTTGGACCATGCTGGTTCTGACGTAATTAAATGCATTTTGACATAACAGAATAAGCGAAAATGCTTTTTTTACTTTACGGGGTCAGGGACCACTCCAAAGGGAACCATTTGCATTCATATGAAGTGTTCTATCGATATCCAAAATAAAACATGTTGGGTCATAAATGTGTTTTTGACCATTACCATTATTGTTGGATAAATTGAATCCCAAAGAAATAAATTTAACTATAAAAATTTCCATTGACGCAGTTATGTTCTGGCTTAATCCCAAGGAACCAACTTGTCATAAAAACAGTCTACTAGTGCGGCTGGATGCGTATCTCTTTCGGTAGAAACACGAACACGGTGAAATTCTAAATTCGTCAAGTAGTCGATGTGAAAATATTTATTTATGTTGTGTGTGTGTTCCTGTGTTTAAAAATTGTTTGGTGATATGCATGTGTGATGCTAAATTGCAGCCTCTGTCGAATAGTAACTCCAGACAGATATCATTTTCCGTTGTGATATCATCGTGCGGCACCTTGCGGAGTGTACCTTAGTGTACCGCGCTGTAGAAAACTGTTTTAAATTGTGAAAAATTCAATGAAACTAGTTGTTTTATTAAAACTTATTCTTGTTTCTCTTTATTTTGGCTAGCATTCAAATTTTTAAAATATATGCCGAATGTATATATTACGTCAATAAACATAGAAAATTAAATTGACAGAATAATAAATTGTGACAAAGCGACTATTGTGGCCGATTTGAATTTGTGACTCGTGCCAGAATAGGGTTAGTAACATGATACTAATATATACAGGTACGATCACTCTCTCATTTTTTTCCAATGTTTACTTTATGTGACACTAGGCAAGTTTTTTGAAGTTTAGTTTTAAAACCAAAACAAAATCGACAATTAAAAAAAAATCAATATAAAATTCTATAGAAATGAAAAATAATTATCAAGGTATGCTTTGAGATAACTTAAAAATGTTCACAAGCATTTTTATAATCAAAATAAAATCTGAAAAATATTTTTAATATTTTCTTTGAACATAAATTTCAATTTTTGAAAATTTGAATTTGAATCAAAACAAAATATTTCCAAATTTGTCAAAAAAACTTGCCTAATGTCAGAGTGATCGTACCTGTAAATATTTGTATCATGGTTAGTAATATACAGCCTTATCGACACCACTTGGAGAATATTTAATTCTCTCGTAATTTTTTGTTCCCAGGTAAATTTTTTTTAAACGTTTTCATAACTGTAGATATTGTATAAAATTATAAATTTTTCATCTTTTATGATTTATTTCTTCACGATAAGGCTGATTATGTGCTAAATGTTTAGACAGACTTTTTTTTTTCATGCAAATTTAAAAAAATATAATAAAATAAATTGACATAAAATTCTAAACGTTATACATGCTTATACACTTCAATTATTATATACAATTATGAGTACCCATATGTACTTGTAACCCAATAAACCACAAAGCTGGATATTAAATGATTATCGAATGTATATTGAACATGGATATCGAAGCTTTCACTGGAGAAAAGCGTTCAACTTTTTGTAATTGTTAGCTTGAAAACCATTGCGTTCTCCAGCAAAACTGGTAGCTTTTTATCCAATTGAATTTAGCCTTTACCTAAACTTGAATTCCGACACTCAATATACATTCGAGGTTTAACTTAATTGTAAGCTATAAATAAAATGTGGTTCTTCATTTAATGTTTAACTTAATATTGAACTTGCAATACAATTCTTTAATTGATTAAAAACATATTTCTAAATTCCATTTTTGTTTATAAATATTTGAGTTAAAATGTCATCGATAACAAATGCAGCGCAAATGTAGCGTACAAATTTTATGCTGGAAAAAATGGCGACCGCTCACTACACATGTTAAGGGTAGCATGCCATTCAAGCTCAATTTGCTCAACAGCTCCACAACTGCTGAGGTCGCTGAATGCAGCCATTGTATCTTCTGTGAGTCTCACTGTATCTCCTAGGGTTGAAATTTTTGAAAAAAACTGCTATTTTTATATGAAAATTAAAAAAATGCAACCCTAGGAGATACAGTGAGACACAGAAGATACAATGTAAATGTTGCGCATATGTAGTGGCGGAAAAGATGTATTTTTTTTTTTTTGGCATTCACTGGGTTGCCACTGAGTAATTTTGTGTAGTGAATTTCGTCTCAAGTTTTTTTAACTTCGAAAACCAACGTTGGAATAACATTCATTTATTCAGCTTGATCATGACATTACATCCACACTGGTTGTAAAAGAAAACTCTCCAAA
The DNA here is from genome assembly GCA_951804985.1 of Dryomyza anilis. Classification (NCBI taxonomy): domain Eukaryota; kingdom Metazoa; phylum Arthropoda; class Insecta; order Diptera; family Dryomyzidae; genus Dryomyza; species Dryomyza anilis. The sequence goes on along the minus strand of OX638133.1, from coordinate 53,091,276 downwards.
TTTATCGAACCTTAAACTTATTGCTTATTGGGAAGTAGGTGAACCAGTTTTTGATTTTTCAAGGTGACCAGGGGTCTGAGCGGCATTTCTTTTTTGTTGTAATTTTTTTCGAAAATAAAGGGGGTAGCAATTTTTTTCAGCCGGTAAAGTGAACTTCTTAATTACAGATATATTCAACAACCGCAAATACTTCACCGGCTGGAAAATATCTTTTTTTTTAACTCTTGAAAAATTACGCAGTGTAATCACAACCTTTTCTTACATGAAAAACTACATTTAAAAGTCATTTTATATGCTTTTAATTGCAGTTTAACATAATTTTAACTTTAATATTTATTTGCACACCACAACGTAATTTTATCCAACAACACTGTTTGACATTTGGCAAAACATCTGAAAAATGTGAAATTTGTGCATACAAGAATAGATAACTGCAAAAAACAAAGATCCTGTATACACATTTTATATCTAAAGTATTATTTTACAACATTAATATCTGAAATGTTAAAGATTAACAAAAAAACGCATACAAAATAATATGGCAATGTTTTAAAACTGTATTCGAACACGATTTCGAAAAAAAATCATTAGGATTGCTGTTTCTGTGAGATTGCCGATACCAAAAAATTTTACCTGGGACCCAAAATACACACATCCAAAATTAAAGCTGGCGGTGTAAATCTAATGCTTTGGGGTGCTATGTTATAGCGTGGAGTTGGCCCCATTCATAAAATTGAAGGAAATATGGACCGACATAAATATACACCTGTGTGCTCCTATAAATTAAATTATATCCTTTTTGATCGCCTTGTGGTTTAAGAACAACAAAGTACTTTTGTTATTTACATATATTGAATATTTCTGATTAAAATGACGTATTTTTCCATATTTTTAACACATTTTAAAAAATTACCTAGGCGAGTCGTGAATGTTGCTGTGCAAAATAATAGTAGTACTACCGAATATGTTACAAAATCGAAATATTTAATAAAATTACTGAATTTAACGCTTGTATTTGTATTAGAGAGATTAATTGGAAAAATTTGTAAAATATTTGATATATTTTCTGTTGATTTGATAACCCAAAAAATCCTTAAAATTATAACATTTAAAAAATAACGCTTTAGAAATTATTCAAAATTATTAAGGATATCGTTTACTACTTAACTAAAATATCAAATAATGCAAAGATTGTGCAAAAAAAAAACATAAAACTCCTTGATAAAATTAAAAAATATATCAAAAATTCTTTTGATTTAGTTTGACATATGATTTGAGTAACCTATTCTAGGCAGGCATCAAAGTAATTAAAATTCTTAGTATGCAGATTGATAGATTAACCATTAAAGAATAATTCATAGAATACATTTTTTCTTTGAGATCACAAATAATTTTTAAGACGTAGCAAAATATTACAAAAAATCATAAGTTTCTTCATGACTAACTGCTGGCCTATTTGTACAAATATATTTCCATTTTCAATCGTTTAATAAATTAAAAAAAATGTTAATAAATTTTTTAGAATACTGGGAAACACTTTATGCATATTTGAGCTATTAGACAATACTTAATTACACTAATGGTCCAGACTGATAGTCATGAGAAAATTTATGATTTCTTGAAATATTTTTCTACGTCTAAAAATTTATTTGTGATCTTCTCCCAGAAAAAGATTGTTCTATGAGTTGTTTTTTAATGGTTAAGCTATCGATCTGCATACTAAGACTTTTATTCACTTCGATGCCTGCCAAAGAAAAAGTCATTTGTCAACTTCAAACAATTGAATTTTTGATATATTGTGTCGTTTTATCCTAGAGTTTCATGTTTTTTTGCATAATCTTTGTATTAATTCATATTTTAGTTAAGCAATCAACATTATCATTAATAATTTTGAACAATTTTTAAAGTTGTATTTTGTCCACGATACAGTTTTTAGGATTTTCACTAGAACAAGATTTTGTAGATAGATTTTTACCAATTTTTAAAGTAGTATTTTGTCCAGGAGTTTTTGGGTTTCACTAGAACGAACAAGATTTTGAATTCAATCAAATCAACTTAAAATATATCAAATATTTTACAAATTTTGTTCCAATTAAACTCTCTAATACAAATACAAGCTTTAAATCCAGTAATTTTATAAAACATTTCGATTTTGTAACATATTCGGTAGCACTACTATTATTTTGCAAAGCAACATTCACGACTCGCCTAGGTAAATTAAGGTAATTTTTTAAAATGTTAACAATATGGAAGCATTATACGTCATTTTAATCAGAAATATCCAATATATGTAAATAATAAAAATACTTCCCAAGAAACAATTCGTTCCGCTTATGTTCCGTTATCGGTACAGCAAAACGGAATCATACTCCGGAAACGTGCCGATTTCTGAATCCGGAAACGTATTGGAGAGCGGGTTTTAAGGAACATCGAAAACGTATTCGAATCAGATGAAAATCCGTTATGACGTGCCGAAAACGTGCCATTGTATCGTACTTTAAACTGAGTAAAAATTTTTGTAACGATTGAAACGCACCGAAAACGTGCCATTATCGTACCGTATTGTTTAAGAAAAACGGAGAGGAATACAACAAAACGTGCTGTAAACTGAGTGGAAAAGGGCTTACTTAAATATTTTTTATATTTGTAAATTAAAACAAGTACATTATATTTTTGTATGTTATTTTAATTGATTATTTTAATAATTCATTATAAACAAATTTCATTATAATATTAAGTTAATTATTAAATCAAGATGGTTTACAAAGCAATTTCCATCACACTAACCGAGATGATCGGCTGACCACCTGAGAATCCTTATGTGGGCGTCGTGATCTCATCATTTCCATTGAATGGAGAGCCAGCTCATCCTTTCTGCAACAATAGATTCAAATCTTTCGCGAATTAAATGGGTAACCTTGATGTTGGGCACCACCTCGCCATGTGGCTTATCAATGCTCAATGGCTACGCTTATGTTGTGCGAATTCACCTTTTCGGCATCCAAAAACAGTTTGTAAACCGCAGTTAAGGCTGCTGCAGAAAATCATGATTCGTTTCTATTGAAGACATTGATTTCGGCTTCCATGATCCATGGCTTTGTTCCACCATTAAAAAGTGTCCTTTACTAGCCTGCATTGAGGAAGACAATATATATTGAGAAAATGTTAGCTATATTTATGCTACTTATCTTTCAATGTCCTTCTGCATGTCGGCTCTCTGCGCCCTGCTTCGCAATATTGAATGATTTCTGATTTCATGTTTCAAACACTCAGGCTACAACGGAAGAAAATCGGTACCGGCAAGACGGAGTATTAACTGGAAGAAAACGGTGTAATCCGTCTCCACCGGCACGAAAACGGCACCGTCAAAACGGAGTTCAAACGTATTATTTTCGGAATACCGAAAATGCCGGCATACAAACGGAGTCGTGTGATTTATCGACACGTTATCGTTCCGTTTTAGTACCTGCTTGGACGGATACTTGCTCAATGTTCCGTTAACGTACCGGCAATGACGGAATTGTGATTCCGTTTGTGCCGGAGCTCCGTAGAAATGTTTCTTGGGTTTGTTGTTCTTAAGCCACAAGATGATCCAAAAGGCTATAATTTAATTTATAGGAGACCTCAATTTTTTGAGGACAATGTAGTGACTAGAGATGGGCGCGTGTCTGTTTTTGATAACACGGACACGCACGGGCACGCCTATAGGTGACACGCACGAACACGAGCCCAGGCACGCACGAGAAATACGGGGTTTTAAAAGGCACGAAGAAACACGGTAAAACACGACAAAACACGGAAAAACCCAACAAAACACAAAAAAGCACGGAAAAACATGAAAAAGCAAGCGAAACGTGAAAAATAATACCGGAACCGTTTAGATTTTTGGAACCAGAATCGTTATTAAAAATAAGATGAACCGGAACTGGAATCGGAACATATATATTTTTCTGGTTGGAATCGGTACCGCTATTTTAAAAATATCGGAACCAGAACCGGAACAGATATTATAGTCCCTGTCAGGGAACACAAAGAACCGGAATCGGAACCGTTATTGAAAATGTATGGAACCGGAATCGAAACCCATTTAATTTATTGGTTGAAACCGGAATCGGAACCGGAACCACAATTTAAAAAATCTTGGAACCCGAACCGATATTTCAATAGGTTTTAGTCCCTGTAATAAATAATTCAAATATTAAGTTTGATATTGTTTTATTCTCTTAAATCCATAAGTAAAACTAAAACAACAGATTTTTTAGGAAAGGTTAAAATACTACGAAATTTTTATTTTCTGAATCGGGGTAGAAACTATAAAAAAAATCTTTAATGGGCGCGTGCCTGATTTTGGAGCAGGGACACGCACGGGCACGCGCACGAACTCAGATTTTGGGGCATGACACGAAAAAAGCACGACACGCGCCCATCTCTGGTAGTGACTATATTGGAATGGCCGTCATGTAGTCGAGATATTAATACTATTGAGAATCTCTGGCAAGTTCTTAATGGCTCAGTTATGCAAACGTATCGTAACGTAGCGTAATGTACCTAAGTGTCACGTACTATTCTGAGATACATACAGTGCGAGTAAATGGTTATTCAAATCGTATCGTAACATAGCGGTACGTATCGTTACTCAATTAGTTTCTAATTAGTTGCACGCAACTGTATATATAGAAGACATATTTATTTTTGATCCACCTCTCTAACTCATATGGATCATAATATAAGCGAAAGGAATTTTATCTGTATTAGAATTATTATGTGAAGTTGACCTTAGAAGAAAAACTGTAGCATTTTGGAGACAAATTTTTAAAAAATTCAAACAAAATCGATTTATTTAGAAAAAAAATTCTACACGCATAAAAATATATTGTTACTTTTAACAATATGCGATTGTTATTTGAAAAAAATAAAATATTATGTGGCAGTTCCGTTTTGTGGCTCTTAAAACAAAATGTCAAAATATTATTTTCAATTTATTGTTTACAATTTTTCAAATCGACGTGCAACGAATTTTATTATATGATGTAAGTGACATGTTTAATTAATTAATATGTTCAATTATTACAATTTTATGTTGTGTTATTTATTCTAGATGTTATGACGAGCATTTCAACGAGCTGCACATTTTCTGAAGTTACATTCAGAGCTGATTTCATTGCGAAGGCTTGGCTGGACCAGCAGTCACAGGCGCTTTAAGCAGAAATTGCAAGAGCCAAGAGCTTGGTATACCACGACTGTCAGGTGACCTCCGAGGAGTTAGACGTGTAAGCAAAACGAGTAAGCAAAACAAAAGATGCATGGTCACCGCAACAATTACAGTCTATTTTCAAGATTTAATAATATAAATATGAGATCTTCATTATATTTCTTTAAAAATTGTGGATAAATAAAATGCATTAAAATATAAAATGGTTTATTTGATTTCATGTGTTTTTAAGAATTAACAATTCAACTGGCAATTTAATTGCATTTAATTTGACAATGTAGATTTTTAAAAACAACAATCAAACTATTTCTCGAAAGTAACAATCAAATTTTTAAATCCGACAATGAAATGACAATAATCAGCCCAATCGAGGTTCCCGATGAACTGAAGTTCGTCGGATTGTTCTCCTTCCGACGGAAAATAAAATATAATCAAGTTTTCCGAGGAACGGAAAACAATTATTAAACAACGCAACATTGTTTTCCTCTCAATTTCGATATTAAATGCCAAATTTCGAAGTAAAAATTAAATTTATTTTCAATTTTATTGATTGAACGTACTCTATTTGACATTTTAAAATGACTGCATATACAAAAACGAATGTATTGTTATTTTTTAATTAAATTTTTAAATGCTAACGACAGTAGGTACTCAAATAGTTAAATTTTCATAGCAATTTAAGCAAGTTTCCAACATCCAAGCAGTCGAAATAAATTATTTTTTAACTATTTGCACAGTTTAAACTACTTTATTTCTGCAATCAATTACGAAAAATCTAAAATGTCATGTTTTCACATAAAAATAAAATGTGAGCAAATTTGACAGTAAATGTTCACACGACGGGAAACTCGATTGATTTGTTTCCGATGAAAATTTTCGAATATACTTTTAGTTGCTCGATTGCTTTTTTTGTCAATTCCTTCGGAAATGTCTACCGACGCGTTTCTCGATTGGGCTGAATATAATGGGATCTATTTTGAACATGCATATTGCTATTTTATTGTCGGATCTAACAATATTTTTCTATGCGTGTACTACGACGCACAAGTCTAAATATGGCATACATTCAAATTTTCAAAAGAGTATAAACATTTGTTTTCATCACCATCGTATTCTCTAATATTCCACCTATTAAACTACGTTTTTATTTTTTTTTTATAAGTCCTTCATTTCGCGCACAGCCACAAAATGATGTATTTTTAAAATAAAATAAAAAAAAATAGTATTAATTTAACTAATTTTTTAATATTTTTCTCTTTAATATGGTAAAAATAAATTGACCATTTTCATTTAGTCTACAGAATATACTTATATGTGAAGCTTTTAAAAATATTTGTTGGCAAAAGAAAAATATTCACACCTTGTAACTTCAGTAATATGTACATTTTTAGAATCCGTGGAAACCGTTGCGACTTTTTTAGTTTCTTTATCCAAAATCTATAAGTCTACCTATACGAAAATTAAAAACAATCTGTAGAAATTATACTTTAAGGGGCAGCTCTAAAAAAATTCCATGCCTAAAATACAGGCTAAAATAAAAGAAAAAAAGTGAACCTAAGGTCACTTTGTACCCCTTAAAAATAAAAAAATATTTGAAAGTTTCTGTTAGAATTTCGATTTTACCGTTATATATTTTATTTCCATTTTTGTGACCATGTCAAATTTTAATTTATTTTTTTTAACAATATATATTATTTGAAAAGTAGGCGTGGCATTAGGGGTTCCTATCCCGAAGCATTTTGGCAATCCCGGGACTTTCGGGATTAGAAAAATAATCCCGGGATCCCGGGATATATTCCGGATTATTTCCCGAATGATTGAAAATTGTATTACAGGTACCAAATAAGTAAATTTTACACATTAAGTCGGATCGGCATATTTTTCCCATAGTTGTAAAAGGTCTTAATTTACATAGTGCTGCTAGAGTTTATCACAAGAAAATTTGAGTCGGAAAATAATTTCCTGTGCTTGAGTATTGCAGATGAAGTTAAAAACACTTTAAATCAATATTTTATCATCAAAATGTTTGGATAGAAGTAGGCTTAAAAAATTAGTGATTGAATCTATTATTGTCCTATGTTCGCGCATCGTCTTTGAAGTTTAACCAGTTGGGAAAGTTAGATCACATGGAAAATTTAAAGTAGGTGTTATTATGATAGTTAGGATTATCAAAATTATAGTCGGTCTAAGCCGACTATAAATACCCTACACATATGTGTGGTTACCATTCAAATTGGTATATAGGTCACCAGGGTATACGAATCCTGAAAATAACTACAAACTTTCAATCGCTGAAGAATTTCCATTCATTTTATACCCATATTTACAAATGGGTAGGTGTACCGAATTTCGAATTTTTTATTGGGAACCACAACTCGTTTCGCAGGGAAACATTCAGCCTAATCGAGGTTCCCGATGAACGGAAGCTCGTCGGATTGTTCTTCTTCCGACGGAAAAAAAAATCTAATCAAGTTTTCCGAGGAACGGGAAACATTTATAAAACCACGCAATATTGTTTTCCTCTCAATTTCGATATTAAATGCCAAATTTCGAAGTAAAAATTAAATTTGTTTTCAATTTTATTGATTGAACGTACTCTATTTGACATTTTATAATGACTGCAAATACAAAACGAATGTAATTTTATTTTTTAATTTATTTTTTAAATGCTAACGACAGTAGGTACTGAAATAGTTAAATTTTCATAGCGATTTTAGCAAGTTTCCCTCATCCAAGCAGTCGAAATAAATTATTGTTTAACTATTTGCACAGTTTAAACTAATTTATTTCTGCAATCAATTACTAAATATCTAAAATTTCATGTTTTCACATAAAAATAAAATGTGAGCAAATTTGACAGTAAATGTTCACACGACGGGAAACTCGATTGATATGTTTCCGATGAAAATTTTCGAATATACGTCGGATAACTGTGAGCTGCTCGATTGCTTTTTTGTCAATTCCGTCGGAAATGTCTCCCGACTCGATTGGGCTGATTATTTTCATGTATTTCAGCATGATGTCAATATATATATATTCGACCAAAAAAGTTTACCTAAGCACGTATACAGTAAAATTGATCTGTAGATGTAAATTTTATATGAGGTATTTGAACAAAAGTGGTCGGTTCTCATGTCAGAATAAATCGATAATGGCAATTTTCTTGTTCAGACAGCTTAGATATATAAGTAATCTAAATCTAAAGTTTCATTGCTCTAGCTCTTCTCTTCTTTCCGTAATCGTGATTTCAACAGACAGACAGACGGACACCGCTAAATCGACTCAGGAGGTCATGCTGATCAAGAATATATATATATATACTTTTCCATATCGGAGATGCTTTCTTCAGGGTGTTACAAACGGAGTACCAAACTGATTATACCCTTTCACTCTTAGTGTAGGGTATAAAAAGCTTCCGAAATTGCTCACAAAAGAGTCCTGATGTAGCGGAAAAATGCATGCGCATGTAGTGCAGTAAAACAAAATCAAATAGAAGTAAATACACAATACATATATTTTTTAATTAAAAATAACGCCGAATGTAGTCATGGCTGCAAACATCCAGCATTCCCATATTAAAACATATTTCTCGACTTCAAACTCCTGTAATGCAGCGGTACATTGTTCGGTCGTCATCTGTATTGTTTTAGGTGTCTGCGGGAGTAAATGTAATAAAGTTTAAGCTTAATTTTCAGTTAATTACTCACCCAATTAAGTTTCTCGTCATGCTTTATTTTCTTCTATACAATATTTTTTGTTTGCCAAAGTGTTTGGCATTTGTCACTTTAATTTAATTTTTGAATGAAAAAAAGGGTTTCCAAAAAAAAAATTGGTACTAAAATACTTGTATACTAAAATCAAAACATTCAAGTAAGATTGAAGATACTGGAGCCTGAGTGTAACTTGAACTCTGGCGTTAGCTGGGATGAATAAACGAACGGAAAATTAATTCAAACAGGTGGCATATTTTTTGTTTTGAAATCATATTTTTTTTGAAATCAAGTTTTATTATTTTTTTTATTTGAAAAATTTTATTTCTTAATATAAAAATTAAATGACATATTTTCCATACGGAATGTACGGTTTGTTTCGCTCTTTGCATAAGCTAGCTAAAGTTATAGAAACTTGACGAAACTCTCTCATATTGCCCGATTTACATTGTATCTTCTGTGAGATACACCGTATCACCTAGGGTTGCATATCTTTATAAAATTGCTATAATAAATAAATGAAACAGAAAGATGTTAAAAAAAGACAGATATAAGGACTGCATCGAATAAAATTGTCCGCTACAAAAATGAAAAAATCTAGAAATCTAGTAATCGAATTTTTATAGAATAAAATATTTTATTTTGCAAATTATTTTTAGATTTAAAAAAAAAATATAAAAAACCAGAAATTAATATTTTTTAATAAAAAGTTTAAATTTTTCCGGAACCCCTTCCATTAATGTTGTAATGGTAGTGTTCGACACCCTCACAGCTGTCTTCGTCTCCCTTTTTACTAAAGCCCAGTATCTCTCAATCGGCCTGAGTTCTGGACAGTTTGGTGGATTGGCTTCTCTAGGCACCAAAATCACTGCATTTTGTTGAATCCACTTTAAGGCCGTTTTGCTGTAGTGACATGAAGCAAGGTCAGGCCAAAAACATGTGGACACTTCATGTTGGCGTAAAAATAGAAGCAATCTCTTTTGCAAGCATTCCTTCACATATATTTCGCTATTAATTGTACCCGATGTCACGAATGAGCTGCTCCTTTTTCCACAACTGCAAATTGCCTGCCAAACAAGTAATTTCTTTGGGAATTTTGTCATTTTTTTTTTATTTGAATTTTTCAGCGACATCGGCTGTATAAAATTCCTGCCCAGGTAGCTGAGAAAAGTCCGTTAAAACATAAGTTTCGTCGTCCATTATGTAGCAATCGAATTTTTTAAAAAAACCTTGGTTCAGATTTTTAGCTCGTTGTTTTGCGGTTTCATTCTTGACGGCATTTCTATCCGGAACTTTTTGGACCTTGTACGTCTTCAGCCCAGCTTCTTTCTTAGTCCTGCGCACGAAAGATTCTGAGCAATCCGCCTTTCTCGCCAATTTCCTTCCGGATATGCTTGGATCTTTCTTTAAAATATTCACAACCTTCTTCTACTTTTCACGATCATGTGGGCCTTTTTTTTACCAGAACCTTTCTTCCGATCAATACTCAGGTCTTCCTTAAAGCGGTTGATAACGCGAGAAATGGTCTTAGGGTTAGCCCCTACCTCCTTGGCAATTTTTTTAAAAGACCAACTAGGTTGTTTTTGAAAAATTTTAATTATATTTTCTCGCACTTCCACTTCGTTTGCCATTTTCGCGTTAAATAAATTTTGTATTGACTATAACTGACACAAATTATTTTCTGCCATTTAATTCAGAGCTTGAATCTTGCAATAGCACATTATGGGAAGATATGTAACGAACAATTTTATTCGACGCAGTCCTTAATATACTATAATGTGTTTGACGGAAAACCAAATAAACAAAATCAGCAGCCAATATGTTCCGATTTTCACGAACTTAAATGTATTTTTTGGTAGGACAATGAATGAACTTAGACCCACCATGGCAAGAATATTGCAGTCAAGACAAGGAAAATAGGCGATGTGCTGATTGAGTCAAGAGCTGAATGGCCTATAATGCAATTGGCAAAAGGAAACTAAACACCAAAAGTCAGATCAAATGCATTGTTTTAATTAATATCTGCAAAGGTTCTGTGATTTTAAATGTATGTGTCATTTGCTTGTCGTCGAAGATTCCCATGCGAAACAGCACTGCTCCAGCAGATTATCATATAACTAATAAAGTAGTGCAACAGTCACAAAAAGCCACATATTTTAAATTGTATCTTCCGCCACTTAGATTTCCTCAACATGAGCGAGGCATATCTATTTAAATTTTCTTGTATTTAATTTTAAATTTAACTTTTTCAAAATTCAAATTCTTCATTTTTTATTTGAATATTTATTAATATTTTGATTTTAATTTTAAACTTCAAAATATATAAACATGCCAATATTTGACAACCACGGGCATATTCATATTATGGGTTCCTACATACAATTTAATGTGTTCCCACAGTTGCATTTGCCGACTTCTGTTGGGGCTTAACATTAAATTGACATAAAAACTTAATACTAAATACAACTAAATTCATTGATACTGCTCCCCTAAACAGAAAAACAACGGTAAATCAATAAAATAAATAATTAATGAAGTGGTCCAAAATACCAGCTATAACAGAAATATATAAAAATAGGTAAAGTACGATCCGTACTTACAAGTATGCGCACATGAAAAAGACCGTAAGATGGCAGGAAGTGTATTCCAACAACGAGCTACTCTTACATAGAATGATCGATCAAAAAATTTAAGTTGGTTCTGTAACTGAACTGGTTCGTTATTATTTTTTTTTTTTAATATTTAAATAATTTATATCGGTCTTATATGGGTTGAAATGCATAAATTTAGTTTTTGCAGCATTAATTTTAAGATTATTATTAAACATCCAAGAAGATATATTAGAAAGATTGTAGTTAATAACGGCTTCCAAAACATCAGTATAATGACGTTGACCATAAAATATTAATTGTATATCATCTGCAAAAACAAATGGTATGCAATTATGCAGATCTATTGAGTCAAATATGTCATTTAGGTATATCATAAATAGTGTTGTAAGTCAACATAGTGTGTTTTGGTAAGTCACTATACGTTGATATTATAAACGTATCGTGACCTACTTACGCGATGACTACTTCATGCAGTTATCGTTACGTTGCAGTAAAGTGCAACGTAGGACATATGTGTCATAGTCCAGCAAGCCAATGAACTAACAACAGTATGAGCGAAGCTGGGTCAAACCAGCAGAAGCATGATTGGCTAAGGGCTTTTTCCCTTACGGAAGCAAATAGTGAGTGGAATTTGCGCACGGCACTCTGCCGGAACATGTAGATTTGAAACATGCCTCCATATAATAGTTTAAGTTAGATTTTAAGGCAGTTGTTAGTGTGAGTTAGAGTTATAAGTTGGACGTTAAAGACGTGTTACTTAATAATGTTAATATTAAAATAGAACTTTAGTTTAAATAAAAGTATGTCTTAGAAGAAAAGACTTGTTTCAATTATTTCGGTTAATAAAAATGGAACTTCGACGTTGGACATTCTCTGGTAGGACATCATGGGTAATTATAAATGGAACGTTGCGACATTTGGCCTCACGCCTAAGCAACGGACATTTTAATTACAACATTTGGCGCAGCCGGTAGGATTAGGTTAATAAGGATAATTTTAAATACAACATTTGGCGCAGCCGGTTTTCGAACCATACATCAACTCCCAAGGGACGAGAAGGACTGGATGGAGATTAATATTGGAAAAAATAAATATTTAGGATCAGGGAAAATATTTTTTACATTTGTGAGTATTGTGAAAAATAGTGAAAAACATGTGAGCGGTAAAAAAATAACATTTTGTAAATTTGTGATATAAAACAAGAGACATGTTGGAGAGTTGTAATAAGTAAAAATCATGGGATTATGAAAATTGACATTTAAAAAATGAAAAAACAATTGAACATTTTGAAATTAATTGTGGAATAAAAAAAAAAAAAAAACTGTGAAATAAAATTGAGAAATGAATAACATAAATGATATAATTTGATAAATCAGAAAATTAAATAAGTAAACTAAATGTTTTATAAAATTGTTTAATTGATATATTAAAGCACATTTTTAAAGTAATAGTGAAACAATATAGAATAGTTTAAATCATTAAATGATAATAATTAATAAAATTGTGAATTTAAATAAATTGAATAACATAAGAATTTTGTTACAGTAATGTTTTCATAATGTTGCGAAATTAATTAAAAAAAAACAAAACTGGAAAATTTTAACCAAATTAAATGTAAAAAATAAATTAATTCAGTATTCATAAATTACATGTTGATATGATTTGAAAATATAGATTAAAAAGTTTAAATAATGAAACATAAAATGAGATAAACAATATTTGTAAAAAATTTAATAGATAAATTAAAAAATGGTTAAAAGTTTATTTAATATGAAACTAGTAAAAACAATATAAATAATTTAATTAAAAAAGGCATAGTGAATTATATAATTAAGTAAATGGAAAAATAAGAAACACTAATAATGGGTACTGAAAATGTATTGAAACGAGTTCATTACGTTGTTCCTTACTTTTCTGGGGCGGAATCTCCATTATTAGAAACAGAATTGTATAAATTTATTGAATGTTGTGAAACAGCAAAGTTAAAAATTAAAGAATCAGATAGTGAGGAATTTATAAAATGTGTTAGGTTACGTTTGGAGGGAGATGCATATAAATTAGTGAGGACAAAACAGTTTCAAAAAATAGAAGAATTATACGAGTTGTTAAAAAATACGTACTTAAAAGAAATTTCTTTAGATTCAGTACTAAAAGAGATCAAAAAAGCTTATCAAAATAGTAAAGAGAGTTTGAGAGCGTTTGGGAGACGATTAGATGAGTTGCAATCCATGGCTTTGGAAATTGCAAGTAAAAAATACAGTAAAAAGATAAGTGAAGATGACGTATTCAGTTTGGAATTACAGAGTTCAGTGTTGATCTCTTTTAAAGTAGGGGTGAGGGATCGAACGATAAAAGTTGTACTGTTGGGTAGTAAGTCAGAAACATTAGATACATTGTTGGAAGAAGCTTTAAATGTGCAGGCTCTTATGCAGCGAAGTCCAAGGTCGGAAGAGGATGAATATAATTATATAGAAAAAACTAAATTAGAAAACACTCAGTCGGAAAATAAATTGCAACAAATAGATAATAATAAAAGTAACTATAAAAGGAGTGTTCCAACATGTTCATTTTGTAGTAAATTTGGGCATACTAGGGACGATTGTATTATTAGGAAAAATACGCCGTTCTGCTACGAATGTGGAGCTTATGGTCACGAATCTAATTGGATATGTGCTAATAATAATATTGGCAATTTTGTTAATATGGATAATAAGATGTATAACGGGAAAAATAATACAAGTAATATGAAATATTCATGGAGGGATACACAGGGGCATAAAATAGATAATTGCCACGCAAAAAGAAAATTTGATTCAGCAGGAAATAATAATTATAATCATGATACACAAGGGGCTCAGTCTAGGCCAGAAAACTGGAGACTCCATAATAATAGTAAGATAAGGCCGATAGAGTTAGGAATGGTAGATCGGACGTCGGAAGAGACTGTGGTTGAATTTACTACTCCATTAAATTTCCGTAGAACAGAGGAGACCAATGAATTAAAATATGAATTAAAGGAAGATGAAGGTGATCGCATAATATGCAGTGGACATGGAGATAGCTCGGTTTTAACTAATGTAAGTGACGTTTTCATTGAAGTACCTTGCGAGGCAGCTAAAAATGGAAGACTTATTTTACTAGTAGACTCAGGAGCTGATGCCAGTATAGTAAAAGAAAATGCAATGACAAGTTTACCAGACTTTAACGAGAGTATACAAAAGGATTTAAAGGGAGCTTTTGGTGGGTGCGTTAGAACATTAGGTTCCACCAAAATCCAACATAGGAACATAAGGCGCTTAAGTTTAATGTTACACGCAGTGTCACTTGAACAAGGAGTACCAGCTGACGGAATAATCGGACGTGACAATTTATGGAATCGATCTGTAATAAATGCGATAGACAAAACAATAACATTCTTTGATAAACATAAAAATCATATTATAAAACTACCCATGAAATCACAGACAGAAATACAGAATATTTTTTTTAATCAACAAATTAAAATTCAAGCGAGAACCGCAAAGATTGTATCATTACATTTAAAAACAAAAATTCCAATCGTATTAATTCATAAACAGGAAATTTTTCCAGGAGTATATTTGGGCGAAAGCATATCGAATGTTAGCAAAAATAGAGTTTATGTTTCAGTTTTAAATGCTACAGAAAAAGAAATTATAATAGACAGTACTTTTAAACCAAAATTTTCGAATTTTAATCAGTATAAAGAATCGGATACCAATAATTCTACAATAAACAGCATAAATTCAGTAAATATTACAAACAGAATTAACAAATTATTAGAGGAAATTAAAATTGATGAGACTTTAAATAAAGACGAAATTACATCTTTACAAAATCTGTGTGTTTCTTATCATGATGTTTTTCATTTAGATGGCGATGAATTAACATACACGCCAGCGCTTAAACATGAAATAACTACACAGTGGAACCAAACGCCAATTAATCAGAAACAATATAAGCTACCCCACACTCATAGGGAAGAAATTAATAGACAGGTAGGAAAAATGTTAGATGACGGCATTATATCGCCGAGTACCTCACCTTGGAATTCACCGTTATTGTTGGTACCAAAAAAGAGTGGTAAGGAAGGTAGCAAAAAATGGAGATTAGTAATAGATTTTCGTAAACTAAATGATGTAACAGTTAAACAAGTATTTCCGATTCCTCGGATAGACGAGATATTAGATCAGTTAGGACATAGTAGATATTTTTCAACCTTAGATTTAGCAAGCGGTTATCATCAGGTTTTAGTAGAAGAAAGAGATAAAGAAAAAACAGCTTTTAGTACAGGACTGGGTCATTTCGAATTTAACAGAATGCCATTTGGCTTAACAGGTGCACCAGCGACCTTCCAAAGAATAATGAACCACATATTAACAGGTTTACAGGGTATCGATTGCTTTGTTTACCTTGATGATATAGTGGTGTACGGAAAGAATTTAGCTGAACATGAGCTTAGGTTGAGTAGAGTATTGCAGAAATTAAGGGAACACAATTTAAAATTAAATACAGAAAAATGTCAGTTTTTACGTCGCGAAGTTATATATTTAGGACATAAATGTTCGGAACTAGGGGCGCTGCCAGACCCTTCTAAGGTCGAATGCGTAAAAAATATTCCGGTGCCAAGAAATAAAAAAGAAGTACAAGCGTTTTTGGGATTAATTAATTATTATAGAAAATTCATAGGCAATATGGCGAAATTATCATTACCAATTAATAATTTACTTAGGAAAGATGTTAAATTCACATGGACTGACGATTGTCAAAATTCATTTATTAAACTCAAAGAATCAATAATTTCGCCACCAATTCTCGCATATCCAGACTTTACAAAACCTTTTTTACTTACAACGGATGCAAGTAACGAAGCAATAGGCGCAGTGTTATCGCAGGGCAACGTAGGGAGCGACCGACCAATCGCATTTGCTAGTAGGGCATTAAATGGAGCAGAAAAAAATTACTCCACCATTGAAAGGGAATTTTTAGCTATAGTCTGGGCAACGAAAAATTTTAGAGCTTATCTTCTAGGACGACATTTTCAAATTTATACAGATCATCAACCATTACGTAGCACAGCAAATCTCAAAAATCAGACATCAAGGTTAGCCCGTTTCAGGCATAAATTATCAGAATATGATTACGAAATATCTTACAAACCAGGTAAACAGAATTTGAACGCAGATGCTTTAAGTAGAATTCCACATCCAGAACCAGATATTACTGCGGTCCAAACACGGTCTAAGACCACACAGAATAAATTAGATAATCAAATTTCAAAAACCAAACAACAAGTGAGCACGCCAGTACTGGATGAAATAACAACAGACACCAAGAACGAATTAATCTCAAGTCAACTATTAACTGACCCAGAGGAGATTAAAACTGTTATAAAAGACTTTCATGACTCAGCATTAGGGGGTCACCAGGGCGCAGTGAAAACATATTTTAGAATCAGAAAACAATTTAAGTGGAAAGGTATGCAGAAAGAAATAAAAGATTACGTTAAGAATTGTCATAAATGCCAAGTAAATAAAAGTTCTAGGCTTACTAAAATGCCAATGGTTTTAACTGATACGCCTGTACGACCATTCGATAAAGTATACATGGATCTTGTAGGTATTTTACCGGAAACTATATCTGGAAATAAATATATATTAACTTTTCAAGATGATTTTTCAAAATACATGTGCTGCGTAGCCATACCGGATGCAGAAGCAAACACAGTAGCAAAAGCATTTTACGACGAAATCATTACACGTCATAATATACCGAAAGTATTAGTAACGGACAATGGTTCAAATTTCGTCTCAAAACTATTTTCAGATACGTGTAAATTATTAGGGATTAAAAAGTTACATATTACGCCATATCATCCACAAGCTAATGGGTCTTTAGAAAGAAGCCATCGTCCGTTAGCAGAATATCTAAGGAATTTTTCAAAAGAAGATGGGTCAAACTGGGACCAATGGTTAAATTCAGCAATGCATGTGCACAATAACACAGTGCATATGTCCACGGGGCAAACTCCATTCCGTACTTTATATGGGTACGACTTTGATATGCCAACAAATCTAAAGCGAAAATGTTCACCAGTATATAATACCGATGATTACAACAAGTTATTAAAATACCAAATTCAACGCACACACGAAATCGTGAGAGAGAATCAAGAAAAAGCAAAAGAAAAATCTAAACAAATCTATGATAGCACATTACACCCGAAAATATTTAGCGTAGGCGATAAAATTTTGTTAAAGAATCAGAATAGAAAGAATAAATTTTCACCTATTTGGGTAGGACCGTACGAGGTACTTTCGATAGTAAGTCCTGTAACGACAATGATTTCTATCAAAGGTAAAGGTAAAAAATTCCATAACAACTTATTAAAAGCATACAATTTTGAAGAAAATATAACGAAATAAATAACGTGACAAACAGTTCATGATGATCATAATACATAATGTAGATCATGTTAAAAGCATAATACTGCAAACAATGGTGAATGGAATAAATTACGCATATATAAGATTTTTTTTTTGGAATAGGTGTTTAATATTACTGAAATAGATTAGTGCATGAGGAAATAGCTATGTATTAATTTTAAAGGTGACTAGCATTGAATCATGTACTAACAAATGTTTTATAAGGAAAATAGATAAAGGAGTAAAGTAATTTAAGATATTATGAGTAAGAAAATATCAAAGGTTAATAACAGTTAATAATGAATAAGGTGATAAGCATGAGTATATTAGATGAGCTATAACATAGTAAAATAAAATTTAAATTGTCACTACAATTGAGATAGGTCAGTACCTCAATGGCATTGAACCAAACGATTTGAACCACTGCACTAATGCAAATGAAATGAGATACGTTATTTTGTATGTTATAATGTATACTGAAAAAAAAAAAAAAAAAATAAGAAAAAAGACGAAAATTAATATGAATATGAAAGATAATAATAAACGGATAGCATGTGCGAGATGGTGTGGAGAGGAGTCAAGGGAAAGTGCATAGTAGCCCAATGGGTTTAAATATAATGCATACCAAGAGTAATGCGGAGTAGGGAGTAAAAAATGAATTATAAGAACATGATTAAATTCGGAAATTAGTGCACGAATAAATAGCTAAATATTACTTATTGAAAATGACTAGCATTGATTCCTAATGAATTTGTATAAAGAATAATTAGGTTATAATAATAGTAGACACTAAAGATTTTAAAAGTATAAATAAACATGTAGTAAAATAATAGTAACTTACACACACATACATAAAATATACACGTAATTCAATATTCTAATATAAGATAACGTAAATGGAAATAAGTTATAGAGGATGTTAAAAATAAATTATTTATACAATTTAAAGATTTTATAATGTAAAGTAATAATAGTATTTAGTTAATGATCCTGGTTCTGGAAATGGACAAGACGTACACGAAGAGACGAAGAAGTAACAAATAGACGAAGGGAAAACGAAGAATTACAAAATAGAGAAATACAATTCAGGAGCGTCAACGATGATCGTTTAGTTTTGTTGGGAAAAGGTCTGAAATGGTAATGTTATGTAATGACATATGAAACAACATGTGAGAGTTATGGTGCGGACGACAACAATTGGACGTCAATCAGATGATTTATTAAGAGAAAGAAGGAGCTACACTATAAATATGGAGGTAGAAATTTGAAAAATATGCAAAGTTGCGACTATTGTACCATAATGAGACAACAACATTTTACAACTTTACATACATATAATTAAAAAAATGGCAATTTTATAGCACAAAACAACACTCTAATATTATAAGTTGAAGGAGCTTTTTCATATACACTTAATTAGCTGTGAATGCGAACCTGTACTAAAACAACAAAGTCAAATGAACACGACAACATCAATGTATAATTAAAAGATACTAATTCCTGATCGATAGAAGAACTCGCTAGAGGAAGACAAGTTATAATAAGATCCAGAAATATACGATTACAAAATTATCCATTTTACTGTACCATTGTACCATAATGAGACAACAACATTTTACAACTTTACATACATATAATTAAAAAAATGGCAATTTTATAGCACAAAACAACACTCTAATATTATAAGTTGAAGGAGCTTTTTCATATACACTTAATTAGCTGTGAATGCGAACCTGTACTAAAACAACAAAGTCAAATGAACACGACAACATCAATGTATAATTAAAAGATACTAATTCCTGATCGATAGAAGAACTCGCTAGAGGAAGACAAGTTATAATAAGATCCAGAAATATACGATTACAAAATTATCCATTTTAAAATCCGCTCTCAACAAATTACGATTTACTTGGCAGAAAAACAAAGCAATATCGAAGACGAAGAAATTAAATAATATCGACGACAAGAAGTTTTCAAGCAATTAACATCAAGACGAAGAACATCAGCTATTGTCCATTCTATTCAGAGAAGGGGAGAAGAAATCGAGAGTTGAAATGCAGCCAACATAACATACACGAGTAACAGAACCAGCGATCGCAGAAGTTTATGTCATGTTAATGTTATTAAAATATTATAACTATGTGAAAATTAAAGTTAATGTAGATTGAAGTTGAAATATATTAAAATTAAAGAAAAAACGAAGAAAAATTAAAGTAACAATAAATTAGAGTTAATAAAAGTAAACTAGACGATAATTAAAAAAAAAAAATGTAAGTGAAAGTAAACTGGACGAAAATTAAAGTAATATAAGAAAAATTGAAGTAGAATATAGTAAAAATAAAAAAAATGTTAACAAACATTACAAAATTTCAACAATATAAATAAGAATAAAAAAAAAAAAAAAGAAAAGTCAAAGAAATATTATTTAAAGTAAAGTAAAATAGTAAATTACTAAGCAAAACAATAGTCAACAAAAATAAATTTAAATATTTAAATTAAAATATCGCAAAATATTTCCAAGTTAAAGTAAACAAATCATTGCAAAAAATTAAGCATAATGTCTGATATGTATAATTAAAAATAGCAACAGAACAACACAAAGCGCAGCAAGTGTAAAGCGGTAACCTGATCAACTACTGTTTTGTCAACTGCAACGTTCTGTGCATTGTAACTGTTGTTTAGTAATTAGGTTATTAACCTCCAAATACATTATATTTTCAAATAATATAGTATGTCGTTGCCCATTAAAATAATATTGATGAATAAGAAAAAACTATTATTAAGTTTATTTATATACATTTTTTTTTTATAGTAGTAATGCTTTATATGATGATATTAATGATGTAAAAGAAAAAACTATTATTCATTTTAATAATAATTTTTTCTTAAAATAAGGGTGGAGGTATGTTGTAAGTCAACATAGTGTGTTTTGGTAAGTCACTATACGTTGATATTATAAACGTATCGTGACCTACTTACGCGATGACTACTTCATGCAGTTATCGTTACGTTGCAGTAAAGTGCAACGTAGGACATATGTGTCATAGTCCAGCAAGCCAATGAACTAACAACAGTATGAGCGAAGCTGGGTCAAACCAGCAGAAGCATGATTGGCTAAGGGCTTTTTCCCTTACGGAAGCAAATAGTGAGTGGAATTTGCGCACGGCACTCTGCCGGAACATGTAGATTTGAAACATGCCTCCATATAATAGTTTAAGTTAGATTTTAAGGCAGTTGTTAGTGTGAGTTAGAGTTATAAGTTGGACGTTAAAGACGTGTTACTTAATAATGTTAATATTAAAATAGAACTTTAGTTTAAATAAAAGTATGTCTTAGAAGAAAAGACTTGTTTCAATTATTTCGGTTAATAAAAATGGAACTTCGACGTTGGACATTCTCTGGTAGGACATCATGGGTAATTATAAATGGAACGTTGCGACATTTGGCCTCACGCCTAAGCAACGGACATTTTAATTACAACATTTGGCGCAGCCGGTAGGATTAGGTTAATAAGGATAATTTTAAATACAACAATAGCAATGGACCAAGAACTGATCCCTGAGGTACACCAGATATTATGTTAAGATGATTTGATTCTATCCCATTGTAAATAACAAATTGAGTGCGGTTTGATAAGTATAATAACATTAATCTACATGCTACGTTAATAATAATAATAGTTTGGCGCTACAGTCCTGTATAGAACTTCTGCCGAGCTCTCTCACCATTTTGAGCTGTGGGTGTTATATTTGTACTCAAAGTGGTGGGACCTATAGTTTATTGCCGAAACCGAACGGCGGGTGAGAGCTTTTTCATAGGCAATGTTTTACTCTCGTATGTTTGCCATTTACTGCCGAGAGGTTGCGCGGTATAGAAAAATGTTTCTATGAAAATATGTTGTTAGTCCTAGTCCAGGTTTGAACCGGGGACTTTTCGGCTCGCAGTCCGACGCACTAACCACTGAGCTACCGCGGCTACATTGGAAAATTTAAATTTATGAATAGGATTCAAGTGATTGATTGCGTCAAATGCTTTTGATAGATCTAACGATACATAAAAGCTAACTTTTTAGCATTCATGTTTTCTCTCAGCGAATCAGTTAGACCAACAGCAGCGATGTTGTGTTGCAGCCACTACCAAAGCCTTACTGACAATCCCCAGCTAACGCCAGAGTTCAAGTTACTCTCAGGCTCCAGTATCTTGAATCTTACTTGAATGTTTTGATTTTAGTATACAAGTATTTTAGTACCAATTTTTTTTTTTTGGAAACCCTTTTTTTCATTCAAAAATTAAATTAAAGTTTCACTGCACGACAAGCGCATGCATTTTTCCGCTACATCAAGACTCTTTTGTGAGCAATTTCGGAAGCTTTTTTTACCCTACACTAAGAGTGAAAGGGTATATTCAGTTTGGTACGCCGTTTGTAACACCCAGAAGGAAGCATGTCCGTCTGTCCTTCTGTCTGTCTGTTGAAATCACGATTACAGAAAAAGTTGAAGAGCTAGAGCAATGACCCAGAAGGTTTGTAACATCCAGAAGGAAGCATCTCCGGTATGGAAAAGTATATATATTCTTTATCAGCATGACCTCCTGAGTCGATGCGATGTCCGTCTGTCTGTCTGTCCTTCTGTCTGTCTGTTGAAATCACGATTACAGAAAAAGTTGAAGAGCTAGAGCAATGAAACTTTAGATTTAGATTACTTATATATCTAAGCTGCCTGAACAAGAAAATGATTGAAACAAGGAATGATCCGTCTATTGTGACCTGAGAACCGACCACTAATGTTCAAATACCTCATATAAAATGAAAATCTACATATCAATATTACTGTATACCGTCTTAGGTAAACTTTTTTTGGTCAAATATATATTGACTCATGCTCAAATATATGAAAATAATGTTTTCCGGCGAAACGACTAGTGATTACAAAAACAAATCGAAATTCGGTACACCTACCCATTTTTAAATATGGGTATCAAATGAATGGAAATTCTTCACGTATTGAAAGTTTGTAGTTATTTTCAGGATTCGTATACCCTTGTGACCTATATACCACTTTGACTGGTAACCACACATATGTGTAGGGTATTTATAGTCGGCTTAGACCGACTATAATTCGATAATCCTAACTATCATAATAACACCAACTTTAAAATTTGCCATGTGATCTAACCTTCCCAACAGGTTTCGATATAAAATGAATCTTATACAAGAGCATTTTTAGATTATTTTTAAGCTCCCCTGCTAGTTAGTTTTTAGGCTCCGATACAAGACTCCTAAAAGAGCCTTCTAACTATGCTCAGGTCTGAATGACGCATTTTTATCAGAAAATATATATTTCAAGACTCTTTTTCTTAATGATACATGAGCTCAGGCTCAGGTAAAAAATTGTGAAAACAATCTTTTCGGAGTTCTTGCGTTGGCTGGGATATTATGGGCTGCTTAAGAAATTGACACAACTTGAGCAAACCTTTCGTTCAATTTCTATAAGAACGATGCTTATCTCACACAACGTGTATTGAGCAAGGTGAGGAAAGTCGAAAAGGCGTTCTCTTTTAACAAATTTTTTTTTTTTTTAAATTAAAAAATAAATAAAAATACAAAAACAAAAATGTTAACAATAAAAAAATATATATTGAAATTACATTTTACGGAATACAAATAGAATTTGAAAATAAAAACAAATTATAATTAAATAACGTTTGCGGGCATTGACAAATAAAAAAAAGGTATACGTGGACAGAAATTTTCTCAAATTTTTTGAGCTCTCCAAAATTTCCTCACCTTCCTTAATACACCTTGATCTCACACATAACTGTAATGTATAATTTTTTGGGCAATTAGGCTTTTTGTATTCCAAATGAATAAATGAAAAGATAAAAACTGAACATTTGTGTATAAAAACTGAGTCATTCAATTAACCGAAAAAAACCTAGTATACACTGCATGTATCGTCTTATTAAACAAATACGTACTATTCATATAACATAAATTGGTCTATAGTACGCTATGGTCAACCCATCCAAAACATAATTACATGTTTATAATCGTGATACAATTACGTGTTATTATCAGTATGTACTTCCAAGTAGGTGCACCGGTTTACGACTCTTCACCAGGGGTCCGAGCTACTTTTTTTATACCCTACACTAAGAGTGAAATGATATATTCAGTTTGGTACGCCGTTTAAACACCTAGAAGGAAGCATCTCCAGTATGGAAAAGTATATATATTCTTGATCATCATGACCTCCTGAGTCGATATCTGTCTGTTGAAATCCCTACTACTTAAAAAATTTAAGAGTTAGATAAATGAAACTCATAATTTAAATTAATTATATGCCTACGCTGTATTTGCGAGATTGGTCCATTGTGACCTGTGATCTGACCACTTATATTCATATAACTCATATAAAATTTACATCTACAGTTCAATTTGACTGTATACGTGCTTAGGCAAACTTTTTTGGTCAAATATATACTGACTGCATGCTCAAATACATGGAAATAATGTTTTCCCGCGAAACTACTTCTGGTTCCCAAAAAAAAAATCGAAATCTACTCATATGTAAAAAGTTTGACGTTATTTTCAAGATTCGTATACCCTGGTGACCTATATACCATTTTGAATGGTAACCACACATATGTGTAGGGTATTTATAGTCGGCTTAGTCAGACTATAATTTTGATAATCTTAACTATCATAATAACACCTATAAAATATCACTAAAAAATGATGCGATTTTTTTTTCGTTTCGGTCGGTAAAGTGCAAATCTCCCAGTAATAACTGATGTTGATTGTATGGTGATCACCCACTCATCAATTTAAAAGGAAATTTTGTTGATTTCAACTTTACATTTGTTTCAGTGCATAGGTCCGACCGCGCCCTGATAATTTTTAAATGAAATAAAATGGTTGGATAAAAATATTTCATTTCAACCGGTAAACTAAAATTATCCACACATTAACAAGATTTAGTATATAAGAGATTGGTAATGTTATATCCATATTGATCCCTATCGTTTCTACTAAATTTAAATACAATATATTTTGGAACGGAATATTTTCTTCACGATTGACTATCTGCGGTGGCAATAGTAAATAATTCCATAAATACATTTCATTAAAATTTCAACAGAGAAACAACACAAATTATATTGGAAAACTACCTTCAATTCCGCAATCATCCTTGTTGAAATTTATTGATATCAATTCTTTTGAAGTGTTTATTTAAGTACCGAACACACCGCAAAGATTTTGTGTATGTTAGATACCTGGTTCGTATACTCGGTTCTTAACCAAGGTTGCCACATTAATAATTTATTACCAAATTTGATAAATTTGTTAAAATGCGTGAAGTTAACCACTCGGTTTCAACAAACGGAACGGCGGAATCAACATCAGACACCAAATATATACTGATTTCTATTTTTCTTTGTTCAAGTTATTTTTAACAACTCTTGCCAAAATAATTGGGTAATTACAATTAATAAAAAAACTCATTTCACGCAATGCACTAGACAATTTCAAATAATAATGGATATGTGTCAACCCAATAACCCAAAAACCTGGATATAAAGTCCAATGTGCCATTGCACTTAAAATTAATTTGGGAATGCTTTGTAATCAATCATTACTTTCCAATCGTAGAGTTGAAATTAACGTTTGAAACACCTTTAAGCTAAATTTAAAAGTCATAGCTATTTCAAAAAAATGGTAAATTAACCTTAACTTGAAAATTCGCTTATTTTCAAATCAATATTAACACTAATTCATTAAATAATTTCAACATTTACTTCAAATCAAGATTTAGCCTTATTTTCAACTCGATATCAAATTAACCTACATTTAGTTTTTTTCTTTTAAATATTGACTTATTTCTGCAAAATAAGTAAAGAAAATAGGATCCTTATAAAGGACAACAAATAGGGCATTTTCAATTAATTATCCAGTTATATGTCATCCAACCAATATCGTAGACTTCAAGCCCGAGCGTCAAGACAACTTCAGAAAATCGATACCAGCATCCAAATGTGTGTATGTTTCAAGCTCTCGAATATAATTCTGGTGCCTATTCTAGATTTGCGGGGGCGGTCGGTATATTGTCTTAAATATTCACAAAAGTCCAAACAATATTAGATTTCGGTATGGTTGGGAGTAATTTTCGAATGTACACTAAGAAAACAAAGATGATTACAAGAAATATCACAGCCCTAAATATCAAGTTATTTACAAATTATTTAGATCTTATTTTAGAAAACCATCTCTCAAACATCCGTCAAATACGATAAATGTTGCTAGCAACCATCTTTCAAATTTACGATTACGTATGGCAACCATCAATTAAACATCTTACAAATAGGAAGATATAGGATGATGAATATTTGGAAAAGGTACTCCATTAGAATTCGCGGAGTAATTTTTATTGAATTGAAAGAAAATAAATCAAATGTATTTTTAATTATTATAGAATTAAAACAGTATCCTGGTTATACATCGCCATCGTCTTTATAAATCTTTCGAAGGTAAAATTGTACAACGACGTGAGATTTCTTCGCAGAGAACCGAGTCCGACCGGCGATGGATGCTGTCATCAAAGTAAACTCTGAAAAGAAATATTTTCCATCACGTTTTGTTAATTTAAATCACAGTATATTTAATTTTCACTTTTACCATTAAAATGTAATATTTGAGTTGGCACTTTTTTTACACCATTTGATTTACTTCATTGTTGTGGATAAATCGAGCGTAAGGAAAAAGTACGCCATTTTCCTTTTTTATGGTAGTCAAATGTCAAAATACACCCAGAAAAAATCATGGTAAATTGATAGTATTTCAATAGAAAAACAATAATTTGTACCATTAAAATTGGTCAATAGGATGCGTCCCATTAGTTCAGTAATATTGAAATTGTTAATACAATGTGTGGTTGTACCATAAATTTTATAATGTGATATTTTAATTACAATAATAAAGACATATACAAATTTAATGATACGTATTATTAATTTTATGGTATAGTCGTATTACATTGACCTAATAATTTATTAAAACAAAAATGTATTTTAGTTAATTTATTGTATATATTATTTTATTTAAATGTCGAAATTAATAATCACTTTTACAACACACACACATAAAGAGGCACTTCTTGCTGAAAAGGTTATAACACATTTAATGTTTGCTTTGGTTTCCAATAATTGATAGTAGTTCTTGAGTCTGCAGTTATTTTTGAGTCCGTTGCCATAATAGAAGTTCGATGTATTATTTATTTTCTGTAATAAATAAAAATATAAATAAATATATAAATATAATTTATTTACATGAAATACATTGAGCCCTTACCAATGTCGCGTTTAATAATGTGGATTATAACAAAAAAATACATGCGACCATTTTGAGTAACCACGCAGAATGACGTACAAAACGAACATGTTTGCATTCGTTTTTATATTTTTTACACTACGTTTATTATTATAGGAGGAAACCATTAAAACAACAGTATTTGTTCTATTTAAAATAATAATATTGAAATATTTAAATTTATGGTACTGAATTTTCCAAATACTATTGAATTAATTAGAAAACTTTTGATTTAAAAAGAAAAAACTATTAATACATGAACCATAAGATCAATGGTCGTACCATAAAGTACTTAATGGTACATTTTCTTCTGAGTGTACCTCAAAAGTTTTGCTTAAATATCTCAATTTTCATTGCTGTTGTGGCAAGCATCTCGTAACTATCTGTATATACTATCTATAACTATCTGTATATACATCATATTTAAAAAATATTAATAGTTTTTCAGCAACTTTATTGAAACTTATGGGATGTTTGAATATTTGCTACAAGGCGTAAATTTAAAAGGATAATTGCAGCAAGACTTTCATAAACATCTTGTTTTCTTAGTGTATATTGAACATGGATATCGAAGATTTCACTGGAGAAAAGCGTTCAACTTTTATAATTGTAAGCTTGAAAACCATGGCGTTCTCCAGCAAAACTGGTAGCTTTTTATCAAATTGAATCTAGCCTTTACATAAACTTGAATTCCGACATTCAAAAATATTTGAGGTTTAACTTAATTGTAAACTTAAAATAAATTGTGGTTCGACCTTCAAATTAAACTTGAATTCAAACGCATATATTTCCCTAATTAAAGATTTAAATATAATATAAAAGTAAACGCATATAAGTTATAACACTATATATTAAAAGGAATTAAAGTATGTTCTACATTAGATTCTCGCTTCTGTGAGATAACATACAGCTGCAACGGCATCTGCACCGGTGGCAGTGTACAGTGGCGTGAATCCAATTGCGCCACTGCGATGTATAATATTGCCAGTAGCGCGATTCTGTAAGTCCATAACGATAATATTCGACATCGCTAACTACCGACAATTGTCGCTTGCGAGAGCGATCGTTATGTTAAAAGTGATTCCTTAACTTTCAATGCGTTTTATGTAGACAAATAAATTCGGAAATATTTTTAGCAATAAAAATCGTTTAAATCGTTAAAAAGTAAGCTGGCTAACAACCAAAAAATGTTCAACACTTTCGTATTGACAATTTTCGGTAAATTCTTAACGATGACAGCTGACGATAAATATCATAGCGAACTCTGTACGGAATACCTCCTAACAATATTTGTCGTTAATTGTAGTAAACGATATCGATTTTTGTCGATACGGAGTTAGGGAATCGCGCTACAGGTTCGCGTAAAATCTCAATGTTGTCTGCGTATGAATGAAAATATATTAATAACGTATTCGTAAACCTTGGCCACTAACATTGTATATGAGCTCATCGTGCATTTTTCGTGCAGTAAAATTCTCGGGATGACTTTCGTGTTTGGACCTGCACTTATATATTAATTGATTTGTATGTTTGCTAATTCAAGCGAAAAACAATTATCTCACTGATTGGCGAATGCAGTGCCGCATATGTAGTGGTGAAAATACTTTGGAATAACAATAATTTATTCGTCTTTATCATGACATTACATCCACACTGGTTGTAAATGAAAATTCTCCAAATTTATCAAACCACAAACTCATTGCTTATCAGTGGCAGATCCACAGGGGTAGCGAAGGGGGCGGTCACCCCCCTAAGACGCCATGATTTTGTCAAAAATTTATATTTTTTAAGAAATATTATTACAAACGTAGTAAATTTTATAGTTCTCTGAGTACAACTCTACGTTTACTATCAAAATATATCAAGAAAGTCCTACACTAAGAAAGCAAAGATGATTACCAGAAATATCACAGCCCTAAATATCAAGTTATTTACAAATTATTTAGATCGTCTTTGAGACAACCATCCCTCAAACACCCGTCAAATACGATATATATTGCTAGCAACCATCTTTCGAATTTACGATTATCTACAGCAACCATCAATTAAACATCTGACAAATAGAAAGATAGTTGATGAATATTTGAAAAAGGTACTCCATTAGAATTCGCGGAGTAATTTTTATTGAATTGAAATAAAATGAATCAAATGTATTTTTATTTATTCTAGAATTACAGTTATTCTGTTTTACAGTATCCTGGTTATACATCGTCATCGTCTTTATAAATCCTTCGAAGGTAAAATTGTACATGGACTTGATACTTCTTCGCAGAAGAACCAAGTCCGACCGGCGATGCTGTCATCAAAGTATACTCTGAAAAGAAGTATTTTCCGTCACGTGTTGATAATTTCAATCCCAAAAAGTTTTATTTTCACTTTCACCATTAAAATGAAATATTTGAGTTGCCAATTTTTTACACCATTGGATTTACTTAATTGTTGTGGATACTGGATAAATCAAGCGAAAGAAAAAAATACCTCATTTTACTTTTTTTATAGTAGAAAAATGTCTAAATACCTCAAAAGTTTTGCTGCAAATGTGCAAGAACTCAGGATGTTTGCTATCAGTCAATTGTAAATATCTCAATTTGCATTGCTGTTGTGGCAAACATCTCGTAACTATCTGCTTATATGTCATATTTAAAAAAATATTAAGAGTTTGGCTGCAACTTTATTGAAACTTATGTGATGTTCGAATATTTGCTACAATGCGTATATTTAAACAGATAGTTGCAGCAAGAATTTCATAAACATCTTGTTTTCTTAGTGTACAACACAGTTGAAAAGTATCTGTAATTCTTTATTTAAAAATTGTCATCAGGTTTTTTATAGATAGGATAACATGGCACAAGATGGCACAAGAAGAAACCATGAAGGATTAGCGACATCGAATAATATACATAAGAAATAACGCTTTTTTTTGCTTCACCTTCATTTGTTGAAGGTAAATGTGTGCAAATAAGTTATATCGGGCAATCCACTACTATTTTTGAGTTACTTGATACTCGTTGAAATTCAACATTTTGCACGAACCATAAGTTAATTATAGACAAATTAAGTCTCATTTAAATGTAATGAAATGCTGTTTATTATAGTTTAGTCGTTTATAAAACCTCTAACACAAACATCACAAACATAATAAGAAATTATTTCATAGTAATAACACTGCCCTGTAACCGTAGTAGCTCATTGGTTAGTGCGTTTGACTGCGAGCCGAAAGGTCCCCGGTTCAAGACCGGACTGGGGCTAACAACATCTTTTCATAGAAACATTTTTCTATACCGCGCTACCTCTCGTCAGTAAATGGCAAACCTACGAGAGTAAAACCATTGCCTGTGAAAAGCTCTCACCCGCCGTTCGGATTCGGTAATAAACTGTAGGTCCCACCACTATGAGTACAAATATAACAAGCACAGCTCAAAATGGTGGAGAGCTCGGCTGAAGTTCTATACAGGACTGTAGCGCCAAACTATTATATTATTATAATAACACTGCTCTACACTCATTATGGTGCAGTAAAAGTTGCAGCAAACATTAGATGCATTTATAGCGCTGATTCCGAAAATAGCATTAGTTTAGTCAAATTGGCTATTGTTTTTGAGATATAGGCCATTTTTCAATTTCTCATTATTTTGGTCTTCTTTTATATTTAAAATTCCATCAAACGAAAATAATGGAAATGTCTTTTCGATATTAGACGCATAAAAATATCGCACTATAATACAAAAATTCGAGTTAATGCGTGCAAAAATTGGTTTGCGAGATATAAATTAAAGAAATTCAAATTTGTTTAAAAAGATAAAAATTTTGGTTATAAAATACATTAATACTTAGTGGACAAAAATGTTAAAAAAACATTTGTATGCGCTTTTATGTGGCGCCAAGTATCCTCTTTAAAACCTCATTTATGTAATAAAGTTTTTCATACATACTATTTTTATTTTTTTGAAAAATTTTAACTACTATATGCTTATATCTCGCAAACAAATTTTTAAAAGCAAATTTGTATTTTATGGCGCAAACGTTTTCTGCGTCTTATATCGAAAAGATAATTTAATATTTTTCTTTTATTTAAATTTTAAAAATAAAAGAAGACTAAAATAATGGTAGATTATAAAATGGGCTTTATCTCAAAAACTAGAGCCAATTTGACTAAACTGATGCCATTTTCGGAATGTATCCAAATGTATCCAATATTTTCTATAACTTTTACTGCGCAATGTCAAAATTTGAATTTTGTCGGGCAGTACACCAATACTGAATAATATAGATTTACTATATTTTTTTTGTCAATTAAATTTTTCTGACGTTTGAACTGCGTTAATTTATTAAGCTTGTCTATAAATAACAAGATAATGTAAATTAAGGCCTAAAAGTTACAATGTGCTGCTAGAGTTTACCACAAAAAATTTGAGTAAAAAAAAGAATGTCCTGTATTCGCACATTGCAGATGAAGATCAAAAACATTTTAAATCCATATTTTTATTTTTTTACCATCTAAATACAGTTGTTTTGGATCGAAATAGTCTTAAAAATTAGAGATTAAATCTTTTAATATCCTCCTAAAATTTCACCAATTTTTCATTAATTTTAAGCTCGAGCATCCTCCTAGAAGTTGAAAACACCCACCAAAATGATTATTAAATTATTTCTTTTTCTCGAATGAATTATTTTGTAGTAAACTCTAGCAGTTCAATGTAACTTTTAGGACCTATTATATTTTAAAATAGAAATATAATTTTGGTTATGTATATGTCAATCATCGAAGTTAATAGGTATTCAAATATATAGAATATTTTTCAACCTAGCTGGAATGCAAATATTTTTACATTCAAAATTATTATATTCTTCTCACGGTATTTTCCTTAAACGAGCATGTTATCTGTATGCAATTTAAGAATTTTTACGTACTTTAAACATAATAAGTGTATATATATATATATATATATATATATATATATATATATATATATATATATATATATATATATATATATATATATATATATATATATATATATATATATATATATATATATATTTATATATATATATATATATATATATATATATATATATATATATATATATATATATATATATATATATATATATAGTCCAACGCACTAACCACTGAGCTAGCACGGCTACAGAGCAGTGTTATTACTATGAAATAATTTCTTATTATGTTTGTGATGTTTGTGTTAGAGGTTTTATAAACGACTAAACTACAATAAAAAGCATTTCATTACATTTAAATGGGACGTTATTTGTCTATAATTAACTTATGGTTTACGTGCAAAATGTTGAATTTCAACGAGTTTCAAGTAACTCAAAAATAGTAGTGGATTGCCCGATATAACATATTTGCACACAGTTACCTTCAGCAAATGAAGGTGAAGCAAAAAAATGCGTTATTTCTTATGTATATTATTCGATGTCGCTGATCCTTCATGGTTTCTTCTCGTGCCATTTTTAAATTCAAGCACTTTGCACTTTGATATGTGTTATCCTATCTATAAAAAACTGATGACAATTTTTAAATAAAGAATTACAGATACTTTTCAACTGTGTTGTACACTAAGAAAACAAGATGTTAATGAAAGTCTTGCTGCAACTATCTGTTTAAATATACGCATTGTAGCAAATATTCAAACATCACATAAGTTTCAATAAAGTTGCAGCCAAACTCTTAATATTTTTTAAATATGACATATAAGCAGATAGTTACGAGATGTTTGCCACAACAGCAATGCAAATTGAGATATTTACAGTTGACTGATAGCAAACATCCTGAGTTCTTGCACATTTGCAACAAAACTTTTGAGGTATTTTGACATTTTTCTACTATAAAAAAAGGAAAATGGCGTATTTTTTTCTTTCGCTTGATTTATCCAGTATCCACAACAATTAAGTAAATCCAATTAAGTAAATCCAAAAATTGGCAACTCAAAGATTTCATTTTAATGGTAAAAGTAAACAAGCATGTTATATGTACACTCAGAAGAAAATGTACTATTAAGTACTTTATGGTACGACCATTGATCTTATGGTTCATGTATTAATAGTTTTTTCTTTTTAAATCAAAAGCTTTCTAATTAATTCAATAGTATTTGAAAAATTCAGTACCATAAATTTAAATATTTCAATATTATTATTTTAAATAGAATAAATACTGTTGTTTTAATGGTTTCCTCCTATAAGAATAAACGTGTTGTAAAAAAAACACAAAAACGAATACAAACATGTTCGTTTTGTACGTCATTTTGCGTGTTTACTCAAAATGGTCGCATGTATTTTTTTGTAATATTCCACATTATTAAACGCGACATTGGTCAGGACTCAATCTATTTAATGTAAATAAATTATATTTATATATTTATTTATTTATTTATTTAGGGAAATATGATTTATGATTTGTTAACATTTCTAGTAAATTTACTATGAATTAGTGTGATCATTAATATTTATAGTTAATTATGTGTCAAATCTTTTTCAACTGTCACAGAGAAAAATTTTGCAATAATTTTTTTGCATCAATTTTCAACACAAGCGGTGAACTGCGGGTATGCAATCACAAATTTAATATTTTTATATTTTTAATTTATTATAACTTGTTGTAGCTGTTGTTATTTATACAACATGCAGCGGCACTTAGCCAAATTTCGTATTGCACAATCATCCAGATGCGTCTTCAAAAATGTCCTGCATTTTAGTTCCTCAAAATGCAGCGGAATCTCCTGTCTAATTTGCTCAGCGTCTGCGTCTGGTCTGACTCCTTCAAACATGGAGTTGCATAACTGTATGCGCATGTTTGCGCAATAATTTCTCGTGGATATTTGATTCTAAACTGGGTTGCTGGCGGCCCTTGCGTACGTTTGTAGCTCCGTGAACAGTGCACAGGAGCGGATGTTATCCGGCAGATTGGATCACGCCAATAACCGTCCTGCTACGTTAGCGGCTGACACAGCGCAGTCACAAAGTTGTGCGTGACTGCGCCACAATGTAGGAGGTGATATTTAATTTTTTTTTATTTAAGTATAATAAATACATACTACACAGAAAAAAGTATCGTTCGTCATATTGACAAACGGCATACAACAATCTGTCGAGGTAATATTGACGAACAAATTAATCAATATAACGTACAAGCATTCATGTTTTGATGCAATTGTTTATCAATATTACGTATCGGCATCTTCAATCTCAACCTCTTATGTATACACAGAAAAATAATATTGTACGTATATATAACAATTGATATTAATAGCAAACAAAATCGTATTCCAATTAAAAATATGAATTATTTACTAATTAATTAATTGTATTTACACATTTTTTTAATTAAAATTTTAATATTAATAAATTTAATATAATTTCAATATAACTAAATCTTTAATAGTATTAAATTCTTTTATTTGTTACTTTTGATTTATTAATTTTCTTAATTGCAACACTGCTTTTTTTTCTTCTGGATTTCATTTTGTTTTTTCTTTGTGCGTCTCGTGCGTCGTCGGCAGCGTCGTTCAGTTTCTTCTAACATTATTTTCTTCTACGTTGCTATTTTAAAACAGGATATTGCATTATTTAGTGTTATGTTATTAAAGCATTAAATGGCTCAATTTATTTTTGCTGTCAAGAATGCTGTCAACAGCTTATGATGCTCATTTTGTTGCATCATTAAATCATTAAAAAGCGAATATTAAATTTTATGTTTGACTCAATTAATTGGCCCACCTGTACACTAAGAAAACAAAGATTAATTCCAGAAATATCACAGCCCTAAATATCAAGTTATTTACAAATTATTTAAATCGTATTTGAGACAACCATCACTCAAACATCCGTCAAATACGATTAATATGGCTAGAACCATCTTTCGAATTTACGATTATCTATAGCAACCATCAATTAAACATCTGACAAATAGGAAGATACACCCAGAAAAAAATCATGGTAAATTGATAGTATTTCAATAGAAAAACAATAATTTATACC
This sequence comes from Dryomyza anilis, assembly GCA_951804985.1. Lineage (NCBI taxonomy): Eukaryota > Metazoa > Arthropoda > Insecta > Diptera > Dryomyzidae > Dryomyza > Dryomyza anilis. The sequence goes on along the minus strand of OX638133.1, from coordinate 53,055,937 downwards.
ATTAAAATTGATCAATAGGATGTGTCCCATTAGTTCAGTAATATTGAAACTGTTAATACAATGTGTGGTTGTACCATAAATTTTATAATGTGATATTTTAATTACAATAAGAAAAACCTATACAAATTTAATGATACGTATTATTAATTTTATGGTATAGTCGAATTACATTTTCCTAATAATTTATTAAAACAAAAATGTATTTTAGTTAATTTATTGTATATATTATTTTATTTAAATGTCGAAATTGATATTCACTTTTACAACACACACATACAAAAACACTTTTTGATGTAAAAGGTTATAACACAATTAATGTTTGCTTTGGTTTCCAATAATTGATTGTAGTACTTGAGGCTGCAGTTATTTTTGAGTCTGTAATAAATAAAAATATAAATATAAATAAATATGTAAATATAATTTATTTACATTAAATACATTGAGTCCTTACCAATAACGCGTTTAATAATGTGGAATATTACAAAAAATACATGCGACCATTTTGAGTAAACACGCTGAATGACGTACTAAACGAACATGTTTGTATTCGTTTTTGTGTTTTTTTACACCACGTTTATTATTATAGGAGGAAACCATTAAAACAACAGTATTTATTCTATTCAAAATAATAATATTGAAATATTTAAATTTATGGTACTGAATTTTTCAAATACTATTGAATTAATTAGAAAACTTTTGATTTAAAAAGAAAAAACTTAATGGTACATTTTCTTCTGAGTGTAGTTGATGAATATTTGGAAAAGGTACTCCATTAGAATTCGCGGATTGAATTGAAAGAAAATGAATCAAATGTATTTTTATTTGTTTTAGACTTAAAACAGTATACTGGGACATGGTACATACATCGCCATCGTCTTTTTAAATCCTTCGAAGGCAAAATTGTACAACGATTTGAGATTTCTTCTCAAAAGAACCAAGTCCGAACGGCGACGCTATCATCAAGGTAAACTCTGAAACGAAATATTTTTCATCACGTGTTGATAATTTAAATCACAGGATATTTTATTTTCACTTTTACCATTAAAATATAATATTTGAGTTGGCACTTTTTTACACCATTTGATTTACTTCATTGTTGTGGATAAACCGAGCGTAAGGAAAAAGTACGCCATTTTCCTGTTTTATGGTAGTCAAATGTCAAAATACCTCAAAATTTTTGCTGTAAATATCTCAATTTTCATTGCTGTTGTGGCAAACATCTCGTAACTATCTGCATATAAGTCATATTTAAAAAATATTAATAGTTTTGCTGCAACTTTATTGAAAGTTATGGGATATTTGAATATTTGTTACAAGGCGTAAATTTAAAAGGATAGTTGCAGCAAGACTTTCATAAACATCTTGTTTTCTTAGTGTAGAAGTTGTGAAAACTGACTTCGGTGAAACATTCGTTAGGTTGAAAAATTTTTACAAAGCATATCAAACAGTATAAATATTTATTATTATTTATTTTATGTTATATATTGAATTAAATTATTTTTATTTTCATATGTTTCTATTCGACAAATATTTTATTTAATTTAACAAAATATTTTATTGATCCAATTTCTATCGAATGAAATTTTTAGTTAATTTTACTAATTAATTAAATAATTATTTAATTAATTAATGATTTAAAAATTCACAATAAAAATATAATATATATAACAACTTAAATATCAATATGACAAAAAAATGAATTAAAGTTTCTCCAATTCTCATATTCTCATTATTACGAATATGGGATTCAATGCTACTAAAAGTTACATCGGCTGAGTTTCAATTAAAAATTAATTGGATTGATTAACATTTTAGTTATATTTACACACTTTTTTTCTGTGTGTACACAGAATATGCACTAACACATACAGGCATTGTGAAATGGCGTGTCGTGAACGTGTCGAAGAATTTATTTATTTCCATAAATCTGTTTATTATTCTGACTAACAAATAATAAAATATGATCAGAATATCATAATAGAACCGACTGCATCAAGAAGATAAATTGATGAGCATGATATTGAAATAACATTTAAGTTTCAATAGTGTAACGAACTTTCCAGGGTATTTTCAGCGGTGTCCATTAGCGCGATTCTCCATCTCCGTATCGACAGAAATCGTAGTTAATTGTAGTTAACGATGTTGATTTTTTCGATACGGAGTTAGGGAATCTCGCTATAGTTCGCTATGATATTTATCGTCAGCTGTCATCGTTGAGAATTTATCGATACGATAGCGTTGAACATTTTTTGGTTGTTAGACAGCTTACTTACTATATTTCTGCAACAATGCATGCGGCAGGCTCCTGCAAAAATATTTATTTATTTCTACGTGCATGAACGGATCCAAAACGCATGATATGAACACTCTCATATAAAATGTACTGAAGAATATTTGTCGTGCATGATACGCAATGTGCTGTCTGATATGAATGGACCTTAAAACGATTTTTATTGTTAACAATCTTTCCGAATTTATTTGTTTACATACATTGCATTGAAAGTTAGGGAATCAATTTTTTCGTAACGATCGCTATCGCAAGCGACAATTGTTGTTAGTTAGCGATATCGAAAATTATGGAGTTACGAAATCACGCTACAGGGTTCGTACAAAACGTAAAGTTTTGCTTTGTTTAAGTATTTTACTTTATTATTTTACAAATTCAATTTTAAAAACCTATTGATTATTGTTGCTTTTGGGAATCGTTATTCCTCTCAGTGTAGTTTTGGGAAACGGTATTCCTCTCAGTTTACTACGTAACAATGCCAACCAGTAACTGGCCAGTAACCAGTCAGTTGTACTAGTAGCCATACTAGTTTCTATCCAGTAAAACTAGCTAGGAACTTTCCAATGCTGTCATTTGTCTGAGTTGAATGTGAATTCTGGCGATAAACGTTGCACGTTGCGTGAGGTTCGGCACAGCACTAAAAACGACATGATTGCTTCCTCTTAAACAAGTGTTTCGAGCAAACACTTTAAATAATTAATATTTGAGGCAATTGATAAGTGGTTGTTCCAAACACTAATTAAAATTTATCATTTAAGACAAATAGATGCAGTAGTTAAATAGTTAATCATTGAATTCTGCAATCAATTACTAAAAATGTAAAATTACATGTTTTCACATATAAATAAAATGTGAGCAAATTTGACACTAAATGTTCACACGAAGGTTTGCCTTGATTGATTTGTTTCCGATGAAAATTTTCGAATATACGTCGGATAACTATGAGTTCGATTGCTTTTTAGTCAATTCCGTCGGAAATGTCTCCCACGTTTCTCGATTGGGCTGAATATTAAAATAACAACACGCAATACAGTATTTTCATTGCATTAATTTTTTGAGTGTGTACGGAATACCTACACTAAGAAAACAAGATGTTTATGAAAGTCTTGCTGCAACTATCCTTTTAAATTTACGCCTTGTAGCCAATATTTAAACATCCCATAATTTTCAATAAAGTTGCAACAAAACTATTTATATTTTTTAAATATGACGTATATGCAGATAGTTACGTCATGTTTGCCACAACAGCAATGAAAATTGAGATATTTACAGTTGACTGATAGCAAACATCCAGAGTTCTTGGACATTTGCAGCAAAACTTTCAGGGTATTTTGACATTTGACTAACAAAAAAATGGAGTACTTTTTCCTTATGCTCGTTTTATCCACAACAATGAGGTAAATCAAATGGTATAAAAAACTGCGAACTCAAATATTACATTTTAATGGTAAAAGTGAAAATAAAATATCCTGTGATTTGAATTATCAACACGTAATGAAAATATTTTCAGAGTTTACTTTGATGACAGCATCGCCGATCGGACTTGGTTCTTCTGCGAAGAAATTTCAAGTCGTTGTACAACTTTACCTTCGAAGGATTTATAATGACGATGGCGATGTATAAACAGGATACTGTTTTAATTCTATAATAATTAAAAATACATTTGATTAATTTTCTTACAATTCAATAAAAAATACTCCGCGAATTCTAATAGAGTACCTTTTCCAAATATTCATCAACTATCTTCCTATTTGTAAGAGGTTTAATTGATGGTTGATATACATTATTGAAAATCTATGTAGAAATCTGTATTGAAATTCTAAATATTCTATTGAAACTTTTTTAAAAAAATGAGAATCGATATATAGAAAAACTGTGTCATGAGACAAGGAATTCTCTAAATTTTTTCCATTTAAATTTCGCTACGTATCTACTGCCAAACTAACAAAAATATCTAGAATTCGTGACGAAATCTGTACTTTGTGTTACTTGGGTGCAACTTTTACAGTAGAAAAAAAAATGTTTTCTCTTCAAAAAATTAATAAAAATTTATAAAATAATTTTTTAAAATAAGATGCCATCAAAATATAATCTTCAAATTTGGCATGAACATTTATATTAAGCGTATTCACAGTGCAATCGGCAATTAAACTGTGAGCATCACTTTTCTGCTTGTTCGAATGCAGCTAATTCTTATAAATTTGGGATTTTTTTTCAAAATCACATAAATATCCTCGATTTGAAACGAAAGATAAATAAATTAGCATGTTATGTGCACTATTTATATTAAATTTTACAATTTTTCTTCCTTTCACAAAATAATACAGCAAAAAACATGTCTCAGGGCTACTCTTATATACAACACTTGTGGTATTTCACTTTTATGCAACAACAAATTCAAAATAAAAACTTTGCTATTAATAGCAAACTCTGAATGCTAAATTTTAGCATACTTTAAATTGCATTTACAGCATACTTTTATGTGCAATATAGAACTGTTTGCTGGGAATCTTAGTTCTGCTAGTGATCAAGATCGTGCTAGTGTCACTGGTGTGTATATCGCTAGTGTAGCTAACCTACACCAGATATCGCCATAGCCACGAGACGCTACAGCTAAATGTGTCTATAATTCGTAGACTCTTATTCGACAACATGTTTATTTAAAAGAGATATTTCATCTACGTAATAACAATGCACGAATGCAAGTCTGAAATAGTAAAATAAAGGTAAAATAAAAAATAAGATAAATAAAAATAAATTTAATGAAAAATAATTATATAAAAATAAAACAAAGTAAGAAAAATATAACAGAAATTAAAAAAAAATATTAAAACACAAAAAAAAATATTTTTTTATTTTCTTTTTTATGAATTGGAGTTAACAGAATAAAAAAATAAAACAGCTAAAATTGTCTGCTATAATAGCAGCGCTTTTCTCTTTCTAATAGATGCGCTTTCCTCTTTTCAGCAAACATTTTTGCTATATTGGAAACCTTTTTTGCTATTGTTACAGACTTTTCATTTTGAGTGTACCATACAAAAATACGACGAACTGTGAATACGCTAATTAAATAACAAACAAAATTTATAATTTTTTCTGAACATTAAAAAGTGCCTTTTTAAGGACATCAAATTTGATTTTATTAGCTTTAAAACGAGACCTAAACGGGGTTTCTAGATTTTCTCTCCAAGGAGATATTCAGGAAATATTAAATATGAACAAAAACACAAATGTAATTTTTGGTCCATCCCAAGTCGCAATTTACTAGACCCAATAAGCAATGAACTTAAGGTTCTATAAATTTGGAGAATTTTATTTTACAACCAATGTGGATTTAAAGTCATGATCAAGCCGAATAAATGAAAGTTATTTAAACGTTGGTTTTTGAAGTTAAAAAAACTTGAGACGAAATTCACTACACAAAATTACCCAGTGGCAACCCAGTAACGTGATAAATTAAATATAAACAATAAACTTTTCATTTTTTTTCCTTTCCATTGTACGTTGCAAAAATTTGGTAAGTATTGAATTAAAATTTTCTGATAAATATATTAAAATTCATTTTGTTACAGATGCCGATGTATTAATGCATTTAGCCCATGATGCAATGGTTTATTGCATCTGTATATTGGAGTACTAAACAATCGTGCCAAAAATCTAAAGTCGTACGAGAGACACTATTTGCATTTCCCATCGTTACACACCCATATTCATGTTTCGCGTAATAAAAATTGGTGCACCGTTCAACTCACTGTTTGCAGCCGTGTCAGCCAGGGCCTCTAGTGACAGCATACAAAAGGCCACTGGGCCAGAGATGTGGCACACTACAATTGAAGGCTCAGTGATTTGCTACTATATGCGCCACTGCATTCGCACAATAAGTGAGATCATTGTTTTTCGCTTGAATAAGCAAACAAAAAAATCAATTAATATATTTCTGAAGGTCCAAACACGAAGGTCATCCCGAGAATTCTACTGCAGGGAAAACCATCGAAGACACCATTCGTTTGTGACAAACGTTGTGACGAACCATACTAAAGAATTACACGATTAACTGATATACAATGTAAGTGGTCAACGTTCACGAACACCCCAACCAGACAAACGATGTCGAGAACCTAACTTTATGTTAACTTTAAAAATTAACGATATCCGAATGTTGTCGTAAAATTGATCAAAAAGGTATCTGAAAGGCTTACGAATGTCCGCCTTTTGGTTGACTTTTAGCACTCGAAAAGATAACTATAAAGTTATGTTTAAGTCAACCAATAAAATGCATCTGCGGAAAGTTGTCCTCTAGACAACCGATAAAATATCTCAAATGCGGCTTTTAGGCAACAGTATTAACTATCAATACAAATTTAAACTATGAAAAAAAATATGTATGTATTAGTTTGTCACAAACCACAAAACAACGGTATATCGCAGCAAAAAACCGAATGCCAACTATGAAGTATTAAGTTCAGTGGTACCACTATAAGGGGATTATCCCGAATTGTTTACTTTAAAAAGTTACCTTTCTAAAATATCTAAACGATGATTAATAGATAAATTTTGTAAAAACCTTTGCGTTTCTGCAAAGATAACATTTCGTATTCTACTTAGGCGTTTATAAAATATTAATATATTTTCATTCATACGCTGACACCATTGATATTTTGCGCGAACATGGAAAAGTTATACATCGCAGTAGCGCAATTGGATTCACCGGTTTGATCTTCGCGGCACGTCGTGGATTTTACAAGAAGTTCCTCTACACTGCCACCGGCGCAGGTGCTATTGCAAATGTCTTTTATCTCACAGAAGCGAGAATCTAACGTAGGACATAATTAATATATAGTAATCTAACCATATATGCATTTTCTTTTAATTTATATTTAAACCTTTAATTAGGGAAATATATGCGCTTAAATTAAAGTGTAATTAATATTAAATGTAGATTTAAAGTTTATGTAAAGGCTAGATTCAATTGGATAAAAAGCTGCCAGTATTGCTGGAGAACGCAATGGTTTTCAAGCTTACAATTACAAAATATGAACGCTTTTCTCCAGTGAAAACTTCGATAATGATGTTCAATATAAATTCGTTAATCCCTTAATATCCAGGTTTCTGGTTTATTGATGAGAAGCCCATTTTCTAGCTAGTTTTTAGTCAGACAACGACGAGGCTGACCTGGATAGCGTATTACACTGAACCAAAAAAGTACATATCTACAATGAAAAAGTACATTATCACAAAGAATATTTCGTTAAAATTGGTCCAATGTAATTGTTCATTGTCACAACGAATTTCCGGTAATAGTTCAATGTACAAATTCATTGAATTACAATGTACGGATCATGAAACAAAATGACAAATATTCATAATTAGAATGAATATTTCATTAGCTATATTGAATGCGAGAGTTCATTGTCGCAATGAATCGAATACATACTTTAATGAACGAGATCATAAACAAAAGTTCATTCAGAAAGTTTTTTCATTTTATTATTTTAATGTAAATTCAATTAATATATACATTAAATATAATAGTATAATATAAATTAAATGTAATTTCGCACTTCATTTCACTTCATTTCGCAACTACTTCTTACATTTGTCACAGCTTTCTGCGAATTTAAAGCAGCAGAGCGCAGCTAACGCTACTAGCAACGAACACGAAAAACGAACATGCAAAATGTCTACTGCAGTATTTCAATGAATATAATTCATTGAAGTATGAAAAAAATCATTAAATTTATTTGTGCGTATTATGAACACTGATTCTTACTGAAAATGAACTGATCATTAAATTCACAAACAAGTTACAGGACAATGTACATTGTCACAATGTATCTTGCATTAAAACGTATGAATTTGCCTCTATGAACAGCATTCGTTAATATTATGAACCCGTTTATTTTCTGTGTACTAGCGGTAGCATGGCGTTTGGCCTTGGGACGTTTCGCCATTCTATTGTGAATTTTATTTTGAATTTATTTTATCAGGGTTACCTTCACTTTATTTAAGTTTTACCCAAAATATATTTAAATACACAATATTATTTAAAATTAGAAATATATTAAATGATTTTATAATAGAGTTTAGCTACTACAGCTTGCTATTTCGCACTTTCTCAAACATAAGGTTTAACACTCAGCCAGGAACGTACTCGGTACAGATATTTTATTAAATGTATTGTTATAAAATATTTTATTTTCTCACAGCTAATATCTAGAGAGTTTTATGTGCGAGGCACAAAACAACGGTATGTCGCAGCAAAAAACCGAATGCCAACTATGAAGTATTAAGTTCAGTGGTACCACTATAAGGGGATTAACCCGAATTGTTTACTTTAAAAAGTTACCTTTCTGAAATATCTAAACGATGATTAATAGATAAATTTTGTAAAAACCTTTGCGTTCCTGCAAAGATAACATTTCGTATTCTACTTAGGCGTTTATAAAATATTAATATATTTTCATTCATACGCAGACACCATTGATATTTTGGAAAAGTTATACATCGCAGTAGCGCAATTGGATTCACCGGTTTGGTCTTCGCGGCACGTCGTGGATTTTACAAGAAGTTTGCAAAGGTACACATGCGATTAAAAGGAGCACCTGTACCATAGTTTGTTCTATTAAAAGGTACATACAAAATATTAGTATTAGTACGATTGTCATTGATTTTAAAACAGTTTAAGAGCTCAGCAGAATCTATTATTCCTGTAGATAGCTGATGTATATATACAATATCTGCATTTTTTCTTCTTACTTCTAAGGGTTGCAGACCTATTAAGATCAAACGATCTGAATAAGGTGGTAGATTATTACGATCTACCCAATTAAAATGGTTTAATCCAAATCTAACGAACCTGTTTTTGAATTCTTTCAATTCGGCTAATATGAGATTTATACATTGGAGACCAGACTTGAGAAGCATATCCAAGGTGTGGTCGCACCAATGTGGTATATAATGTTTGTGTCACTAATGTGTTGTTGAACTCTTTGGCCCAACGTTTTACAAATCCCAGCATTGCAGATGCTTTACTGCAAATTGTATCAATATGAAAATTAAAAGTCAGCTTATCATCAAAGACTATGCCAAGATCCTTAATAAAGTAAACTCGGTGTAGAGTTTGATTAGAAATTCTGTAATTGAAACATAGTTTTGATCTTTTTCGAGTAAATGATACTGTTTGGCATTTGCTTGCATTTAATATTAAGCTGTTTTTTTGACACGAAACTTCAAAGGACTTCAGATCATCCTGAAGTAATTCACAATCGTCCTCTTTTTTTATTTCTTTATACAGTTTCATATCGTCAGCATATATGAGCGAACGAGAACTGGTGATAATAGAGGTCCTAAGTGACTACCCTGGGGCACACCAGATGTTGCGATAAAGGCAGATTATAAGCAACCACGAAAACGTATTTGATAAGAGCGTGTATTCAGATAAGATTCCACTTAGTCTATAAAATACTGAGGAAATCCTAGCAGTTTCAATTTAAATATAATTAGTTTATGTGAAAGTTAATCGAAAGCCTTACTGAAATCAGTGTAAATGCAATCAACTTGGTTTCGTGATTCAATTGAACGTAGACTAAAGCTAGTAAAGTCCAGGAGATTAGAGACAGTTGATCTACTATTTACACAGCCATGTTGACGGATGTCAATAATATCATGGCAGTATTTATTATGGAATGATAAACCATTCGTTCGAAATGTTTAGGAATACAAGATAATTTTGCGATTGGTCGATAGTTATTGACGTCTGTTTTGCAGCCCTTTTTAAATACTGGAGATATAAAAGATGATTTCCATAAGTGAGGAAAACAACTTTCAGAAAGAGATTTATGAAATAAGAAGGCCAATGGCTTGCACAAGGAAGAACTGCATTTTTTTTTAGTAATATTGGTGGTATCATGGCAGTATTTATTATGGAATGATAAACCATTCGTTCGAAATGTTTAGGAATACAAGATAATTTTGCGATTGGTTGACAGTTATTGACGTCTGTTTTGCAGCCCATTTTAAATCCTGGAGATATAAAAGATGATTTCCATAAGTGAGGAAAACAACTTTCAGAAAGAGATTTATGAAATAAGAAGGACAATGGCTTGCACAAGGAAGAACTGCATTTTTTTTTAGTAATATTGGTGGTATACCATCAGGGCCAGCGTTAGTATCTTCTTCTAATTGGCTCATTTCTTCGAAAATAAGCTCAGGCGGAAGTATAATTGTTCCAATGGACGTTTTAGGTAAAGATCCACCGTAATTAAAATAATTTAAATCAGGACTAAAATAGTCAGTACTAAATGATTTTCGAAACAGATTGGCAAACAGTCCACATATTATATTAGGATCGTTTGTTAGTCCGTTATCTGATTTAAAAGAAGCGGGAAAACCATCACTCTTTTTTTTTTCAAATTAATAAAAGACCAGAATTTATTTGGATCTCAGTTTTAAATTCATTTGTATCAAATAATCGCTGTAAAGACTGGCACAGAGCTTATTGAAATGCTCTGCAATTCTACTATAGTTGTGTAGATCACCCGTATTTTGGGATCGAATATACTTATTCCAGGCTCTATTACGAGTATTTCTTAAATGTTTTAGATCTTTGGTGTAGCAAGAATAGAATAAAGATGAGATACGCTTTTGTTCAATAGGAACAGAAAGTGAAATGCATTCAAACATAATTTTATAAAAGTTTTCGGTAATTATATCCAAACTTTCAGAAAATATATTGGCGTTATGGTCATTAAATTTTAGATTAATTAATCTATCCAAAAGATCATAATCAGCTTTTCTAAAATTAAAATAGAGCTGATCTTCCGTCACTAGGTCAGGAATTACTTCATCCGCTTGGTAAACTATACCAAGAGGAGGATAGTAGTTATCAATATTAGATAGAGAGTAATTGGCATTTGAAACTATTATTTTTGATGAATCTGTCGTGAAAACTAAATCCAATTGTTTGTGTTGGTGATTTTTTATACAACTAACTTGTTGTAAATCGGAACAGATTGCATCAACAAAAAGTTGATCAAGTCGAGAGGAGATATTAGAAGCATTAAAAAATGTTTCATCGTCAGATAGCGACCAAGATATATTAGGCAGATTAAAGTCACCCACCAAAATAATATCATCGCTGGGATTCAGATTACTTATAACAAATTCAATGGATTCATGAAGTGAGTCATAAATCTCTATTGGACTGTTCGGAGTAATATAAGCATTGAGTATGTATAAAAATGCTTTATTATAACAAACTTTAACACAAATAAGTTCAAGATTGTTGTTATTATACTTGGGAATCTCGAATACATTACTAGAATAAGTTTTAATTATTGCGAGAAGGACTCCTCCTCCGACAACACTATCAATAGTACTGAATCTATCCTAACGAAAAATTTCAAAGTTATTATCAAGCAGCTCAGCATTTATATAACTTGGGTTTAGCCAGATTTCAGTGAGTGCTATTATATCAAAATTAATACTCTGTGAACGTAAAAATAGTTCACGTGTCTTAGAGCGCAATTCCCTTACATTTTGGTAGTAAAGGGACACATTTTTTGTAGAGGTTGAAGATTGTGTACTATGACTGCGGTAGGGTTTGTGTATAAATTCTTTTACTAGAATGTTTTGAGGCCATAAGTCCGGGTTGCAAACTTTATCAAACCACTCGGAACCAAGTGTTAATTTGAAAGACGAGTGGGAATTATGTTTGCTTGAAATTATAAAAAAGGAGTAAATTATAAATAATAGTAAAATGTTTTTCTATTCATACCATGGAACCAATTTTAATGTATTTATATAAGAATTCATTTATGTAATATGAATGAGGACATATACATATGTGCAAAACCTCTGTCCTAAACCTCTTTTTATGTAGAAGGTAAACCTCCAAAAGTAATGGGATTTATTTATTAATGTATCACTAGAAACAAAGTACACAGAAAGTTACATTAATTGGGATAAACATTAATAAATGTTAAATTTGAATCTCTGCAAAAAATGAGTTTCTTAAATATACATAAATAATTTTTTTTTATCGATTTTTTTATATCAATTAAGAAACCTGTTTTAATTTTTTTAATTACTTCGGGGTTAAGAAAAAAATAATATATTTTAAATATGGGTGTGTGCGAGTTTGTCTTAATTTTGGAGGTAATGCAGTGTTTACTATTCAAGTTACGAAATTGCTAAATAAATTGCTAATAAAAAAACTAAATTTTATGATAGCAAACAGAATTCCAATTATCGAATAACGAACGAATGAATATTTGAATTTTGTCTTCAAATTTTAGAAAACTCCAATTTCCTTAATTATCATCAGAAAAATACACCTTTACAATCATTCGTAAATTGGCACATTTAATATAATACTTTCAAGATATAATATATTGAAAATCATCCATTTTTATATTTCATTATACAGACTGTTATAATTCTTTAAAAATTACCTAACAATATAATTACAAATTTCATTTAGTATGGCAACTCTGAATCTTTGACGTTTCTTCACTCTCTTCAATTTCGCAATATTCACAATTAAATACACAATTAATTACACAATGAAATGGCGAAACGTCCCCAGGCGAAACGTCATAAGGCGAACCGTCCCCAGGCCAAACGTCATGCTACCATTACTAGCTACTGCCCAACCCAATAAACCAAAAACCTGGATATTAAGTGATTATTGAATGTATATTGAACATGGATATCGAAACTTTCACTGGAGAAAAGCGTTCAACTTTTTGTAATTGTAAGCTTGAAAACCATTGCGTTCTCCTGCAAAACTGGTAGCTTTTTATCCAATTGAATCTAGCCTTTTCCTAAACTTGAATTCCGACATTTAATATACATTCGAGATTTAACCTAATTGTAAGCTATAAACAAAATGTGATTCGACCTTCAAATTACACTTGAATTCAAGTACATATATTTCCCTAATTAAAGGTTTAAATATAAAATAAAAGAAAACGCATATAAGTTATAATACTATATATTAAAATAAATTAAAGTATGTTCTACAGCTGCAACAGCACCTGCACCGGGGCAGTGTACAGGAACTTCTTGTAAAATCTACGACGTGCCGCGAAGATCAAACCGGTGAATCCAATTGCGCTACTGCGATGTATAACTTTTCCATGTTCGCGCAAAATATCAATGTTGTCTGCGTATGAATGAAAATATATTAATATTTCATAAACGTATTCGTAAACCTTGGCCACTTACATTGTATATCAGCTCATCGTGCATTTTCCGTGCAGTAGATATATCGGGATGACTTTCGTGTTTGGACCTGCACTTTTATATTAATTGATTTGTCTGTTTGCTAATTCAAGCGAAAAACAATGATCTCACTGATTGTGCGAATGCAGTGGCATGTAATGGTGCAAAAAATTAATTTTTTTTATTGAAATTTAATTTGTCACGTCACTTTTGTGTAGTGAATTTCGTGTCAAGTTTTTTTTAACTTCGAAAACCAACATTGGAATAACATTAATTTCTTCGGCTCAACTTAAATATTACATTTTAAATGTAAAAGTTAAAATTAAATTTCCTGGGATAGAAATTATCAATGGAAAATATTTCTTTTCAGAGATTACTTTGATGATAGCAGCGCTGGCAAAATTAGCTATTCCGCGAAGAAGTCTCAAGTCGTGTTACAATTTTACCTTCGCAGGATTTATAAACACGTTGACGATGTATAACCAGGATACTGTTTTAGAATAAATAAAAATACATTTGTTTCATTTTATTTTAATTCAATAAAAATTACTCCGCGAATTCTAATGGAGTACCTTTTCCAAATATTCCACAACTATTTTCCTATTTGTAAGATGTTTAATTGATGGTTGCTATAAATAATCGTAAATTTGAAAGATGGTTGCCAGCAATATTTATCGTATTTGACGGATGTTTGAGAGATGGTTGTCTCAAATACGATCTAAATAATTTGTAAATAACTTGATATTTAGGGTTGTTATATTTCTGGTAACCATCTTTGTTTTCTTAGTGAAGCTGTGGAACTTAGCGGAGTTCCATTGTGCTCCATCACAGAAAAAGTTTTGCTGCGAAACATAGAAGAATACTTTAACCGGATAGTCACTTGTTTCTGAAAAACGAAGGGTCCCCTTGTGATTTGACCTAATGTTGCCAATTTGAGCCACTAACTCCAGTCTCATATTTGTTTATGATTTCGAGTTATCATAACACAGCGTGGAATGAAGAACTTTCAACAAACTTTCATATATTGAGTTGAACAAGAACTTCGCATAAACTAAAAAACAAACCAAAATAAACAAACACTACCAAGACAGTGTTGAGTAGAACTACAAACTTGCAAAAACTCAATATTTAATAAAAAAAATGTATTTATTGTAAAAAATAATTTTTACTAATGATTATTTTTGAATAAAACTCAATTCAATTCAACTCAAACTCAATTCATTATTACTACACTAAGAAAACAAAAATGATTACCAGAGGCGCGATTCTGTAACTTATTAACGACAAATGTCTATATCATTAACTGACAAGAATTGTGGCATGCATGTAAATTTTAACAATATTTGTCGTTAAAAATAGATAACGATATCGATTTTTGTCGTTAATACGTTACAGAATCGCCCCACAGAAATATCACAACCCTAAATATCAAGTTATTTACAAATTATTTAGATCGTCTTTGAGACAACCGTTTCTCAAATATCCGTCAAATACGATAAATATTTCTAGCAACTATCTTTCAAATTTACGATTATTTATAGCAAACGTCAATTAAACCTCTTACAAATAGGAAGATAGTTGATGAAGATTCCATTAAAATTTGCGGAGTAATTTTTATTGAATTGAAATAAAAGGAATCAAATTAAAACAGTAGAATTAAAACAATATCTTGGTTATACATCTCCATCGTCTTTGAATGTAAAATTGTACAACGACTTGAAACATCTTCGCGGAAGAACCAAGTCTGACCGGCGATGCTGTCATCAAAGTAAACTCTGAAAAGAGATATTTTCCATCACATGTTGATAATTTCAAACCCAGGAAATTTTACTTTCACTTTTACCATTAAAATGTAATTTTTGAGTTGACCCTTTTTAACACCATTGGATTTACTAAATTGTTGTGGATAAGTCGATCGTACGTCATTTTCCTTTTTGATAGTAGTCAAATGTCAAAATAATAGTTTTGTTGCAAATGTCCAAGAACTCAGGATTGCTATCAGTCAACTGTAAATATCTCAATTTACATTGCTGTTGTGGCAAACATCACGTAACTATCTGCATACATGTCATATTTAAAAATTATTTATAGTTTTGCTGCAACTTTGTTGAAACTTATGGGATGTTTACATATTTGTTACAAGGCTAGAAACGCTGTTCAAAACTTGAATCTTCTGCGCATGTACGTAGAAGTTTTTTGAGAATTGTAATTTCTTCATTGTTTCAGAATGTTATTGCAAAGAAAACAACATATTTAAATTATTTTTAAATAATTCTGTGCTAATAATAGACATGTTTGCAAAAATGCACTACAATCGGCCTCTACAAATAAAAAATATGAAACCACCATCGATATTCGCGAAAGTCGCTGTCCCTCAGGATAACAAATATATATTTTAGATTTAAAATTTAAATTAGCTGCTGTAGTTAATTTTTATTAATTTTTACTTATAATTTAAAAATACTTTTGTACTTTTATCAAATTTTTAAATATCAAAAAACTTTGTAAATTTTCATTAGCGATAAAATTTTTGTTCAACTGAAAACATATTAAATATTAAATCAATTTTCTAAAAAATATAAGTCTTTGCTTTTTTGTTATAAATGGTGTTACGTGAGCATGTTGTAGTAGAAAATTAATAATTAGTAGAAAATTAAACATAAACAATAATAAACATCACTTGGTCCCACAAATAGCAAATATGTTTGACGAATAAAGCCTTGTTTTATGAAAGTGAACGAATGATCGTAATTGGGGGGTTGTGTCTCGAATAACATATTGTTTTAATGACGTTGGTGTCTGTGCTTTGTGTATTCCTAATTTTATACAAATGGAAGTAATGCAAAGTGAAAATAATAAAATGTATAGTAAAATGATGACAAATATGTCAAGTTTAGGATTAGTTAAAGTAGTTAAAAATTAAATACCACGAAAATAATAGTGATGATTTTATTTAGTAAGCACTATCATTGCTGAATAAATTTTAAATAAATTTGGCAGCACTGGAATTATTGGTTTCACATGTATAAATGTATATATATATATATATATATATATATATATATATATATATATATATATATATATATATGTATAGATATATGTGTCGATCCAATAAACCAATAAAGAATTTATTGCGGGGTACACGGACTGAAGGGAATGTTTAAATCTACAAATCATTTGACGTGTCACAATATCGACTTCAGAATTTGTATAATTCGTTCCAGTGCTAAATTTAATTACGCTAATTTTAATTACGTGTTTTATTAACAGTCAGTTTGGAGATGAGCTATTTTGTTGTTAGTTTAAATTACTGATTATATTTTTTTTGTGTTGTATAGGCAAGTGGAACGCAGCTTATTACACCGATTAGATCTGAACCTGGTGGAGTTGTGTCCGTAGTGAGTGACACGGGCGATGCTCAGTTGTTTTAAATCTCTGATGTACCTTTTATTGTTTATATTTGTTTGACGCAGTTTTTATATAGTACTCAAATGTTTCATTATTCTTAGGTCCAAGTTGCTAAAGGCAAAAAAAGTTAATTTTGCCGCAAGTGCGATAGCTTTCCCAAAATAACTGAGTGGAGGGCGAGCCTGAAAGTTTAACATAGAGTACATGCTGTAACATAAAAAAAAAATAAAAAAAAAAACATTATATAAAAATAAGAGAAAGAAGACAAATAATAATGCTATACAAAAACTAAAAAAAGACAGATAAAATACATAAAATATAAATTGAATTAATGAAAAATATTTATATGAATTATAATTAAAATAAATACCTAACTTTTTTGGTGAACATGAATAAAAATATATTATAATAAATAAATAAATAAATAAATAAATAAATAAATAAGAGCTCTCTCACCATTTTGAGCTGTGCGTTTTATATTTGTACTCAAAGTGGTGGGACCTATAGTTTATTGCCGGCGGGTGAGAGTTTTTCATAGGCAATGTTTTACTCTCGTAGGTTTGCCATTTACTGCCGAGAGGTAGCGCGGTATAGAAAAATATTTCTATGAAAAGATGTTGTTAACCCCAGTCAGGCTTGAACCGGGGACCTTTCGGCTTGCAGTCCAACGCACTAACCACTGAGCTACCGCGGCTAATGAATATATGTAAAATAAATATAATAAGTAAAATAAATCCAATATATAAAATTAATTTATTAATCATAATTTATTAAAAATAAACAAAAAAAAATATGTAAGAGAAAACAATATATCACATTTTTATTTCAAAAATAATCAAAAGAAAAATTTAAATTTTAAAATAAATATGTAAAAAAAGGTAGAAAATTGTTGTTGGTAGAGAAATATATAATCATATTTAAAAGTTATTAGAAGATATAGAAAGGTAATGTTGAAACCGATCTGGAATATTTGTTCCCGCACCTGAATATTTTTGCATCTTTTGGGAAGCACTGGAGAGTGATTGCAGCGAATGCTGGTATTATGAAGACCGGTGAGTAATCTAAAAAAAATGTGGAATATTTCGAGAGCGGTTGTAAAGAAAAAAACAAATAGATAAAATCAAAACCAAGCTTGAAGAATTCAAATATTGATATTGTCATAAAAAAAGGAGAGAAAAATAAATAAATTTTAAAGAGAATCCTCTCACAAAAAAGGAGAAGAAAAAAAACCTACCTATATTACCTTTGAAATTATGTCTAATTGTTTGTTAACAAATTGTATTACATTTTTCTTTTCCTAATATAAATCTAATATTTTTTTGGTTGTTCTTACAAAAAAAAAAAAAAAAAAAAAAAAAAAATATATATATATATATATATATATATATATTAGGGTGATGCAAAAAATAAAATCATTGGGATCGCTCACCATAGGATCGCTCACCGTAGACACACACGTGCCTTTTTCCTAAATCGATTAATGTTTAGAGGTCGCGCACTTGGATTTTCTGTTTTTGGCCATCTGAAAAACGTAAGTTGGCTTCATGGGAAAAGTTGAATATCTTCCAAAGGTAAATTCATAAATTTTTGGGAAAAGTACTCCAATATAATGCAGTTTCCAAAATTGTTGTTAACATTTTTTAACATCGACTTATTAATACAGGAACTATTTATAAATTCATGAACTAATTTCAGTTAATAAAAAAATTCTGCTAATCAGTTTGTATCTGCTACACCCAATAATTGTTTCATAGATATCCAATGTATCTAATAAATGTGATTTATTCGCGGGCCTAGTTAAAATGTAGCGGTACAGATCATTTACATTCAGAAATTGTGCGTTTTATACGAAAAAAATATAAAACCATAATGAACAAAAGTATACCGTAATTATAGGTGATTATATAGTTGAAAAATTTTTCATACATTTTTAATTTTAAAATATATACTCAACAAATCAAATATACAATTGTATGATCGTGAAATGTTTCATTTATTACTGATTTAATAAAATATATTTCATTGTATTTGTTACGATGAAAATTTCTAATTTTAAGCAGCTTTGACCACGGAAAGAATATCATGTAAATTTAAACAGAAATTAAACAGATTTCATGTAATTTTTTTTTTCAAACTAATTCGTACAGCGCTACCAATAATCAAAAATTAGTGTACAGCTTTAACAAATAGTCGGCTTTTTGACAAATTTTCCATATAAATTTATGTCAAAATCGACTACTATCTTAAGTTGGAAATTATTTTTATTGGTAATGCGGATTTTTGGTAACGCTGATATTATTAGTTTTTAATATGGTACATTAATTTAATTATTATTATTAACAATAATGTTAATTATAAATAGTAAAAATTGTTAACTGAACATGGATTATCTGTTTGATTTAACATGTTGTATCGTTAATGTAACAATTGTATACATATTGATATACATTGGATAACTTGTTAGAATATCTCGATGTCTTGTTAAATTAAAATTGCAATAAAATTATGTACATGTACTATGATAAATAAGAAAGCAATAATGATTATAAAGTGCATTGCCCAAACTAAAATTAGAAACTTTTTTCCATATTTACTACGTTTTAAAATATGCGTTGTTGATAGTTTCCGTTTTGTTTTATTTCTAGTTTTGTTGAGTAGTGTTATTGTATATTGGATAATCGACTCGGTTGTTCCCCTACCATAACATTTTTTTGGTAAATACGTACAAAATGAAGCATTTCACTATTATAGAAATTTATTTTTGTTCTGTTGAGTAATTATATTTAAAATCAAAATGTATAAAAATAATGCATTTTTTGACAATATAATCATCTATAACTTCGGTACAACTTTACCAATTATGCATATTATAATTTTTTGTGAACATTTTCAGACGTATTCTTTGCACGATATATAAAATTAAAACATCCATAAATGTATAATTAAATCAATCTCTGAATACTTGCGTTATGTACGAATTTCTGAATGTAGACGATATTTACCGCTATATGTTGCCTAGGCCCGCGGTTAAATTATATTTATTAAATACATTGGATATCTAAGAAACAATTATTGGGTGTAGCGGATACCAACTGATTAGCGGAATTTTTTTATTAACTGATATTAATTCATGAATTTTAAATTAGTTTGTGTATTAAGTAGTGAGTCGATGTTAAGAAATATTAGCATCAGTTTTAGAAACTACATTATATTGGAGCACTTTTCCTAAAATTTTCTGAATTAACTTCTAAAACTTTGGGAGATATTCAACAGCCACGTTTTTCAGATCGCCAAAAACAGAAAATCCAAGTGCGCGACATTAATCGATTTTGGAAAAAAGGCACGTGTGTGTATCTCTAGCATATCTTAATTTTTTTTCTTATACACATGCTTGAAACGTATAAAAAAAAATGAAACATACGTATTTTTACTCAACAAGAAACATCAACGTCTCTGGGCCCAAAGTCGCTTCGATGGAGAACAAGTAAGTGTCACTCTATTTTTTTTTATGTTGTTGATTGTCGATTACAACAACAGCATTCATATGCTAAAGATAACTACTCTCAATTAATTTTTTTTATTAAAATCGTTTCAATATAAAGTCATTCCGCGCTCTTGCGTTTCGTATTTTTTGGGGTTATCTTTTAGTTCGCGTTTTAACTCATTTTTCGACGTATTAGTTCTAGTATCTGCTTGTATCCGTATTATTCGATTGTTCGATATCAAATTTTGCACACATCCATCTGATTTGTTGAACTGTTTCGTCAACATCCCCGTATCGATTTTTGTAAATTGACATGTTTACAAAAGCAACCAAAGACCACGATGATTTTTGCAGTCCTACTAATCTTTGATCTTCGAAGAATATTCCCGAATGGTCCGTTAATGGCTCTATACTCAAGCTATTTACTATATAAGATAAAATTATCAGAAAACTTAATATATGAACTAAACAATTCTAGTTCTTTACCTTAATTCTACTACATATTTTCTCATTGGAATTTTGAACATTTGTTTTACAGTTATTTACATTTTAAATATTCTTATCGATAATTAAATTTGTTTGTATAGTTTCTTCAGTAGGAAAAGGACAAACATTGTGTACTGATCTTTTTGTTACACCATTGCTGGTCCTTACTTCTACCGTTCGACAAAAACCATCTTTTCCAATGATGGCTTTTATCACCCTCCCCCTTCTCCAATTCATTGGAGGAACATTATCTTCCTTAAGAAGAACTAATGTTTCAGGTTTTATATTTGGTAATGGATTTTGCCATTTGTACCTTTTTTTCAATTCCGTTAAATACTCAGTAGACCAACGTTTCCAAAATTCATCTGCATTTGAGCACACCGATTTCCAGTGATCCCGCAGACCGTGATAACTTTTGTTACCACTGGAGTCATTTAATGTTGAAAACGTTTCCCCAATCAAAAAATGACCGGGTGTCAAAACCTGAAAATCATTCGGATCTTCAGATAGAGGTGTGAGTGTTCTTGAATTTAAAACTGTCTCAATTTGTGTCATGGGAGTACACATTTCTTCAAATGTCATAGTTCCTTCTATAACTCGATAGAAATGCTTCTTTACAGATTTGACGCAGGCCTCCCACAACCCCCGTACATGAGGTGATCTAGCTGGAATATTTATCGATTCTATATCTCTTTGTACACAGAATTTAAATATATTGTGCTGATGATGCTTATCTTTAAATAAAGCATATACATTGTGTAAACTATTAGCAGCTCCAATAAAATTTGTCCCATTGTCAGAATATATCCGTAAAGGACAGCTGCGTCTTCCGACGAATCTCTTTAATGCACCAATAAACGCCGCTGAACTTAAATCCGATACTACCTCCAAGTGAACCGCCTTCGTTGCGAAACACACAAATACGCATACATATGCTTTATCAATTCGTTTTCCTCTCAACTTGTCATGAATGCTTATTGGACCCAGAAAATCTATTCCTACATTCAAGAATGGTCTTGTTCTTATTATTCTGTCTTCAGGTAGATTTCCCATCATCTGATGAATTTGTCTGGGTTCTGCTCTCAAACATCTATAACAATTTTCGCAGCGAGTTGCTTGCCTCTCAGTGGCCAAAACCGTTGTCTTGTAATAGCTAATAGACCTTGTGCTCCTATATGTAAATGTTTTTTGTGTAAATGCGTTACTAAGAAGGACACCCAATCATCAGCATATGGTAACAATATTGGGTGTTTTGCTTCGTAAGACAAATTTTATTTTTGTATTTTGCCTCCTACTCGTATTATGTCATCGTTGTTCAAAAGTGGTGACAGCGTCCTTATTCTCGAATTCAAAGGAACACATTTGTCTGACTTTAACTTTTTAATTTCAGTGTCAAAGTGTTTCTGTTGAATAAGCTTCAATATTATAATTAAAGATTCTTTCCTATGATCTATCCATGATCTATTTTGCTTACTTGATGCGGCGTAAGCAAAATAGATCATGGATAATAAATTTAACAACATTTGCTACGACATTTCGTAAGAAATCAAAATTATTCCTATGGTTTATATTTTCAAAACCTAATTTATTAACCAAAAGTAAAGCTATTACTGGAGTTTTCTTTACTTCTGGAATTTTTTCTCGTGGGACAAATGGTTGTATATCCCCTTTCCCATTACTTCTTATAAATGCTATCATTTCCTTTGGATAAAGTCCTCTTGAAACGATATCTGCCGGATTGGTCAATGTGTTTATATATTTCCAACTAGCTACGCTACTATTTAATTGTATATAGTTAACTCTATTTGAAATAAAAACTTGAAGTACAGCAGGATCCAGTTTTAACCAGCTCAAGACAATCTCCGAATCTGAAAAATAAAATATGTTATTAATATTCATTTTAAGACTATCTTCGACCTTTTTCATAAGATCTATTAATAAAACAGCTGAACAAAGTTCTAATCGAGGTATCTTTAAAATCTTTACTGGCGCAACTCTTGATTTTGATGCTACCAAGTGTACATAACTCATTCCTAAATTGTCGACTGATTATATATATATGGCAGCACCATATGCTTTCATTGATGCATCACAAAATCCATACAATTCTATACTTGTAGGATTATCGCATGTCATATGCCTTGGCAGTTTTATTTTATTTAGCGAATTCATTTCGTTTCAGAACTTAGCCCATAAACTTGCTATGTCATTGGGAACTACGGTGTCCCAATCTATTTTTAGTTTCCAAAGATCTTGTAGCATAATTTTAGCCATAACTACAACAAAAACCCAAGAGGATCAAACAGTTTTGAAATGTCAGATAAAATACTTCTTTTTGTAATTTCAAACTTTGAATTCCAGCGTGATTTTATAAAAAAACTCATCGGAACTCATGGAATCCAAGCTAAACTTAGTGCCTGAACACTATCTGTGTTATCCTTATTTAGATCTACAGAAACTTCGCATTCATCTTGTGGAAAATTTTTGAGAAGACCGGAATGGTTTGCACACCACTTCCTAAGAGGAAATCCATATTCTTTTAAAATATTTTTAATATCATGCTGTAACGTTATCAATTCTTCCAGAGACTTACTACCAGTCATAATGTCATCCATATAAAAATCAGACATTATAATATCTGCTGCCTTTGGGTTCCTACTTCTCACAGACTCTGCGGCTGTTTGTAAACATTTGACCGCTAAATATGGTGCAGAAGAAGTTCCATATGTAACTATTGTCAGTCTATATGTTTTCAATGGTAGAGATGCATTCCATCTCCAATAAATCAGTTGATATTTACGCTGACTTTCATGAACCCATATTTGCCTATACTTTTTTTTTAATATCACCTGTTATAACATATCTATGTTTTCCGAATCTCATTAAAATATTAAATAAATCATCCTGTAGACGTGGACCAGTGTACATCAAATCGTTTAGAGCTATATTTGTAGTTGTTTTACATGAAGCATCAAAAACAATTCTCAATTTAGTTGAAGTACTTTCTGGTCGCAAAACATAATGATGTGGCATTCTTCATTATTTTTCAACAACTCCATATGTCCAAGTTCCATATACTTTCGCATAAAGTCATGATACTGAATTTTGATCTCGTTATATTTCTCTAACTTCTTTTCCATTGATAAAAATCTGCGTTTGGCTATCAAATCTGATCTTCCTAGTTTATTTGTGTTATCTGTTAATGGAATATGTACAATAAATTTCCCATCCCTATCTCTAGAAATCGTTCTTTTAAATATTTCTTCGCATTTTAATTCCTCCTTTGACAATTTTACTTCTCTATTTAATTCTTCGACTTCCCAAAATTTTCTTAATTGTGTATCTAAATTGTCTTCTGTATACGAAACAACTCCACAATAAGATACATTTTTGATAACTGCTGATCCACTTACGACCCATCCTAGTTTTGTATTTAATCGTTTTCGCCCCTTGTCCCTTGTCCAAAATGTCATAGAATAATTTTGCTCTACTAGGTATAAAGTAGTTCGGATCAGCTAATCTAATATGTTTCGGAATATCTCCTGCAACAACTTTTTTAACAGGAACCTCGGAAACAATTTTAGGTATAACTAAAACATCTAACTCAGATTTAAAATTTAAATTTTTTGATTTAATATTAACGTACAATCTTTCATTTATATGAGATATATTTTTTGTTATCCCTTCAATTGATTTGTTTGTGTGTTGACTTTGCATCTTTAACTTCTGTTTTAAACCTTTTGTTATGAAACTGACCTGAGAACCACTATCAAGCATTGCTGTGCAATATATCCAATTGCCTTGCTTATCCGCAATTTGGATGATTGCTGTTGAGAGCAACACACATTTCTCTTCGTCATCTACATTTTTACTATTGCCATTCACTACTAATTCTTCTTTTTCTTTATGTAATAACATATTGTGTTCCTTATCACATATCCCACAGTTATACCCAGTACATTTGTCGCCTGTATGTCCTCTTATTAAACATTTTTTACACAAATTATTAAGCTTAACTTTATTCCATTTTTCATTTATATTTAAATTTCTAAACCTTGTACACTGGAAAGCAAAATGTATGGATCCACAGCCCATGAAACATTTTGCCACCTTTGACACTAACGCTTTTTTCATAGGTTTCGCTTGATTAACATCACTTTTATTTGTGATTGTTTTCTGGCTAGCCTCCAAAGCATAGAACTGATGTTCTAAAAATGTCAATAAGGAATCCATCTTTGGAATTTCCTTTGCAATTTTTAATGAAGTATCGAACTTCATTATTAAATTGTCGTCCATTTTTCGGACTAATACAAAACATATAAAAGCTTGAAGTAACTTGCAAACTTTCTTGCTTGCAAACTTTCTTGGATTGTGTCCTGAAACTGTTTAACACTATTGGTACTTTCATTTACCAATGGTGCATCCACAAGGTTTTTAAAATAAATGGAAGTTACAGCTCTTTTATTTGTATATTTTGCATCAAGTAGCTTCCATGCAATTGGGTAGTTTTCTTCAGTCGATGGAACATTAAAAATTGTAACTCATAGCTTCGCACCTTTTAGCTTCGATTTCAAAATACACATCTTTTGGGTATTTGAAATTTCTCTGCTGTCTTTTAATTGAACGTACAGTTCTTTGGACGGATTCCACTTAGTGTAATCACCGTCAAACATTGGTATCTCAATTGCAGAAATTCTATAAATCTGGTTTTCTACCGACTGAAGTATAACTTTCTGTTTTTTAGATATGGCATGAAACTCAGCTTTCAATGAATAAAATGATTCCGTTAGTTCCTCATCGTTGAAAATATCAATATAGTTCATGAATGAATTTTCAGCTAAACGTTTAGCTTCTTTAACACTATCTACTCCAGCTTTGAAAGTTTCCAAAGTGTCGGTAAATTCCGATAATGCATGATGGAATTTCCTAACTACGCCTTGATTTTTATGAACTGGTATCATTTTTTCTATTGGCGTTCTATTTTCTGTCTCCTCCGCTACTGAGGCTCCCATAGAATTAGCTATTTCTAAATCTACTTTTTCTTTAATGCTACTTAGCAATGTTTTACAAGATACTATATGCATACGTACCTGATTTGCATTTTTTTTTTTTCTCATAATATGCATTCTTCTTTAATGTGTGAGAAGGGTTTTTCAACTTCTCATTATTTTCCTCGAAATTCTTCCGAAGATTTTCCAGTGCGTTCTTCCACCTCTGGAGTTGTTCCCGCGTTACGTCCTTTTGAGCTGTCATCTCATTGTACAAGATCACTATTTCTTTTCCAATAGTGTCTTTTTTTGCAATGATTGAGGTGGGATCCATTTTTTAATATATTTTTTATTTTTATATATCACTAATTCCACCTTTCTATTTATATGCGTATATGTATATTTTTTATAATTTATTTATTTTTTCACAATAAATAATTATTATATTTAATATAAATAATGAATTTTTACAATTTTTTTTTTGTTATTGAGTCTCTTACCACTGGTGGGGGAAAACTCAATATTCAAAATAATGTAAATTAAATTAATTTATTTATATAAATATTTTTCACTTTTAGGTCACGCGAACTTAACACAGGGGTCACCATGAAAATACTTCTACTCAATAACACCACGACACAACGGCGGTTTTGAACGAACTCACTTTATTAAACTAATATAACTTATATTTATACCTTAAATAATTCTCAAACTAAAATATCCTAATACATAACTTATCTAAATACATAAACCCCAGCGATGCACATGCATGCACTTCAAGCAATTCACACACGTGGTCTGGAAAAGGAGCAACGCGAGTTCCACATAACATAAACATATGTCAAGGGTTTATCCTTAAACTTGCACAGACAAGTCAAATATACCTAACGGCATATGTAATAAACTAGCGTGGCTTCACTATTCTGAAATACCATCGCGATATAAATATATCCTATATATAATTAAACAAAAATGCTAATTATCTTATCTATTAGTCGGCAAAGCTGATTTATTTATTGTCCTTGATGACCAGTTCTTTAAAATTTGTATCTTGGTATGAGCTCCGTTTTCCTTGTTAAAATGATGATTCCTTAATTGCGTTGCTTCACAGAATGATGTCCTTAATCACATTGTTTGTGAAGATGATGTGTTTAGACTTGTTGTTTGAGATGATGATGTCCTTAATCGCGTTGTTTGTGGGGATGATATCCATAAACGTGTTGTTAGTGAAGATACTATCTTTAGTCGCGATATATGTGAGGATATATAGTTTAATTTATGTAATTCTAGGGAAATGATTTCCAGCGATATTTCTTACAGCAGCTAAATTCTTTTACACAACGTTATAATTTTTAAATAAATTTAATTAATTAGGTTCTGTTTTGGTAGATCGACAATTTGAGAACCATTGAAATGGATCTGCTTCATTCGATGTTGCACGGTGTTGCGGAGGAATGGTGGCTAGCCTTCCATCTCGTCGAAATTTGATCGGGATCTTGCCACAGCGTACACACCAAGGACCCAAACATAAATAAAATATCGTGCCAAATATTTTAGGATAGATTTAAAAGAAAAGAGGAAAAAATAGTAAAAGAAAAGAATCGGTACATAATTATCTGTATATACTCTCAAACACCCGCAGTCAGACAACAGCTCAAACACTCGCATTCATAACTAATTCGGAAATATGGCCAAACTCATAAAAAAACAAGAGACACTCCCACGCACCTATCATTCAAAAAATATATATACAACCCTAACCCCTTCAAACAAAATCAAGTTACATCCATATTCACCCATTCTTACCTAAACATCACATCCCAATCGTCTCAATCCTTCAGCTGGAGCATGCCCTCCCCTTCATGCGACTTGTCATGTGCGCAGCCAATGAGCTGCATCTAGCTCCTTAATATTTTTTTTCAGTTCCCATCCTCTACCTATTCGTCTGACCTACATGATCTGAACCTCACCAAATTACGCACCCACACCAACTCCAAAACCTTTTAGTCGCTCATGGTGACTATCTAATAACTCCAATAAAACATACATTTCTGCAGCTCAACAAAATACATCTTTTTTTATTAACATCAATTAACAATCTCATTGACATGGACATAGTAATAATCTGTATATTTTTTTATGTATATATAAGCTATTTTTTTACATTAGTTACTTCAATTATATTTTATGCATTTCTAATATTTTTATGCAATTTTATTTATAAATACTTTTTTTTTATTATAATCTTATTATAAACACAAATGTTAATTATCGTTATTTATCTATTTGTCATTTTATTCATTTATTTTATATATTTTTTTTTGTAAGAACAGCAAAAGCACTGGTTCAAAAAACAACAACAGTAATTGACAAAAAACCAAAAACTTGTTGGCCGACCGTACAGTTGTTTCGGAAGCAGCCAAGCTTCCTCATCAGCGGTCTTGTATGCAGTTTGTGCTAAGCTAAAGCTATAACTTCACTTTGTAAAACTGTACCAAGTTTTATTTTTGTCAATTACTGTAGTTGTGTTGCAGCAAGTTCGTATAGGCTGTAGGATCTCTACAGTGTTCAAATACGAGAACTGCACTTTGTATAAAAATTAAATCAATGGATTTGTGTATTTTTATGCGCCGTGCCCTTGCGTCAGAATTTAAAGTTGTTTGTTTATAGTCGACCTTAAAATAGAGTTATGCAAAAACTAATTTGTCGGGCTCTAGGTCTACCAAATGCAATTTAATTTTTGTCAATTACTATTTTAAGGTCGACTGTATTTAGAAACATTGCACATGACCATTCTTATTATGGGCGTGATTGACCAAGTGCCACACATACCTTCTTCTTAAACTATATAGCTTGGCCATCGTAAGAGATATACTTATAATATTAGGTACTATGGTACATATCACAATTCTTAACTACCATACTAAATATGAGCCAGTTTCGTCACCTATAATGACAGAAAAGACAAAACTGACATATTAAAATAACAAAATTTAGTTAAATTATTTTGCGATTTTCGTATATTTCTCATCACTTAAACTCATTTTAAATGACGTATGGCAAACTAATGCAGGCACGGTTAACACCGTTTGTTTTATGTTTTTTTTTGTTTTGTTTTATGTTTTTGACAAATAATCAGGAAAAGCACGAATAGCCATTTGAAATTTTTGATACACAAGATGATAGTTTTCTCATTTCCCAATAATATAAAACTAACACTCTGCATGTGGAGTACATATTGAAAGAGTTACGAAAATTTTAATGTAACCCATTTTTATTTTTCAAAAATCACTTGTTTTAATTTTTTGACTTTAAGCAAGATTACAGAAGGATTTTTTCACTAGGATGTATCATTTTTTATTTGTTCTCTAGGTTCTCATAAATTATTAATAAAATGACATATTTTTTAACTTTCTGCAACAAAATTTAATTTACGATTTTCGGCGATCTAAGCTTCTGTCCCATAGTGCACTGTAGAGACTACAGCCTATACGAACTTGCTGCAACACAACTACAGTAATTGACAAAAAGTAAACTTGGTGCAGTTTTTGATGCTTGTCTTCTCGTCACTTTGTGCAGAACAGAATTCGCATTCCGTTAATTATACAAAGTGAAGTTGTAGGCACAAACTGCATACAAGATCGCTGATAAGGGAGCTTCGCTGTTTCCAAAACAGCTGTACCTCGGCCAAGAAGTTTTTGGTTTTTTGTCAATTACTATTGTTGTTTTTTAAACCAGTATAAAATATATATTGCATTTGGTAGACCTAGAGCCCGACAAATCAGTTTTTGTATATATATATATATATATATATATATATATATATATATATATATATATATTTATATATATATATATATATTTATATATATATATATATATATATATATATATATATATATATATATATATATATATATATTCTTAATATTTATATGCATTAAAAATCTTATTTATTTATTTATTTATTTATTTATTAGAATATATTTTTATTCATGTTCACCAAAACAAAAAATGTTTTGCATTTATTATATTTATAATTCATATAAATATTTTTCAATAATTCAATTATTCAATTTACATTTTATTTATTTTATCTGTTTTTTTTAGTTTTTGTATAGTGTTATTATTTGTCTTTTTTTATTATTTTTATATAATGTTTTTTTTTTTTTTTTTTTTTTTTTTTTTATGACTTTTTTTTATGGTTCAGCATGTACTCTTTGTCAAACTTTCAGCAACGCTGAAATTTAATTTTTTGGCCTTTAGCAACTTGGAACTAAGAATAATGAAACATTTGTTTAAGTTAACACCTTACATTGAGCGTCAACTGCAGAATTGCAGTTACACGCATATCACGCCATCGTGGGATTGCTTACGCAGCAACATGAGCAACCAGAACGATGACCGAAACCCATCGTGAAATTGCTTACGCAGAAACATTCGCAATCAGAATAATAACCTGAGCGCATCGTGGGATTGCCGATGTAGCAGTTTCATTTAAGTATACTTTAAGTATAATTTAAGATATCGAGTAAGATAATATTGATTGTTAGCTTTTGTCAAGTTTGGATATTAAATTAACACGGTCGTGTTCGGTATAGTTAAACAAGTTGGTTTTTATTGGAACAAGATCAGGAGCCGCCGTTGAGTCTCCTGGCAAACTATATTTTATGAGATACCCAATAAGGGCTTAGTTAACTTGTACTATATACAAACTGCGTCAAACAAATAGAAAACAACAAAAGGTACCTCAGCGATTTAAAAGTGCTTAAAAAGTCGCTTCAAAAAGATAAAACAGACAAAACAATGTTTTTTCTCTTTTCTTCGCTACGCTAGTTCGTACATCGATTGTGCATATGCACTGTGTTATGGACATTATTATGATTGTTTTACTTTTATATACGAACGAATCTGCTGATTCGTTTGAAAGTGCAACAACAACAAAAATGCGAAAAAAGCAGCATCCAAGCTTTTGATAGAATTTTTGGCGGGAAATTTTTTGTACCACAAGAGAACTCGTTGTTGTTGCCAACTAGAGAGCTGTACCATATACATACATGTAGTGTGGTGCCATGCGTCTGTCCGTTGTCATGCGTCTGTCTGTGTCATGCGTCTGTCCGTTGTCATGCGCCTGTCTGTTGTCATGCGTCTGTTTGTTGCCATGCGATGATACAGGATAGCAACGCAGAGTTGTCGTTGTGAAAGTGTGTGTATAAGAATCGTAATATTTATTGTTATATTCTCTTCTTTCTGTTAGTATTCGCTTTGTAGCATTTGAGTTTGTGTTCGCATGGTGTTCGCAAAGAAAAATGTTACTATGCAAGATATTATTTGAGTTCTCTTGACATACGATATGTGTAGCATGCGGATTTTTTAATCTGTGACGAAAACAGTTATATGCCTATACGAAATATTCCTTATATTTATTGTATTGTAGAACAAAAAGTCACCAAACACATTTTCATGAAAAACTTAATTTTCGAGTTTGTTGATTAATATTATAAAAAGTAATTGATGCATTTTTAAAGTTGAAATATCAACTAATAGATTTACATTTTCTTATCAATTGACAGATACATAAAGAAGACATTTCATTTGAAAATGTATTTGATGATTTTTCGTTCATTTTATTATGGCCTTGAGATTTTGAATTGTCTCGTCAACATCACTTGATTTATACAATTATTTTTTATTAATTAATTCTTGTTAAAATATAATTCAAATTTTTATGTTATTGGTTTTATTTTTTTGTTGGTAAAATATTGAAGAAATTGAAAATATGGAAAATAAGTAACTAAATACAATTATTTTTCAAATTCTATTCGTTTTCATAATTAATATGCAGTATAAGATATTTGTCTTCGATCTTTTATTTAAAATTTAAAAGATTAAGATTATCATTTCTTGACTTGCAAATGATCATCACTAGTTTACATATATTGCAGTTCACAGAATTGTTGAAATTTAATTTCTTTGGCTTTTATAGATGAAAATTGTACAAAATTCTTCTTCTTTGCAATTCAGATCATATCTCAGGTGAAGTCAAAATGTTGCTTTTAATTGGTTTATGGTCACGAATTTTTAAATTAAATTTTTTTCTTGGCGTAATCAATTAAATAATTCATATAACACAATATTTCTACAAATAACAACAAACATTGTTTAAATTACGTTTCCCACTTTACCCCAATATCATAATTTGATCATTATTTAGCACCATATAAAAAATGTAAAATTATTTGAAAAATATGGAAATAAAGAAAATTTATACAAAAACCGAAATCAAAACCGAAACCGTAACATGGAACCGGTATACCGAAACCGTTTTGTTATAAAAACTTAAAACCGATACCGTAACCGAAACCGAAACTCGGAAAAAACCGAAGTCGAAACCGTTATTCGTTTAGGTTTCAATCCTTGATTGAGTGCTGCGAGCATGCAAAAGGTAGTTTTAAATGTTTAATACCAAGTATTATTAAATCAAAAGACAAATTTAATATTAACTTATATATGTATATAATTTATATCATTAATTAAAATCGGAGATCAGAAATAACTTTTAATCTTTATTTCTATTTGGATTTTCACTGAGAGATATTACATTTTTAAAAAATTTGAAAGGGTTTGGTTGAGAGTTATACGAAAACTTTTTTTTAAAGGTCTTTGGTTAATAGTTGTTAGTAGACAGAAAATTCAATTGGTCTCATTTATATGGAATTTTGTTGGAATATGGTGATTTCGACCATTGCTTTGTTTTTGTCTTCCAAACATTTTTTTTACAATTTTTTTTTCGAAATTTCTCGAACATAGTTGTTTTTGTCGAATATTTTTATTTGTAAAATGTTGATTTTTGACCATTGCGTTGTTTTTTTAGGTGTTCAAACATTTTTTTAACCACATTTTTTTTTCTAAATTTTTCGAAAATTGTTGTTTTTGCGGAATAAAATGTTTTGATCAAAAATGTTGTTTTCGAATATTAAGAGGCAAATGAAAAGAGGATTATGTATCAACGCTCTCAGCTTCTCAAAAATTACTAATGAGAGATTAATTTGGAAAACCTTTATATCTTTCGCTGTTCAACCGCAACCGAAAATTTTTAAAAATAGAGTTTGGTCTCAGACTTTATTTTAATTTTTGGTTTTTACTGATTTATTTAATAAATGTCATTTAGTGAGAGTTATTGAGAAACCCTTTATCTCTTAGCTTTCTTTACATATATTCTTATAAAATTATACAATTTGTTTAGAAAACAAAAAATTCTAGTAAAAACTTACTATTTTGAATGATTTAAACACAAAATTATATGAAAATAACAAAAATTAATGAGACTTGATTTACGAAAATAAAATAATTTGATTAACCACCATCATGAAATAAAACAAAATTTAACAACGACAAACGAAATGAAAAAAATATTCAGTACTTCACTCGGTGCATTCGCTGCATTTTATAAAGATTCTATTGTTTTAGTTTTGATTTTAGAAACAAAACCAGTTATCTACAACTTCAAGCACTGCAGTGCACTATGGGACAGAAGCTTAGTTTAGCTCGCCGAAAATCAGAAATTAATGTTTGTTGCAGAAAGTTTAAAAATATGTCATTTTATTATTAATTTATGAGAACCTAGAGAACTAACAAAAAATGATACACCCTAGTGAAAAAATCCTTCTGTAGACTTGCTTAAATTGAAAAAATTAAACAAGTGCTTTTCAAGAAATAAAAATGGGTTACATTAATACTTTCAATATATACTCCACATGCAGAGTGTTAGTTTTATATTATTGGGAATTGAGAGAACTAGCATCTTGTGTATCAAAAATTTCAAATGGCTATTCGTGTTTTTCCTGATTATCTGTCAAAAACATAAAACAAAAATTACGTATTTTTTATACAAAAGTAAACATTGAAAAAAAAGATTCCAAATCTCATATATCTTTTTAAAGGCATAATGTCTGAAATGTCTTCTTTCTAACGGTGTTAAACATGCCTGTATTAGTTTGACAGACGTCATTTAAAATGAGTTTAAGTGATGAGAAAAGTAAGAAATTCGTAAAATAATTTAACTTAATTTTGTTACTTTAATATGTCAGTTTTGCCTTTTCTGCCATTATAGTTGACAAAAATGGTTCATATTTGGTATGGTAGTTAAGAATTATGATATGTACCATAGTACCTAATATTATCAGAATATCTCTTACGATGGTCAAGTTATTTAGTTTAAATAGAATGGAAGGCGTGGCAGTTGGCCAATCACGCCCATATTAAGAATGGTCATGTGCAATTACAGTATGTATCTAAATGCCAATTATAAACAAAATATCTCATTCCAAACAAAAGATATAGTCGTTTTTCCATTTCAATTATATGACAGGTGGGCGTGGCAATGGACCAATCTTGATAATTTTCAGATTGAAATCTACATGTATGCTTAGTGTAAAGTTTCGTTAAGATTGGAGCAGAACTGTAATTACGGCGAGCTAGAATTGACTTCTGTCCCACATGGCAGTGTTTTGAAGCAAACGAATGTTGTGCAGTATTCGTTTTCTCTTTTGAGTTCATTCTATTATTCACCCCCTTAGCAAACTTTAAAAACACGATTTTTGTTGTTTTGCACCACAGCATCCAAAAACTACCTTTTTAAAATTTTGAAAAAATGTACATAAATTCTTGACATCCCAATATGCCATTGCACTTAATATTAACTTGCGAATGCTTTGAAATCAATCATTACTTTCAAATCGTAGAGTTGAGGTTAACGTTTGAAACACCTTTAACCTAAATTTAAAAATCATAGCTTTTTCAATAAAAACTGGTAGCTTAACCTTAACTTGAAAATTCCCTTATTTTGAAATCAATAATTAACTTATTCTTAAATTGTTTTCACCGTTTACTTCAAATCAAGATTTAGCCTTATTTTTAACTCGATATCAAATTAACTTTAAATATTGACTTTTAAATATTGACTTAATCCTGCAAAATATATAAAATAAAGGGATCCTCATATGGGAAAACAAAAAGGGCATTTTTCAATGAATTATCCCGTTATATGTCATCCAACCAATATCGTAGACTTCAAGCCCGAGCGTCAAGACCATTTCAGAAAATTGATGCCAGCATCCAAAATGTGGTAGACGTGTTTTTTAAGCTTGTATGTTTCAAGCTCACGAATATAATTCTGGAGCCTATTCAGGGTTTGCGGGGGCGGTCGGTATATTGTTTTAAATATTCACAGAAGTCCAAACACTAATAGATTTCGGTAAGCTATTAGATTTGGACGCGCGTTGTTATATTATATTTTTTGTCAGGGTTTCTATTGCAATCATAAAAAACATACTATTTTTAGCGTCACTACATTTTTGCTCCTAATTTTCAGTGCCCTTTTTGGTACTGTTTTTATCAAATCATTTTCAAATTCAGAGTAAGCGCTAAAAATAGCACCTATTTTATATTTGAAACTGATTTGAAAAACACACTAGACCTTAAAGGCAATTATGATTATATTTTCAAACGCTTACCCTGTGGCATATTGGGATTGAACTACTTTGATTTGGAGTCGTAAGAATTTTTCTTCTATTTTTTATTAACTTTGCAAATCCTGTTTTTTTAGTATGGGTGTATTTCTTTATTCGTTCTGAACGTTCAGAATATTCCCTATATCAATCGCCTTCATTTTTGATTGGTTTGAGATGCATCAATAAAAACTGGTATATTCTCATGTGTCTTAAGTACAAACCGTGTTACAAAAAATGGGCGGTTTTTGTCAACTGCCACGCCTAACTGCCATATAACATTTATAGTAAACACGATATAACTCTTAAGATATAAGAGGTATATTATTGAAATTTTTTCCAACATCATATAATATAAAAACAAAACGTTTTACTAAAAATTGTTGTGATCATGTTCAAAAAACATGACATGTAAAGTGCTACAATATGTATTTAATTTGGTCTCTATGAAAAGAGGAAGAGCAGAGTATACTATATGTCTATAATGGTCATCATCCTATATCGCATAGTACCAGAGTTATGACCAATGATATGTCGAATTCGTATGGTAGGTAGGCGTTGTAGTAGACCGATCACAATTTAATTTTGTATAATTATTGATCTTTACAAAAAATTAAAACATCAAAATTTTCATCGCGATATCTCTTATAGAAACGGAGTTAGGGCTGATGATATGTTATGTTTATATGACAGGTAGGCGTGGCAGTTCACTGAACTAGATCATACTTCGAATTAATATTGCTACATACAAAACAGGAATACAAGCAAAATTACATGACTTTAACTCATATAACACCAAAGATTTAGCACTTTATATGTAAAATTTATATGACAGGTAAGCGTGGTAGTTGGTCAATCGCAACAATTTTCAGTAGTCCATTTTATTTTTATATTACATGATGTTGGACAAAATTTCAATAATATACCTCTTATATCTTCAGAGTTATAGCGTGTTTACTATAAATGTTATATGGCAGCTAGGCGTGGCAGTTCACAATAACCGCCCATTTTTTTGTAACACGGTTTGTACTTAAGACATATGAGTATATACCAGTTTTTATTGATGCATCTCAAACCAATCAAAAATGCAGGCGATATATATACTAAACAACAGGATTTGCAAAGTTAAGAACCAATAATTCCATTGCTGCAAAATTTATTTAAAATTTATTCAGCAATCACAGTGCTGACTAAATTAACTCATCACTATTATTTTCGTGGTATTTAAATATTAACTACTTTAACTAATCCTCAACTTGAGAAATATGTACTACATTTTACTATTTTCACTTTCCATTACTTCCATTTGTAGAAATTGTAAAAAAAGGAATACACAAAGCATAGACACCAACGGCATTGAAACAATATGTTATTCACTTTCATAAAACAAAACTTTATTCGTCAAACATATTTGCTCTTTGTGGGACCTAGTGATGTTTATTATAGTTTATGTTTAATTTTCTACTAATTATTTTCTACTACAACAGGCTCACGTAACAGGCTCGAATCCGTCGATATGGCTGGTGATATGGAACGTGTTTAAAAAAATATATACTTAATTAGCCTGCTTAGATTTGTCCTCCCCAATCGTGTGGGCTCGACCCACGTGATCATGCTCTCAATCTAGCGCTGGGCTCATAAGTTACATAAGAACACATGAACATATAAACAAATAGAACAAAGCAAACAAAACTTTACTTTGTGTCCCTTTCTTTATTTCGAAACGAATAACTTTAGATGGAAGTGACGTACTTTTAAATTAATTACTATGTTTAAAAAGTCAAATAATATGAAATCCAAATTTCTGTGACGAAATTATTTTACCCTATTTTCGTACATAAAATTTGCGTAAACAACACCTCACATATAGTTATCGTCATCCGTAAATTTCAATCAATGATTAATCTATGCCACAAGCATATCATTACCATGGAATACCCCTAGTTTTTTTCCTGCCATATTACCTAACTCGTATAATGAATTTCCATTTAAAACTATAGACTTAATGTAGTGTTGAGCAAGCTTAGCATTGTATCCTTCAGCCAAATTAATTTGTTTGAAATTCCTGCGGTACACTATTTGCCCAACCTTAAAACTAACCTCTTTGCATCGTGTATTATAGACGTTAATGCTTTTTTGATGAGCCAAACGCAATTCCTGAAATATCTTGTCTCTAATTAGTTGTTGTTTATCAGCCGCCGTCTTTATCAAAAAAATCTGCATTTTTAACAGAATGCAATTTGCGCGCTACCTCGTCAGCTGACCCATGTTGCATCATGTGGGCCCCAAGCAGTGCATAATACGGTTCCATACCAATAGATCTATGTAGAACACTTCGTAGCGAAAAAGCAGCATCACTAACGTGGCTGTCCCAATTTTTCTAATTATCCCCCACTTAAGAGCGAACCATCTGGAGCACTGAACGATTCACGGGATCTGAGGCATTGGCATGTGGAGAGTAAAACCCAGTCTTTATGTGATGAACTCCGTATTTGCTTAGAAATGACTTTACAAAAGTTGTAAAATATTTTTGGCCTGGTGTGGTATCTGACGTGCAAACTTTAATTAAGAACTGCGATCAGCTGACGTTGGGCGCCAATGTAATGGATCTGCTTCATTCGGTGTTGCACGGTGTTGCGGAGGCATGGTGGCTAGCCCTCTAGCCCGTCGGAATTTGGTCGGGATCTTGCCACACAAATTTTGAAAAATGATTCAAGCATATATAAGAATTTCCGTCATTCGTTCGAGGATACGGTCCCATAAAGTCAATGTACAATCTTTGCAAAGGTCGTTCCGTTATTTGTTGCTTTCCCATGGGAGGTCGTCTAATCTGATTAAAAGATTTGCTTCCTTTACAGATATCGCAGTTCTTAATTAAAGTTGCACGTCAGATACCATACCAGGCCAAAAATATTTTACTCGAAGCCTAGACAAAGTTTTGAGGATACCCCTGCCCATGGAGAATAGTGTGAAGCCTCCAATAAATTTGCTCGTAGCGCTGACGGGGCCTACAGTTTCCACGCGTTGTCTTCCTGCGGTGCAAATCCAGTATTAAAAGCTGTCCATTTGTATACAAACCCGTATGAGATACAAATGTCTGGTAGTTCGTCCTTCGCATTTGTTACAGTCTTCCTCAACTCGTCATACTCCTCTGATGAAAAGTGTGGCGAGTTGAAATCAACCTTCAATATTTGGTCAACCTGTTTTGTCTCTTCCATATGAATTCGAGAGAAAGTGTTTGGTACCACATTTTGAGCTCCTTTTCGATACTCAATATTAAAATTGTATGCTTGAAGTTTTAAGCTCCACATAGCCAATCTTCCTGCCATGTCTTTCCTTCTCATAAGTCACTTCAAACTCGTATGGTCCGTAAATATAGTAAAAGGTAAACCTTTTACATAAGGACGAAACCTCTTCACGCTTAATATAGCAGCATAACACTCAAGCTCAGAAACACTATAATTTCGCAGGGCTTTATTAAGTTTTGTTGACATGTAGGCTATTGGATGCTCATTATTCTCATCATCCAACTGGAAGAGAACTCCTTCCACTCCATGCGTTGATGCGTCGCATTGAATAAAAAAAGGTCTGCCAAAATCTGGGTTCACAAGTACCGGTACTGTGACCAAGCTATACTTTAACTTTCCCAACGGTTTTCCAACGCTTTACTCTAGCTTCTTCCGTGATTTGAAATTTTTGAATGTTATCTTTTCGAAAACAGTCATGGAGTGGGGCTGCGATCGTCGCATAATATTTCACAAACCTCCGGTACCAACCAGACATACCTAGAGATCGCCGAAGTGGCTTTGGTGATTTGGACTCTGGGAAATCTTGTACTGTGGACACTTTCTTCGAGTCAGTCCTTATGCATCCGTCCCCAACCACATACCCTAGATAACTGACTTCGCGAAAACAAAACTTGCTCTTTTCGACATTAATTGTCAACTTAGCAACCTGCAAACAACCAGTAACCTGCTAATGAAGTACAATATGGTAATCGAAGTTTGCAGAACACACTAAAAGATCATCAAGGTAGACAAACACATTTTCCCTCATTGTGGCTGAAATGACTTTGTCCATTAACCTACACATCCTATGGGCGGCATTACACAATCCAAAAGGCGAAACCGTGAACTGATATAATGGTCGCCCTGGGACTGTGAACGCCGTCTTCTCCCTTGACTTCTCTTCCAGTGGAATCTGCCAAAATGCATAATTTAGGACAATTGCAGAGATAAATTTAATTTTTTTGCAATCTGCTCAGTATCCCATCGATATGCGGTAGAGAGTACGCGTCTTTTATCGTTCTCTCATTGACTTTCCTAGCATCAAGACAAAGTCTATTTTTCGTCTCTTTCCTGACTAGGGAGACTGGAGAATTCCACCGGCTATAACTGACTTCAATGACTCCTATGCTTGGCATACGGTCTAACTCAGCGAAGACTAGCGGGTCATGGGCGAAATCGGATAGTGCCTTTGTTTCACTGGTGTATTTTCATTTTCAAATATTCGTGCTCTAGCTTCATAATATTCCTTTTTCCTCTGATGCAAACTCTTAAAATGTCTTTTGTGATTCGTGTTTCTATCGGGATTTTTACCATTATTTTCCCTCGTCAAGATTTTTACATCACCTAATTTTCTGGATTGTTGTCCGTCTGGACGGAGGTCCCGGACAATTCCGCCAGATTCCTATTTAACGACATAGGTCATATTGACAAAACGATTCATCACGACCACAAACAAAACACTTCATAGCATGAAAGGCGGAACGACAACGAACATCATACTGTGCCTCAGATGGATTCCTTCTACAATAATCCCCGGCATCCCACAGCTATAACATAGATTTAAATGGAACGGACATGCACAAAACATTTGATTAGAAACATTTGAAACCGAAACATTTGAATTTGAAACGGAAACATTTGCATGCGGTTGAACATTTCGGCTCTGTGCAATAACAGCACTGTTTGGTTGCACCATTGATCTCACGTTACGACTATCTCCGTGGGGTCTTTGATGGCGTCGAGAGTTATTTTTCACGTCTAAATGCGCAATCGTTTCGACATCTGTAACTAAACAGTCCTCTTCTCCATCTATATCTTTTGTCTTCCATTCCATCTTATTAACTTGCTTGGACCTTGTTCTACCTTCTTTAATCAACTTCTCTGCTTTCTTACATTCCTTCTTCAACTCTGCTAAGGTAGTACACCTAGACGAACAAGTAAGAGTAGCCAAACTGCTTTTCAAATTATCTCTAATTATCTTTACTAACTCTATCTCAGGTATTTTTTCGCAAACGAAAAGTGAAATTGTGCAAATCAGCGTAAAATTCTTCGAACCCTTCCCCCGGTTGCTGTTTTCTATCCATAATCTCCCGAATAGTCTCATAATCTGAATCCGCTGATTTAAAATGAGACAACATTTCCCTTTTGAGTTCTACGTACCCGAATAGATCATCACTGGCATGATCCTCCAGAATCTGCCAGTACCACTTTGCATCATTGTCGGATACTAAACAGTAAAAATCAGTAAAAAGCTGATGGTATGTTATGTCATACTGCTCTCCTAGTTTTTGAATTCTGAATGCAAAGATTTCTATAATCATTTCTTTTACAGTCCCTTAAAACTTTAAATGCCATTTGTCAAGATCAACCTTCTTTCTTCTCTGCACTTCGCTCTGGCTGTATGACCTCACTTCCGTACCTTGAGCATTTGCTCTGCTTGGGTTGGCCTCTACACCATCTTCATCTCTTCCAAAAATTAAAAATAATAAGTATAAAATCTAGATCACTATAAAACTTTTTAACTACTAAAGTATCTAAGAAAAATAATATAGCAAAGAAATAAAAAATTAAATTAAAATTAATATTAGAGAGCCAAAAAAAAAAAAAAGTAATAAAAAAAACGAAATATATTCTCACTTATTATTATTTAATTACTTGTTACATTGTAACAATAAATGTTTAAATTTTCAGATTACCTCTAATAAAAAAAATAATTTACAAAAGAAATTTCTAATATCGGCAATTGGTATTGGTTGGTCTGTTGTGGCACCATCCTTGATATTAGGTTTACTATGTGTGGTCTATTTGTGTACATCTGTCATCTACCAGTATATGTCCAAAGTTCCCCACGTCGTACAGTACTCGTACAGTTACTGCCAGCTTTTCGCCAGTACTCGCCCAGTATAGGTTGCCAATTCTGAAAAAATATTGCTGGCGAAGTACTGGCACAACGCTGGTTTACACCTGGCATACTATTGGACCCTTAGTCATACTAATGCCTTTTTTACTACCAGAGCTTTG
The DNA here is from genome assembly GCA_951804985.1 of Dryomyza anilis. Classification (NCBI taxonomy): domain Eukaryota; kingdom Metazoa; phylum Arthropoda; class Insecta; order Diptera; family Dryomyzidae; genus Dryomyza; species Dryomyza anilis. The sequence goes on along the minus strand of OX638133.1, from coordinate 53,014,241 downwards.
CCTGTACTTGCCCAGTATAGGTTGCCAGTTCTGACAACGTAATGCTTACGCAGTACTGGCACAACGGTGGTTTCCTACTATGGGCCCGTAGTCAAATCAATGGCGGTCCGTATTTACTGCCAGCGCTTCGCCAGTAGTAACGGAGCGTCGCACGAAACAATCACGTGCGAACGCTATATGCGAGCAATATAGGATAGTAAAGGAAGCTTGCATTTTTTTCTCAAATATAACAAATATTAAATTATATTATTTTACCGCACCTGCTGCAAATTGTATAAACTGCCACCTTTACAGACATTACCAACTTTTTGGAGAAGGAGGAAACTAGTTTTGCATTGACGACTCCAATGAGCGCACACTCAGCTGTCGCCGCTTAACGCCACAAACACTTTGTTTATTATCTGAAATATGAAATGTAAAATAAAATATAAAATTTAATATATAAAATATAAAATATAAAATATAAAATATAAAATATAAAATATAAAATATAAAATATAAAATATAAAATATAAAATATAAAATATAAAATATAAAATATAAAATATAAAATATAAAATATAAAATATAAAATATAAAATATAAAATATAAAATATAAAATATAAAATATAAAATATAAAATATAAAATATAAAATATAAAATATAAAATATAAAATATAAAATATAAAATATAAAATATAAAATATAAAATATAAAATATAAAATATAAAATATAAAATATAAAATATAAAATATAAAATATAAAATATAAAATATAAAATATAAAATATAAAATATAAAATATAAAATATAAAATATAAAATATAAAATATAAAATATAAAATATAAAATATAAAATATAAAATATAAAATATAAAATATAAAATATAAAATATAAAATATAAAATATAAAATATAAAATATAAAATATAAAATATAAAATATAAAATATAAAATATAAAATATAAAATATAAAATATAAAATATAAAATATAAAATATAAAATATAAAATATAAAATATAAAATATAAAATATAAAATATAAAATATAAAATATAAAATATAAAATATAAAATATAAAATATAAAATATAAAATATAAAATATAAAATATAAAATATAAAATATAAAATATAAAATATAAAATATAAAATATAAAATATAAAATATAAAATATAAAATATAAAATATAAAATATAAAATATAAAATATAAAATATAAAATATAAAATATAAAATATAAAATATAAAATATAAAATATAAAATATAAAATATAAAATATAAAATATAAAATATAAAATATAAAATATAAAATATAAAATATAAAATATAAAATATAAAATATAAAATATAAAATATAAAATATAAAATATAAAATATAAAATATAAAATATAAAATATAAAATATAAAATATAAAATATAAAATATAAAATATAAAATATAAAATATAAAATATAAAATATAAAATATAAAATATAAAATATAAAATATAAAATATAAAATATAAAATATAAAATATAAAATATAAAATATAAAATATAAAATATAAAATATAAAATATAAAATATAAAATATAAAATATAAAATATAAAATATAAAATATAAAATATAAAATATAAAATATAAAATATAAAATATAAAATATAAAATATAAAATATAAAATATAAAATATAAAATATAAAATATAAAATATAAAATATAAAATATAAAATATAAAATATAAAATATAAAATATAAAATATAAAATATAAAATATAAAATATAAAATATAAAATATAAAATATAAAATATAAAATATAAAATATAAAATATAAAATATAAAATATAAAATATAAAATATAAAATATAAAATATAAAATATAAAATATAAAATATAAAATATAAAATATAAAATATAAAATATAAAATATAAAATATAAAATATAAAATATAAAATATAAAATATAAAATATAAAATATAAAATATAAAATATAAAATATAAAATATAAAATATAAAATATAAAATATAAAATATAAAATATAAAATATAAAATATAAAATATAAAATATAAAATATAAAATATAAAATATAAAATATAAAATATAAAATATAAAATATAAAATATAAAATATAAAATATAAAATATAAAATATAAAATATAAAATATAAAATATAAAATATAAAATATAAAATATAAAATATAAAATATAAAATATAAAATATAAAATATAAAATATAAAATATAAAATATAAAATATAAAATATAAAATATAAAATATAAAATATAAAATATAAAATATAAAATATAAAATATAAAATATAAAATATAAAATATAAAATATAAAATATAAAATATAAAATATAAAATATAAAATATAAAATATAAAATATAAAATATAAAATATAAAATATAAAATATAAAATATAAAATATAAAATATAAAATATAAAATATAAAATATAAAATATAAAATATAAAATATAAAATATAAAATATAAAATATAAAATATAAAATATAAAATATAAAATATAAAATATAAAATATAAAATATAAAATATAAAATATAAAATATAAAATATAAAATATAAAATATAAAATATAAAATATAAAATATAAAATATAAAATATAAAATATAAAATATAAAATATAAAATATAAAATATAAAATATAAAATATAAAATATAAAATATAAAATATAAAATATAAAATATAAAATATAAAATATAAAATATAAAATATAAAATATAAAATATAAAATATAAAATATAAAATATAAAATATAAAATATAAAATATAAAATATAAAATATAAAATATAAAATATAAAATATAAAATATAAAATATAAAATATAAAATATAAAATATAAAATATAAAATATAAAATATAAAATATAAAATATAAAATATAAAATATAAAATATAAAATATAAAATATAAAATATAAAATATAAAATATAAAATATAAAATATAAAATATAAAATATAAAATATAAAATATAAAATATAAAATATAAAATATAAAATATAAAATATAAAATATAAAATATAAAATATAAAATATAAAATATAAAATATAAAATATAAAATATAAAATATAAAATATAAAATATAAAATATAAAATATAAAATATAAAATATAAAATATAAAATATAAAATATAAAATATAAAATATAAAATATAAAATATAAAATATAAAATATAAAATATAAAATATAAAATATAAAATATAAAATATAAAATATAAAATATAAAATATAAAATATAAAATATAAAATATAAAATATAAAATATAAAATATAAAATATAAAATATAAAATATAAAATATAAAATATAAAATATAAAATATAAAATATAAAATATAAAATATAAAATATGATATAAATATAAACATAAAATAAATACAAATTGATATATAAAATTATTCATTACATTGTTATTAACTTTTGTTTTTTATACCATACATCTCTGACTTTTAATACAAAATTATTTGTAGAAATATATTAAAAAATGTTTCAAGATATATTAAATGGCCCTGTGCCAATCGGTAACTTTTTACTCGAAAAATGAAATTTTGCAAGTAAATATAAAATTCTGAAGCTTTTGAGGTGAATATGTGTTGTCAAAATGTCCACTAGCCGAAGGGGCTACATAAAATTTTGACAACCATAAAATAAATATTGAAGTTTATAAAATTTGAAAACAAAACAATTTTTTTCAGCACAACAATTGAAAATAAAGTCTTTCTTCAAGAATTTCTTCAGAAATTATAAATTTCATATTGTTTAACATGCTAATAACTATTTGTTCGAAATAGAGAGTTCAAGAACTGTTCGAGCTGCAGCCGTACAAACATCAGCACCAACAATGTGAAAACAAAGAAGTATATCGGACAAGTACCGCGCTATTCAACCAACGCGACCCAAATTTCATAGTCCACACGAGTGCAGATGTCAAAAAGATCACATTTCCGAGTTGTGAGACACTGGTGTTAGTGAAAACCCTTACACAAACAAATGTAAGGGTTTTCAATGAAACGAAAAGCCGCTGGATCTTGATGCGCTTGACTATGTCAATGTCGTCGAATAACTCATACAGCTCATGGTTCATCCTGATTCGATACTCGTTAGCAAAGCAGATAGGGCCAAAGATTTTACAGAGAATCTTTCTCTCGAACGCTCCCAGTACTCTCTCATCGGTGGAGGCCAGCGTCCATGTTTCCGCACCATAAAGTTGGACGGGCATGATGAGTGACTTATAGAGCGTTACTTTTGTCCGGCGAGAGAGGGCTCTACTTTTCAATTGCCTACTGAGCCCAAAGTATGTCAATGTCGTCGAATAACTCATACAGCTCATGGTTCATCCTGATTCGATACTCGTTAGCGAAGCAGATAGGGCCAAAGATTTTACGGAGAATCTTTCTCTCGAACGCTCCCAGTACTCTCTCATCGGTGGAGGCCAGCGTCCATGTTTCTTCACCATAAAGTAGGACGGGCATGATGAGTGACTTATAGAGCGTTATTTTTGTCCGGCGAGAGACGGCTCTACTTTTCAATTGCCTACTGAGCCCAAAGTAGCACCAGTTGGCAAGAGTTATTCTCCGTTTAATCTCCAGACTGACGTCGTTATTGCTGTTGATGCTGGATCCCAAATAGACGAAGTCCTTCACAATGTCGAACTTGTGGGTGTCAAAACCAGCTTTTTGTCCAAGACGCACGGACTCCTTATGGGCTTGTTGACACAAGGAACTTTGTCTTGTCCTCGTTCACCACTAGACCCATTCGACGCGACTGTTTTTCCAATCTGGAAATTGCCGCGATGACTGCTCGTGTGCTCCTGCCTATGATATCAATATCGTCGGCATATGCGAGCAGCATGACACATTTGTTGAGGATAGTGGCGCTTTGGCGGAGTTCGGTAGCTCGAACTATATTCTCCATTAATAAGTTAAAAAGTCGCAGGATAGGGAGTCACTCTGTCTGAAATCTCGTTCGGTATGAAATGGCTCGGATAGGTCTTTTCCTATTCTCACTGAGCAACGTGTGTTGCTCAGGGTCATGTTGTGAATCAGGAACGTTTTTTTATGTATTTAAGAAAGTCTGCACATAACCAGTATGCACATAAAGTTCAAATCTAAAAGCACAATAACAGATGCATGGTAACATAACATAACGTCAACGACGTAACTGGAGCAAGTGCATAATGTTTATGAGTGCATACTTTCAGGAGATAAAATTAAGTCTACTTAAAAGCAACGAAAAATGCATTGGTTGCAATTTGATCCGAGACTAACGCTAGCAAATGTGCGTCTGTTTAAAAAGCAACAACAAAAGCATTGGTTGTAATTTAAGTCAAGATTAACGCCAGCATGGGAACCAATTAAGAATTTAGCACATTGGAATTTTCTCACAGTTAATGATTTCACAACATTAGTAATATCCGATGTGGGGTTCAGGAGGTTTTTAGTAGTACGTAGATTTAAGAATATGCTTGCTTGCATTTATGAGTTGTCTTTTAAGAACTAAGTATAAGCAAGGGGTTCGTGAGTCGCACGATACCGAGGTGATGAGTAGAGGTTAAGTTTAGATTTTAAGCATTATGATTTTAACTGCCTTAGAGAGCAGACGTGTTTACAGTTTAAACTCAAGCTTGTAAAATACTTAAAAATAATTAATAAAAGTATAAAGCAAGTCTAAAATATCCTTGCGTTTGTATTTAATAATAAATGTTAGGAAAGAATTGTGGACTTCGAGGGAAAATTGTCACTGACGGTTTCATCTATAAAAGACAAGTACAAAAGGACCCCTGGAGCCCGCAACATTTTGGCGCAGCCGGTTTTTCAAGAATCTTCAAAAAGGACTGAAGGACGAAGGAGCATTAAAAAAAAATAAATGAAGAAACACAGGAGTGGAAAGGAAGGTATAATTAAATATTGAGTCAATTTGAGTGAGTTTGAGTGAAAGCAGTAAATAAATGGTGAAATTAAATGATAGAAAGAATGAAATTAAACAAATTTTTAAATTTTAATTGAATATTTTAATAATTCTATGGCGAACTTTGAGGAATTGGGAGTAGCATATAGAAATTTATTTGGACAACTTGGCAGATTTACTGAGAAATAAAGTCAGTACCACACGGGTATACTCAGAAGTCGAAAGAGTTGACGTAGTTTTTGTACAATTAGTATACTTCTTAGAAAAGTGCTCATAAAATAAAAGAATTAGAAGATTGGAAAGGGGAATTTACTGCATTAAATAATAAATTAAACGATATTGTAGAAGAACGGCAGGAGTTGTTAGATCAGGCTAGTGGAATAGAGGAAGAAAACGAAAAATTAAGAACTTTGCTGAAAAAAAAAAGATATTTCGGACGAATCAATTGAACGAGCACTGAGCCAACAGCCCAGACTAGAATTCGAAACATTAGAAGAAGCCAAAAATAAAGTAAGGGAATTAGATTCGAAAATCAGATTTTTAGAATTGGAAGTTAAGCTAGCCCACGAAACATCATTATATCATAAGGAGGCATTACAGATTGAAGGAAAGTTTGATAAAATAACAGCACCGGAGACAACATTAGAAATGTCGTTAGATACTGTATCGAAATACGTAGGAAGTGTGGTTCCATTTTTTATGGGATCGGAATCACCGTCCGTTAAAACTGAACTTTATAGATTCATGGACGGTTGTGCGTTAGCAAGTCTGAAAATTACAGAAGAAAACAAAGATTAATTCATTAGCTGTGTTAAACTGCATCTTCTTGGTGACGCTTATGATCTAGTCCGCACAAGAAAGTTCAATGATTTAGAGGAGTTATTTGACGTTCTAAGAAATACATATTTAAAAATGACTAATTTAGATTCGGTTCAGGATAGTGTAAGAAAAGCATATCAGACGGATGGTGAGAGTCTGAGAACATTTGCAAGAAGATTAGAAGGATTATGGGCAAACGCTAATGAAATAGCAGTTTCAAGGTACAAAAAAAAATCTACCTACAGACGTTTTTAATACGGAAGTAGTAAACTCAGTTCTGACAGCTTTCAAGGTAGGTGTAAAAGATCCGACAATAAAAGTTCTATTATTAAGTAGCAAAGCAGATAACTTGAATGATTTATTAGATGAAGCATTAAAGGCCCACATAACAATTCAAGGGGTCCGAGTTTCCCCGAGGAAGTGTACAGTTTCGAACAACGTCTGTAACCAGTCCAACGAATAGTATTCAAAACAATCATTTTCAAACTATCCCACTGAATAACAAAATATCAACTCAAAATAAAACAGAAGGATCAAAAATACGACCAACATGCTCTTTTTACCAGAAAAAAGGACATACACGAGACGAATGTATTACGAGGAAAACACACACCGTTTTGTATAGAGTGTGAAAAATATGGCCACGAATCTAGGTGTGCTCCAATTAGATTAGAAGCTCAAAATAAGGAAGGGTTTGAACGTACACAAAACCATCCAGTCGTTAATATGGAATTTTTAACAACAATTTGCAAACAGGACATAACACTACGTACCGTACCAATAATAATAATAATAGAAATAATGACAATAACAATGGGAATACCCCTAGAAATAATTTAAAATGTAAATAGTGTCGTAGACTTGGTCATGTGGAAACTAATTGCTACGCAAAAAGAGCGATTATCTGGCGAGGGAGAATAATGATCAAAACAAGGGAAACTACCAGGAGCCCAGCCAATGCCAGTAAGCTGGGGACCCATTAAAAATAACAAAATTAGGTCAAAAAGGGTAGAAATAGTAAATCATAAGGCTGAAGTGTCTGAGATCACATTAACTACCCAAACTCCTAAAAATGAGAGAAAATCGGTGGAGGAAAATATTCTAACTAATCGGCAAAGATGTGTATGGGAAGAAATGCAAATAGGTCAAAAGGTGAACAATATGTTTACAGGAATGTTGAAAAAGTTTGAAAATTTTATAACATGTTATGATAAAAAAAATCAGACAACAGTTGAGTGGATTAAATAAAAAAAAGAATTAACAAAATATACAATAGAAAGGGGGACTGCTTCAAATTGTCTAATGTAAGTGATGCGTACATTGAAGTACCTTGCGAGACAGCTAAAAATGGAAAACTCATATTACTAGTAGACTCAAGAGCAGATGCAAGCATAATAAAAGAAGGTGCAATGACACAACTACCGGATTTTGACAAGAATAGTAAGAAAGATTTTTATGGGGCTTTTGGTGGATGCGTAAGGACGTTAGGCACGAACAATATACAACACAGTAATATAAAGTGGTTACATTTAATAATGCAGTAGTATCTCTTGAACAAGGAATAGCAGCAAACGGAATAATAGGACGGGATAACATATGGAATAGATCCGTAATAAACGCAATTAATAAGACCATAACATCAGTATCAGTATTAACTGCTACAGAAAAGGACATTATAATAGACAACAATTTTAAACCGATATTTTCAAATTTTAATCAGTATAGGGAATCAGATACAAACAATTTTACAATAAATACTATAAATATATAGTGAATATAAAAAATAGGATTAATAGATTATTAGAAAACATTAACATCGATGAATCTTTAAATAAGGAGGAAATTTCATCATTACAAAATTTTTGTATTTCTTACCACGATATTTTTCACTTAGAAGGTGACGAACTGTCATACAAGCCGATACTTAAACACGACATAACAACACAATGGAATCAACCACGAATTAAGCAATACAAACTTCCACACACACACATAGAGAGGTAATTAATAAACAGGTTAACAAAATGTTAGATGCTGGCATTATATCGCCAAGCATATCACCCTGGAATTCACCATTACTATTGGTACCGAAGAGAAGCGACAAAGACGGTAACCAAAAATGGAGACTTGTCATAGATTGACGTAACCATAAAACAGGTATTTCCGATTCCGCGAATAGATGAAATATTAGATCAATTAGGTCACAGTCGGTATTTTTCAACTTTAGATTTAGCAGGTGGCTATCATCAGGTCTTAGTAGAAGAAGGTGATTAAGAAAAAACTGCCTTCAGTACAGGACTTGGACATTTTGAATTCAATAGGATGCCTTTCGGTTTAACAGGGGCACCAGCAGCTTTCCAGAGAATAATGAATCACATCTTAACATGGTTACAGGGTATCGATTGTTTTGTACATCTTGATGATATAGTTGTGTATGGGAAAAATATAAGCGAACATGAACATAGATTAAGTAAAGTATAACAGAAACTAAGAGACCATAATTTAAAATTAAATACCGAAAAATGTCAGTTTTTACGTCGTGAAGTTGTATATTTAGGGCATAAATGTTCAGAACTTGGTGCGCTGCCAGACCCCGCTAAGGTCGAATGCGTAAAAAATATTCCAGTACCAAGAAACAGAAAAGAAGTACAAGCATTCTTGGGATTAATTAATTATTACAGAAAGTTCATAAGCAATATGGCAAGGTTATCTTTACCAATTAATAATTTACTTAAAAAGGACATTAAATTTACATGGACGGACGATTGTCAAAATTCATTTATAAAATTGAAAGAATCAATAATTTCACCTCCTATATTAGCATATCCAGATTTTACAAAAACTTGTTTACTAACAACAGACGCAAGTAACGAAGCAGTAGGTGCTGTCCTATATCAAGGTGAAATAGGAAGCGACCGACCGATCGCGTTTGCATGAAGAATTTTAAATGCAGCAGAAAACCGATATTCTATCATTGAAAAGTAATATTTAGCAAATGTTTGGGCAACAAAGAATTTTAGAGCATACCTATATGGCGACCATTCAAAATTTTTACAGATCATCAGCCTCTAAAAGGTATTGCAAATTTAAAAGTTCAGACATCCCGCCTTGCGCGTTTCCGACACAAATTATCAGAATATGATTTTGAAATAATTTACAAACCAGGCAAAAAGAATTTAAATGCGGATGCTTTAAGCAGAATACCATATATAGACCCAGGTATTACAGACGTACGAACACGATCCAAAACTACACAAAATATTTTAAATCAGCAAATCACAAAAACAAAACCACAAATCAGTACACCAGTCGTAGATGAAACAATAATAGATACATAAAGGAAACGAACTCAGCTCAAATATTAACTGATCCAGAAGAAATTTAAACCGTGATGAAAGATTTTCATTATTCAGCACTAGGAGGCCATCAGAACACACTTAAAACATACTTTTGGATTAAGAAACAATTTATATGGAGGGGAATGCCGAAACAAATAAAATAATATGTTAGAAACTGTCTTAAATGCCAAATGAACAAAAGTTCAAAGTTAATAAAAATGCCAATGGTTTTGACTGATACGCCAATACGTCCGCTAGATAAGGTTTATATGGACTTGGTAGGAATTTTGCCCGAAACAGTATCGGGAAATAAATATATATTAACTTATATATTAACTCAAGACGATTTTTCAAAATACATGTGCTGCGTAGCTATTCCAGACGCGGAAGCTAGCACAGTAGCTAAAGCTTTTTACGAGTAAATTATTACGCGTTATAATAATATAATTTTAATTACAGATAATGGTTCAAGTTTTGTGTCAAAATTATTTTTAGACACGTGCAAGTTATTAAACATTAAAAAAATGCATATAACACCTTATCACCCGCAGGCGAATGGCTCGTTAGAACGAAGTCACAGACCTTTAGCGGAGTATTTGAGATATGAAAGAGGATGGGTCCAACTGGGACCAATGGTTGAATTCGGCAATGCATGTGCATAATAACACAGTGCATATGTCAACAGGGCAAACGCCTTGTCGTACTTTATACGAATTTGAATTTGACATGCCAACCAACCTAAAACGAAAATGTTCACCAATTTATAACAGTGAAGATTACAATAAGGTATTAAAATACCAAATACTGCGTACACACATAACACTCTTAAGTTATTCACAATCGAACGAACAAAAACAACGAAATAAATAACTGAACCAACAGTTCATAATGATCATTAAACGCAATGCATTTAGAAAATATGTTTTTAAAATCTAAATTAGTGCATCAGGAAATAGCTATGTATTAATTTTAGAAGATGACTAGCATTAGATCATGTATTAAATGAGAAAGGAATAAAGTATAAAGAAGATTATATTAGATATTTCATAAATAAGAATTCAGTACGAATTTGCCAAAGCAATAAAATATACATTGTCACTATAATCGAGATAGGTCAGTACTTCAATTTCATTGTCAAGAGCATTTTCAATGGAAACAGACAACAGAAAGATCATTGCACTTGAAGTACAGATAGATGTTAGCGTAGCACACACTAAAGTGGAGCACATATAGAAGTGAGGAGTTAAAATGCAATTCAGCGTTTTGCATCTAGGAACCATTGCACTAATGTACCGAAAATGAAACGAGATACATTAATGCAGCGTAAAAATTTGAACAATAATTGAATGATAAAAAAAATACAAAATAGATCGTTTAATTTTGTTGGGTAAAGGTCTGAAATGGTAATATTATGTAGTGAAGTACAAGAGAAGAATGATAAAACAACATGTGAGTGTCATGGTGCGGACAGCAGCAATTGGACATCAATAACATGTTTAATTAAAAGAAAGGAGCTCACTATAAACATGGATGTGGAAGTTCGACAAATCAGCAAAGTTGCGACTGTTTTACCATAAACATTTTACATTAAAAGATAACATTAAAAGATTAAAAGATAACAATTTTATCACTCAAGGAACACGCTAATATTTTGTAAATAAGTTGAAAGAGCTATTCCATATACACTTATTCAGCTGTCAATGCGAACCTGATGGAAAAAGAAATTTTACACATCAACAAAGTTATCATAATTATACTAAATCAACAACGTTTCACACATTATGCTGACAATTTCTTCAACAAAAGAACATAATTTCTTAAAAGAGAAGACGAAAATTAAAAACACTAAGAACTTTAAATATTCAAAAATGTTTGCCACAAGTGAAATATAAAAGAACAACATCAAACAACAACATGTACTTATAATTAAAGATGATTTCCGAAGATGATTTCCGAAGATGACAATTTCGCTACAAGAACTCTTAAAACATTTAAAGAAGACAAATTCGTATTAAGATCCAGAAATATAAAATTACAAAATTACCAATTTTAGTATCTGCTCTCAACAAAATACGATTAAATTTAACTAAAACAACGCAACATAAAAGACATCAAATTTAACAAAGCTAAGAAAATCAAGATGAGAATAAATGATGATAACAATATTTATCGAAACAGTGACAGAAACAAATAAAATGCAGCCAGCCAACTTATACACGTAAACAGAGAGTAACATAACTAGCGATTACAGCAGTTTATGTTTTAAATTGATAGAAAACACAATTATATTTTTTTTGTATAATTAATTTAATAGACTAGAAATAAGTAAAGAAAAACTTGAAGAAACATTAAAAATATGAAAACTATAAATATAAACAATAACTAAAGATATACTCAACAAAAATTAAATAAATATCGCAAAAAACACGGAACGCAGCGATTGCAAAGCGGTAACATGATCAACTACTATTTTGTCAATTGCAACGTTCAGTAACTTGTAATGTTACACATTTTTCTTTTTAGCGTTACATAAAGTATATAGATATTAATTTTTTTTTTTTATCAACAATATCACTAAAACTGCGACCATTAATTAAGTAATTGAGTAACGAAGATTAATAAAGCATTAATAAGATTCTTAAAATGAAAATAAGTAAAATAAATTATAATAATAAGAAAAATAATTATTGATTTTGAATATTTTTGAATGTTGAAATAAATTAAATTAATAGCCCTATTCTGATGAGTCTCACAATTTCTCGCAGAATTTCGAGATTCACCCCAAAAATTGGGGTGAATCTCAAATTGAGATGTTTTTGAATTCTGGCGAAAAGTTGAGAGGCTTCAAAGGTCACAACAATTTGAAATGTTGTGATGCTCGAAATAGCAGATCACAACCTATACACAACATCAAAATTTCTTGTTTTCATCATATAAAATGTTTTAGCTGTTAATTAAGCAAGGAAAATTTCACGGATAGACACATTATATACACAAACTGTCCACAAATAACACAAACTAGGATTATAAATTAAAGACAATACACCTCGATGAGAAAAGGCTGCATTTATACAGAAAACACATAAAAAACTTAGCACTTCACTTAAAATCACATTAAAATAACTTGAGGATTATTGAATACCGTTGAAATTAATTTTTTGATGTTTATCCTTCTTTAAAACTGCAAACACAATAAAATACTAATGTGTTAATTTGTTTTGTTTACGTTTGTTTCCAATTAATTTAAATATATTCGTGAGTCGCACGATACCGAGGTGATGAGTAGAGGTTAAGTTTAGGTTTTAAGCATTATGATTTTAACTGCCTTAGAGAGCAGACGTGTTTACAGTTTAAACTCAAGCTTGTAAAATACTTAAAAATAATTAATAAAAGTATAAAGCAAGTCTAAAATATCCTTGCGTTTTTATTTAATAATAAATGTTAGGAAAGAATTGTGGTCATCAGTGCAGTCATCCTGCAATACCTTATAAGTTTCGCAGGTATACCGAACTCAGACATTGTGGCGTATAATCGTTCCCTTATTGGAGTGTCGAAGGCGGCTTTATAGTCGACTAATAGGTGGTAGGTGTCGATCTGTTTTTCTAGGATCTTTTCCTGGATTATGGCGGACTGGTCTATGGTGGACTTTCCAGGTCTGAAGCCGCACTGATAAGGTCCAATCAGTCTGTTGACGATGGTTTTCAGTCTTTCACATAATACACTCGATAGAGGTTCCAGTCACTTGGCATGCTTTCATCCGACCATATTCTGCTTACGAGCTCGTGCATGCTCTCTATTAGCTCTTCGCCTCCGGTTTTAAACAATTCAACAGGCAGGCCATCAGCACCTGCGGCTTTGTTGTTTTTCAGCCGAGCGATGGCTGTTCTGACGTCGTCATGGTCGGGTCGCGGAATCTCAACGTCGTCATCAAATACTGGGGTTGCCGGGTTTACTTCTCTATCGGTGCGGACCTTGGCTGCTACAAGGTAGTGATCCGAGTCCATATTGGCACCTCGGATAGTGCGTATGTCCATCACGCTCGAAGCGTGCCTTCCGTCAATCATAACGTGATCAATTTGGTTTCGAGTTTTTTGATCGGGTGATAACCATGTGGCCTTGTGGATATCGAAATGTTCGAATTTAGTGCTACTAACTACCATGTTTCGTGATGCGGCGAAGTCGATTAGCCTCGTTCCGTTATCGGAAGTGTTGGCATGGAGGCTAAATTTTCCGATTGTGGGACAATAGATGGCTTCTCTGCCCACCTTGTCGTTAAAATCGCCTAGCACGATTTAGATATCGTCATCTTTCTCGTTCGTCGGAGCGTGAGCACAAATTAGGCTTATGTGGAAATATTTAGCTTTGATGCGGATTGTTGCCAGCCTTTCGTCCACGGGCGTAAACCTAGAGACAAGGTAGCGGAATCTCTTGCCGACCACAAATCCACATACAAATTCGTGTTTCTCCGCATGGCAGATGTAGTAGATATCACAGGACGCTTGTTTCGCGCAGCCCTGTCCCGTCCATCGCATAATTGTTTTGGATAATTTGCATATGCAGTGGTGGCCAAAATATTCAGTTTACGAGGTTGGTTATTGAATATGTACATCAAAAAGACTTATCTTATTGTTTTTATTTTAATAATATAATCTACAGTTACATGGGGTTCAGAATGGAGTAGTGCATGCGAAATTTAGTAACTGACTTCTGTTAGTTACCATAGACTCTCCTACACAATTCGTAGTCTCATCTTCGCGGTGGTGAATTCCGTTAACCTGAGCAACCAGTTGATATCGGGCGGTGATGTCAGTCTTATATTTTTCTAGGACATCTGCCAGCTAGATAGAGGCACCTTCCCTATAAAGGGTCCGAACATTCCAGGTGCATATCCGTAAATCATGGTCCTTAAAACGTTTGAGTGGTTCGTCATCGTGGTAATCGGTCGTTATGCGAGGCTTCTTTTTTGTTTTCAATGGGCGCATAGGTTTTTTCCATGGTGGGACCCAAACCCAACGCACGAACCCTCACTCTGAGGGAGATGCTCGCCACTCACTTTAGCCGACTTCTACACCGGGTGGTGTAGAGCGTCGTTTCCAGGGGCTCCCACGAGGAGGACTTCCACAGAAGTGGAGGTGTCACCATTTGAGAATTTGTCAATTCTGGTGACCAGTGAGTTGAATTGAGACGACACCGACAAGGATTGCGCTGGCTTCGTTGCCTTGTGATAATCACCCCCATAGCCCCCAATTTGCCTATACATAGCAAATTGCCGCACGCAACAACAACTTTGGCAAAATCTTGACTTGATGCATTTTTGCTTTTGGTTCATTTTTCGATGCACATAATTCTTATTGTGTTTATTAGAGAAGGAAAACTTAAGAGACTTGAAATGTAGAATATGCAGAGAAAGATCGCTAATGAAGGGGCTTGGCTGCCTCTGAAACAGCTGTACGATCTGCCACTCAATGCATTTTGCCAATTGTTTGTTGTTTTATTTGTTGGTACAAAACACCCAATTTGTACCGACTGGACCTTGAAAAGGTTAAGACAATATCTTAAAATAATCAAAAGAGGTCGTAAAAAAAAACAATTAATTGTTAACTCAGTGCACGGCGTTTAAATTCTAAAGGATTTTTTATATTTTTAAAAAATAATAAAAAAAAAACATTTTTTTATACAAAGTGAAGCCTACGTATTTGATTCTGTGGAAACTCTGCAGCCTATACGTAACAAATTTCTGAACGCAACAACAACTTTAGAAAAACCTTGAGTTGATGCATTTTTGCATGTGCGTTGGGTTTGGGTCCCACCATGGAAAAAACATATGCGCCCATTGAAAAAAAAAATATGTATATATATAATAGGGTGATTCAAAATTGGATCGAATTTTTATTTTCCCACGAAATCGCTCACCATACGATCAGAAAAGTTGAAATAGACACACGCGTGCCTATTTTCCAACGTGGATGTTACAAGATGTTGCTGTTGCAGCTGTCTGTTATCTCACAGAAGAGATTCCCGCTTCCAACAAACATTGCGAAAATCCGCAACATACTCGCAGAATTATCTCAAAAAGTTGAGGTTAACGCAAAAAGTTAAAGATGAGTTAATCAAAAGTATACACTTGAGCTTTACTTTGTCACCAAAGTAAAGTTTGTCGCAAGTAGTCCTGGCGGTTATCGCAAGAAGTATGAAGCCCGTTTAACTCATAATTGACACAAATCTGTACTCAAGTAATCCTAAACCTTTTCATAAAATCATTATAAAGGCAAATTCAACTTTATTGCAATTTTCTGATTTTCATTGGTATTAAAACTGATAAACATTTAAATTTTAATATAGTAAGACTATAAATAGCAAAAATATAATGATAAGGTGTAACATAATGTATAGGATGAAAAACAGCAATGGTGTTAAAATTTATATATAATTTTTTCAATACGGCCATAACAAATTACATTTTTACAGCACGGTATTATATTATATAGATATAAATAGAAGACATATAATGATGCGTTTTTTGGTAGAGTATACTTTTCGGCAGATATGTACTATACTATGCCCTTAAATGAAATCTGACGAGAACCAGTATGAAGTAATGTAAAAAATTTGTGGCAACACCCAACCGATGAGGGGTCCAGGACATAGCAAGAGCCATACGATATGTTGCTGACTCAGTAGATAGAGAAAACTCATGTGATTGCAAAAAGCGTGCACGTTCAAAGGTGCTACAAAGTGACCGGTGCATGCAAACAATGCCCAATATAAGCCGTAGATAATTGAAAACCTACAAGAGGAAATTAAAATGAGTCTTAATAAAACATTTGCACACTTCCTCGATATCGCAAGCGCCGACTTCAGCTCCATGCCGCGACTGAGCAGCTCTGAAATGAGATGCACATGTGCGGTGCCAAAGAAGAGCGGCCTCACAAAGACCGCTACCATGGATTATATTGAAGCACATTCTTCCTAAGCGGCGCCACTACATGCTTGCGTATCCAGAATATAAAGCGCAGTGAGCCATTGAAAAACTCAAGATCTTGAGTGGTAATTTCAAAAATTAGCTTTTAAGTATATTTAACATTTGAAAAACTCACCTTAAAACAAGCACATCATTCCGCATCTGTACACAAAGTGTTCCGAAGAAGAACAGCCGTCAGAAGGTAGTTCACCACCGACGCCTAGCAGCCCCGGCAGACGCAACCCGAGTATTTCCGCGAATGACACTTGCGCTAGCAGCTCTTTGCAATATTGTTTGCTTTTTGGAACTAAATTTGCAATATTGTTTGCTTTTTGGAACTAAATTTATTGACATATTTTTCCAATACTGTATTTTTATTTATAATTGAATATTAACTCAATTTCAAGATTTTGGTTTTTGGCAAATTCCACATAATTTGTGTTGTAAAAAACATTTGTATAATATTAATTGCATTTTTTACATTTTAATTCGCATAATTATATAAAATTAAAATTTAATTTAAACAATGTATTATAAAAAAACCAATTGCATTAAACATGTTTTTCTTTTTTACAAAATTGGTTTGGAGACATATTTTGCATTGTACGACTCATATTTCCTCTTTACGTAAATTCTAAGAGTACTTGCAATGGATAACCTTGCGATAACATGTGAATTATTATCGCAGGTTTACTCACAAGATATACGCAAGTGGGATTGTCGCAGACGGGTTACCCTAAGTGAAACAAAAGTGAAACTAAAATTGAAGTGTTTGCATTGCGTATATTCTTAGTTTTGACTTACATGTGACGATAACTCAAAATGTTTGTTGGGTACTGTACGATATACTTTATTTCCTTTTAATATACACTAAAAAAATTACTGCAGTAAAACTTACTTTATTGTGTGTAGTTATTTTAATATTATGCAGTACTACTGGTTTTTACTGCATTTTTATTAATTTTTAATAGTTTAACTACTCTATACACTCTCAAAAATATATTGTTGATTTTCAACAATATGGGATTGCTATTTGTATACAGTGAGAAAATGTAAGTTATAATTTAATAATTTTATTATTAATTGAATATTGCAACTTTATTAATTTCATTTAGATGCGCGAGTCACCAACTACAATGTTCGTCAAGAAGAATGTCTTCTGATCCAATTGGATGGCTACTTGCATGCTCCGTCGGACCAACAATATTCAGTCACTGGACGAGACACTGTCGCGGAGTGTAACCAAAATAAGGCTGCCCTTCAATAAGCCCAAATGCAACTCGAATTCGGTCCGACGACGGCTTTTGGATGTATTATAATTAAAAAGAATATATACATGAATTCCTATTTTTTATTTTCGGATAAAAAATCCATTTAAATGACAATAAATGCAATATGTTGGTTTTAAATACATAGTCAGTTAATTTTATTAGTAAAAATGATTGAAGAAAAACAACTACAGCATTTAATCACAAATGACTACATTTTTATTGGGACGGTCAGCAACTAAAATTTAGTTAAATAAAACTACATTTTTATTAATTTTTAATGCAGTGATTTTTTGCGTGTATAATATGATAACTTTATATGCCTTCTCTCTTATGTTATATTCAAACCTTTAATTAGGGAAATATATGTGCTTAAATTCAAGTGTAATTTGAAGGACGATTTCGAGTTCAAAATTGTGTTAAACATCAAGTGAAGAGCCACATTTTAATTAGCGCTTACAATTAAGTTAAAACTCGAAGAAATATTGAATGTCGATTTCAAGTTTAGATAGAGGCTATTTTCAATTAGAGGATGGTTGAGATGGTTCGCATTAGGACGTTTCACCATTTCATTGGGAATTTTATTTATAATTTATTTTATCAGGGTTACCATCACTTTATTTAAGTTTTACGCATAATATATTTAAGTACACAATATTATTTAAAATTAGGAATATATTAAATGATTTAAATTCATAAAAAAGGAATAAATTATAAATAAGAGTAAAACCATGGAACCAGTTTTAATGTATTCATGTAAGAATGTATTTATGTAAATATCAATGAGGATATATATTTGCAAAAAGCTACTAAACCTCTTTTTATGTAGAAGTTAAATCTTCAAAAGTAATGGGATTTATTTATTTATTTATGTTTCATTAGAAGCAAAGTACAGAAAGGTACATTAATAGGGATAAACAATTATAAATGTTAAATTCGAATCTCAGCAAAAAATGAGTTTCTTAAATATACATAAATAAAACTTTTTTAATCGACTTTTTTATCAATTCGGGGTTAAGAATAAATTATTATATATAAGAAATATATTAAATTTTAATGACACATCTCTTATTGATTTTTGGGCTTAGATCTAACACTTTACTTTCGCTGCAAAATTATGATTCATATATAAAATATGGACCAATAACTTTTGGACCGAGCATTCATAAAGGTGGTCGCATATATTTGCACATATCACACGTTCTAAATAACACATATGATCAAATGGTATATCGAATGAAATTTAATTGAATATCGAATAAACATTTCTTAGAACATTTTTAAATTGGTTCATTAGTTTAAGAGAACTCGAAAGGAGAACTTGAAAAAACATTATTTTTTTAAACAAAAATTTAAGAAAAAATTCATTTAAAAAAATGGAAAAAAATCGAGAAAATAAGATGATAAGATGATTTTTCAAAATTAGTTCACACTCCGTCGAAGAAATTGAGCTATAAATGACAAAAATATATGGGTAACATTTGAGGATAAAAAAGCATAATTGCAGTGCTATACAAATAGGCATAAAAATAAAAAATGTGAGTGGATCACGTTATTTTTTGAGCACCTATTGATAGATGATTGCTTGTAATTAATTTTAAATTTTATAACTTTATCTTTAATACTTAACGAGATATGTGATCCTAAAAAGAAAACCCATATTTCGTAGTGGATGTAGTAGATTACGTTGACTAAATCGACTCATTTTCGAACTTCGAATTACTATTCTACTAAATTACTATTCTACTAAAATATATTGAAAATAAATTCCACATCATTCGAAATAGCAGTTTTAAAGTTATCGTGTATAGGCGGACAGACAGACGGTCATATCTAAATCGACTCGGAAAGTGATGTTGACCAAGAAAATATATACTTTTTCATACCAGTCACGCCTATTAAGAGGCGGTATAATATCCTCACATATATTTTATAACTTGTAACCCATGTGTATAAGGTAAAAACATATTATGCGATTTTTTTTAGTTAATACCCAATTTTAATGCTTTCACATGATTTTTTCTGTTCTCAAAAAGTATGCATAGATTTCTTTAATTTTTACATCATTTTCTTTATAAATGTACAGGCTAATTTTGCAATATTACAAACTGTCTCGTTTTCAATTTTTCGCCATTTTTTAAATGCATTTTTTAATAAAATTTTGGTCGACAAAATTTACATTTTTCGAGTTCTTCTATAGAGTTTTCTTAAACCAGTAAACTAATTCCAAACTATTGTAAGAAATGTTTATTGAATATTTAATTATCTTTCATTCGATATAACAATTGAATTTATGGGTTTTGGTATTCGCGATATTTACAAATATATGTGACCACCTTTTTGAAAGCTCATTACAAAAGATATTGCCCGAAATCTCGTAATCCTATCCGTAGAAAATTTTTTAATTCATATATTCAAATTATGCGAGTAATTTCCAATAATACAAAAATAATGGATTTTACTGCGCAAACTTTTTTTCTCATTTTGTTATGTAGTGTTATCAACATGTCCAAAATTAATTTTTCCCTTTTTTCGATTTTTTTTCTTGACGCCATGATCGATTACTTACCTGTTAATTTTTTTGTTTGCCATAAATCAGATATTTTTTTAATTTACGGGATTATTTGCACAATTTGCTTTGACCACAATATACGCATTTGAATTTGTAAAAATAATTTCGTTTAAACCCTTTATGTGCCGCAAACATTATTTTTATTATGATTGCGATATTTATACATATGTTTCCAATTTAAAGTACCAAATCTCTTAAACCACGCCATTTGGGAAGCTATATCTTGCATATATCTTAATTTTATGTTGTTTCAACATTCTACCAAATTTCATCAAATTCTGCAATAGTACTGCTAAAATTTGAATTTGTTTGTTTTGATATTTCAAAAACACCCTATTTTATTAAAAAAATTGTTTATATACCAAAATATAAAAATAGAAATATACACTAAAAAATAAATTGGTATACATAATTTGAATTTTGAAGTTGAATAAATAAATATTCACAAAACAATGCAAAACTTTTCGCCTGTGGCGCTTTTCTTTTCAAATTACTATACCAATATTATAAAATTTTTTACGAAATGTGAGTACAAATTTCAAATGGCATCGATTGGATTTATTTAATATTATTTCAAAATATATAAATTTCGAATATTTTTCAAAGCCTTGTAATGAACCCGGTTTCCGGTCTATAGCCAGGGCTCAGCGGGCTCCAGGTGTTCCTATGCGTTATAAAATTTATATTTTTGCAGGGATCCCCGAGGGTTTTAAATATAATGCGACGCTGTTTAATTTTTGGAATTCAAGTTTTATTTTTTTAATTCATTAGTGAATAAAACTATATATAAATGTGAATAAAACAATCTTACGTGTGGCCTCGGCGGCTTGTATGCGAGAGAGAATCTGTCTAACTCATAACCAGAGCGTATACATTCTTTGCCCTAGCGTCGTAAGTTAATCTTGGGTCCACTTAGCGCTCGATGCACGTAAAACAAACAATAAAAAGAGCCACTAAGCAGTTCCCCTAATGCTACCCCGCAACCCACTTAGCGCTTGCTGTACGTAAAACAAACAATAAAACAAAGCACTAAGCGGTTGTTCCTATGCTACTGCAAAACCCACTTGGTCAACTTAAAAGCAGCGGTCGTCGTTCGTATCGGTCGAAGCGTATGGTAAGTCGGTCGGCAGCAAATGAGAGGGATCTCTGTTGCGCGCTGGCTTTTATATGCGTTTCTTGTCGCCACTGGAATGTGGTTCGCCGTGAATGTTGTTGTTTTGTTGTCTTCATTGAGTTGATGATGTTTCGAAGTTGGGCTGCATTCAATCTCGCAGCTGCGTTTATTTTGTTTCTCGTTTTATATTTATGCTGTTATTGTGCGATACCATTTTGCATAAAAATGTATCGTCACACCCCCTTTACTTCGGTGGGGGTAAACGGATGTGTGTCAAATCTGTGATGGTTATCGTCCCAGCGCAATTAAGCCGTACTCGGTATTGAATTCCATCTATGGTGCTGAATTGCTTCGGTGGCTCGATCAAAAAGCTCGCCGGGCTATTGTGTGGTGTCTTGGGTAGTTGTTGTAGACCCTGAGCCTTCATCCAGGCAATTGGCTGCTGATTTGTTTTGACTATCGCTGCCACTGTCGATGCTGATATCACTACTGCTGTCACTGCCGCTATCGCTGCTACTAGCCTTCTCGACCGACTCGAATGTCTTTCTAGTAGCCGCACTTCGCTATGGAGGAGTTTTCTGTTGCCTTATGTGCTGTTCCTACGGGTGTTGCCACAGGTTGCACCGTTATAGGCTGTGGTGTGTTTGTTCTCTGGTCTGTTGTCATCTCCCGCGCCGCCGTCATCGTTGTAATCGTTGTCACTGGTTGCATCGCCATCTGTTGTGGTGAGTTTATCGCCTGGTCTGCTGTCATCTCCCGCGCCGCCGTCATCGTGAGTGCACTGCGGTGCGTTTTTTTTTTCTTCGTCTCAGCCTTCCGCTGCATCGCCTTCGTTTTCAATGCCACCTGCCGCATTGCTGTAGAGAATGCAGTAATTTGCGCCGTCGCCACAGCCCTCTTCTGTGCGCCGCTCTTCTGCGTCCACTTGCCGCGCAGCCTTCTGCACAAACACGCTGTCGCTTCTTCTGCGGCGACCTGCTGCTTCGCTGCTGTATGTGCAGCCTCCTGCTCAACCACCACATCCGTCCGATGTGTGGTGGTTGTCTCCTCGTCTACGGCCATTCGCCGCGTTGCTGTTGTCGACACAGCCTCCTGTGCAGCCGCCATCCCCTGTGCGGCGCTCGTCTCCTCGTTTGCAACCTCCTGCGTTGCTGCCGAAAGTGCAGGCATCTGCGCAACCACCACAGCCGTCCGCTGGGTGGTGTTGATCTCTTCGTATGCGGCCACCTGCTGTGAAGGACTCTGCGCATCTTCGATGGTGCCTGATGCATCTTCTGCATCATTTATTTTAGCGTGCAAATAAATAATAAAAAAAAAATTTAGTTGTGTATAAATTTTTTTTTTCTTCGCGCCCTGACACCAAATAGGGTTTGTAAAATGTTCGCGTACCGATACTAAATTGTGTATCACTATCGAATATAAATATTTTGTAGAATCAAAGAAATAATTTGAGCACAGACCCTATGGAGTTGTTGTCCGATACGGTGGCACGATGCACGCCGCGAATTTTGAATTTTAACGGTTATACTCGGCGGTTACACACATTATTTTGTTATGTGTGTTTGTTCGATGCGCAACTGGCTCTCTGGGAGCCTGAGTATTTGTGCGTCGGCGTCAAAAGTTTCGGGGGTGAGTTCTGTTACTACGAGCGGTACGCATCTCTGCTGCTCGCAGCGCATTCTGAGCTTGCGTGTTATGGGGATTGTTTTTGGTTTCGCGGTCATATGCTACGTGGTCTCCTGTGCTGCCTTATAGGTGCTGCTGTCGCCTGCGTTGATTCGCCTGGTTCGCCGTCCTCCTGGTGAAATTTATTAATTTCACTGATATGAGCTGTCCGCGTTTTAGACTGTCCTAGCCTTTTTACCCTCGCGATTACAGGCGAGTCAAAAGTAATCAGGCGATAGGGGTCATCAAATTTTGCCGCAAATCCCTCTATCGCCTTTGACAAGTGGTGTTGCTTTATGAGCACTAGCTCACCCACTTTCGGTTTCCATGTTCTGCGTCTCATATTATTGTGGCGAGCTTGATCTTGCGCCAATCGCGCCAACTGCCGCTTCACAATGCCAAATATTTCTCGTAGCCCATCTGCTCGTTCATCAGGTGTCTGCATCGCCACGCCTGTTCCGACGGTGACCTCATCGTACAGCGCCTTGGAGAGGCGCGTCTCCCGTCCTTGGGTCAACTACGCCGGGTTGTAGCCGGTAGTCTTCGACACGCTGGAATTTATTGCCAGTAAAATTTCCGGCAGTTGCTCATCCCATCGATTTTGCTGGTGACCAGATAGTTGCGCGATTATAGTTTTTAAAGTCCTGTTGGCCCTTTCCGTGGGGTTCTCCTGGGGTGTCAAAGAAAACAACCAGCATGATGTTGCCAAGCTTCGAGCGCGGTAAGGGACCTACAAAATCTGCGCACAGCCAGAACCACGGCAATTTTGTCAACATTGCACCCGCTGGTTTTTGATCCGACGGTTTGTATTTCTGACACGACTCGCAGTTGCGGACATATCGACGAATTGTCCTGAACATGCCGGGCCAGTAGTATCGATTTGATACTCTAGCGATTGTCTTGCGGACGCCCATGTGGCCTGCAGTCGCGTCGTCATTTTCACGCATAACTTGCGCACGGCGCTTCATCGGAACGCACAACTTCCAAGCTACGCAGTCGCTCTCATCAGTGTGTTGAGGAATGTGGCGATACAAATTTCCATTCTCGATGGCATAATCAGGAAATGTTTTCGGTTGTTCGCGTACCTCCATCATACGTCTGTCTGTCCATGCACAGCGTTCATCGGTAGGGGCATCCTCGACTGTCTTCCTCAGCGTTTCAATCGGCTCCCTTGATAGTGCGTCGGCTACAACATTCAGCTTCAGCGGTACTGAATCGAATGTGTGCTGCCGCAATTCAAGCGCCCCTTCTACCGCACTCCCAGCAATACATAACTGCAGAATTTCTGCAATCCGCCTGATAGTGGCCGTCGCGGCCGCATCATCTGCATGCGGTCCGTGGATTAATGTTACCGCCAGCGTCGTCGTCTAAGCGACGGTTGTGCTCCTCCCGTGGAAGTGGTGCATGATATGGCTGCGCATGTCCCATGTCTTGGATGATGTGCAGTTTATCTGCCAGTCCTACTAGTTCCGCCAGCGTCGTAAAATCGAGGCGCCGATTGTACAATTGATATTCTTGGCGGAAATTCCGTACTATGCGCTGCAGCTCCTGCTGCTCATTAAACTGTGCGTGCCGCATCATATCCCGCATAGCCAAGACGTAATCCCTAAAGGTGTTGAGTGTCAATATAATGACAGTCAGTCATTTGAATACATTTTTCATAATGAGCATCTCTTGCTGTTTATTAATTTGGGTTGCTAACATATTTTAATAATATGTTGTGCAATTGTTATTGAAAACAAAAGCATGCCATTTTCAATGTGGGTTAACAACGCACTTGTTGTTGTTGTTAAAACATACGGCGAAAATATACAATGTCAGCACTAGTGACTGCGAACCCAATTCGCGGCTGCGTTAAGCGGTTGAATTGTAAACAAATATGCACGCAATGAAACTACCTGGTAGGCAAAGAAATTCATGATGACTTTAATTTAAGGTTATCATGAGTTAATAAATTTTTGTATGAGTTGCGTTATTTCTCACGGTCAGGGTTAAGAACTCTGGCGAAACGTGAAATTAAAGTAATGCAGCAAAAGATGTTTGGGAAAGTAGCATTGAAACTTAGTTTAAGTATTAGTATGTAAGTTTTAGTTATTTAGTTCTTAAGTGAGTTGTTATTAAATTAAGAAGTTAGTTCATAAGTTGAACAGTAAAAAGAAAAGTTATAAAAAAGGATAAACTGGAAATTAAGTAAGTGTTTTTATTTATTAAATGTCCTATTTTAGGTGATGAAATAGGGACTTTCACATTGGCGCAGCCGGTTTTAGAACCAAACACTCAAAATAGAGGAAAAATTATAAAAATATAAACAATTTTGGAAAATTAGAATAGTTTCGTTGGAAAAAATATCTTAAACTGATACGTTTACTGGAAACTCTTCAATCAGAATTAAAAAAAGGCACAACATGAAACAACAAAATTAAATGGAGAAATTGGACTTTTCATTGAACGTTTGTGGACAGAGATTAAAAGAATAAACGGTTCAAAAGACTACATTCAGCTAGTTAGAGAAAAGATTAGAACCACTGCTGTCACGAGAATAGAAGAAGCAGACATAATATTCTTATCATTTTTAGAAATAATAGAAGCTTAGACAGATTTTAACATAACAGAGAAAGAAAAATTAGAGACAGAGTTAACAGGATTAAAAAAATTGAATAATTGCTTAAGAGATCAAATTAAAACAATTTTGGATCACGCAGAACACTTAGACGAAAATAGAGGAAAACTAGTGGAAATTATTGAAAACCGGAATTACATAGACACACCGGAAACCTCTAGAAGTGCCCGATTCAGGGCTGAGTATGGTAGTATCACAGATGCACAAAAAATAATTGTACAATTATAAGATAGAAATAGACTACTACAGCAAATATTAGAGTTAGTAACCAACGACTCATTGATACATAAGGAAGCTGTAAATAACAGTGAAATAAGTCACACAGAAAAAATAAATGTCCCGGAATTTAAAATGGGTATCGAACATATTGCAAAAATGGTGAACCATTTGGATCCGATGTTATCAGGCACGGACTCCAATGATTTACCCTCAGAAGTATGTAAATTCATACAAGGATGTGATTTAGCGGTAAAGTCAACAAAATAAACAGAGTTTCAAGAATTTTTATCGTGTGTTAAGCTAAGAATGTATGGAGATGCATTCGACCTAGTAAAAGGTATTCAATTTAGCGGATTAGATGAATTATATACTTTAATAAAGAGGACGTATCTTAAAACCGTAACATTAGACTCAGTGATAAATGAAATAAAGGAGGAGAAGATCTACCGAAGAAATTCGACCTTTTGCAAGACGCATAAATGTACTAAAAACAAAGGCGGTGGAATTAATAAAAGAAAAATATAATGGCAGAGGGGACGAAGCTATGCTAATAGAATTAGACAAATCCATGCAAAAGACTTTTAAGGTAGGCCTTAAGGACAGCACACTGAAAATACACATGCTAAATAATAAGGCAGACTCACTAGATTCACTGATAGAGGAAGCGGTAGAAACGTTGGAGACGATACAAAGTGGGCGTGTAAGAGAAACATCGCATAGTGCCGCAGAGGTGCTTTTTCGCAGAGCCTCACACCCCACATGTGGAGAAATCAGAATAAAAAACACAAACGAAAGGAGTAAAGGGAAACCCCATGTTCATTTTGCGGTAATGTAGGACACACGCGGGACGAGTGCGTCAGTCGAAAAAATTTACCCTCGCGATTACAGGCGAGTCAAAAGTAATCAGGCGATAGGGGTCATCAAATTTTGCCGCAAATCCCTCTTTCGCCTTTGACAAGTGGTGTTGCTTTATGAGCACTAGCTCACCCACTTTCGGTTTCCATGTTCTGCGTCTCAAATTATTGTGGCGAGCTTGATCTTGCGCCAATCGCGCCAACTGCCGCTTCACAATGCCAAATATTTCTCGTAGCCCATCTGCTCGTTCATCAGGTGTCTGCATCGCCACGCCTGTTCCGACGGTGACCTCATCGTACAGCGCCTTGGAGAGGCGGGTCTCCCGTCCTTGGGTCAACTACGCCGGGTTGTAGCCGGTAGTCTTCGACACGCTGGAATTTATTGCCAGTAAAATTTCCGGCAGTTGCTCATCCCATTGATTTTGCTGGTGACCAGATAGTTGCGCGATTATAGTTTTTAAAGTCCTGTTGGCCCTTTCCGTGGGGTTCTCCTGGGGTGTCAAAGAAAACAACCAGCATGATGTTGCCAAGCTTCGAGCGCGGTAAGGGACCTACAAAATCTGCGCACAGCCAGAACCACGGCAATTTTGTCAACATTGCACCCGCTGGTTTATGCTCTGACGGTTTGTATTTATGACACGACTCGCAGTTGCGGACATATCGACGAATTGTCCTGAACATGCCCGGCCAGTAGTATCGATTTGATACTCTAGCGATTGTCTTGCGGACGCCCATGTGGCCTGCAGTCGCGTCGTCAATTTCTCGCATAACTTGCGCACGGCGCTTCATCGGAACGCACAACTTCCAAGCTACGCAGTTGCTGTCATCAGTGTGTTGAGGAATGTGGCGATACAAATTTCCATCCTCGATGGCATAATCAGGAAATGTTTTCGGTTGTTCGCGTACCTCCATCATACGTCTGTCTGTCCATGCACAGCGTTCATCGGTACGGGCATCCTCGACTGTCTTCCTCAGCGTTTCAATCGGCTGCCTTGATAGTGCGTCGGCTACAACATTCAGCTTCAGCGGTACTGAATCGAATGTGTGCTGCCGCAATTCAAGCGCCCCTTCTACCGCACTCCCAGCAATACATAACTGCAGAATTTCTGCAATCCGCCTGATAGTGGCCGTCGCGGCCGCATCATCTGCATGCGGTCCGTGGATTAATGTTACCGCCAGCGTCGTCGTCTAAGCGACGGTTGTGCTCCTCCCGTGGAAGTGGTGCATGATATGGCTGCGCATGTCCCATGTCTTGGATGATGTGCAGTTTATCTGCCAGTCCTACTAGTTCCGCCAGCGTCGTAAAATCGAGGTGCCGATTGTACAATTGATATTCTTGGCGGAAATTCCGTACTATGCGCTGCAGCTCCTGCTGCTCATTAAACTGTGCGTGCCGCATCATATCCCGCATAGCCAAGACGTAATCCCTAAAGGTGTTGAGTGTCAATATAATGACAGTCAGTCATTTGAATACATTTTTCCTAAGTCAGATGACAGTCAGTCATTTGAATACATTTTTCATAATGAGCATCTCTTGCTGTTTATTAATTTGGGTTGCTAACATATTTTTATAATATGTTGTGCAATTGTTATTGAAAACAAAAGCATGCCATTTTCAATGTGGGTTAACAACGCACTTGTTGTTGTTAAAACATACGGCGAAAATATACAATGTCAGCACTAGTGACTGCGAACCCAATTCGCGGCTGCGTTAAGCGGTTGAATTGTAAACAAATATGCACGCAATGAAACTACCTGGTAGGCAAAGAAATTCATGATGACTTTAATTTAAGGTTATCATGAGTTAATAAATTTTTGTATGAGTTGCGTTATTTCTCACGGTCAGGGTTAAGAACTCTGGCGAAACGTGAAATTAAAGAAATGAAGCAAAAGATGTTTGGGAAAGTAGCATTGAAACTTAGTTTAAGTATTAGTATGTAAGTTTTAGTTATTTAGTTCTTAAGTGAGTTGTTATTAAATTAAGAAGTTAGTTCATAAGTTGAACAGTAAAAAGAAATAAAAGTTATAAAAAAGGATAAACTGGAAATTAAGTAAGTGTTGTTATTTATTAAATGTCCTATTTTAGGTGATGAAATAGGGACTTTCACATTGGCGCAGCCGGTTTTAGAACCAAACACTCAAAATAGAGGAAAAATTATAAAAATATAAACAATTTTGGAAAATTAGAATAGTTTCGTTGGAAAAAATATCTTAAACTGATACGTTTAATGGAAACTCTTCAATCAGAATTAAAAAAAGGCACAACATGAAACAACAAAATTAAATGGAGAAATTGGACTTTTCATTGAACGTTTGTGGACAGAGATTAAAAGAATAAACGGTTCAAAAGACTACATTCAGCTAGTTAGAGAAAAGATTAGAACCACTGCTGTCACGAGAATAGAAGAAGCAGACATAATATTCTTATCATTTTTAGAAATAATAGAAGCTTAGACAGATTTTAACATAACAGAGAAAGAAAAATTAGAGACAGAGTTAACAGAATTAAAAAAATTGAATAATTGCTTAAGAGATCAAATTAAAACAATTTTGGATCACGCAGAACACTTAGACGAAAATAGAGGAAAACTAGTGGAAATTATTGAAAACCGGAATTACATAGACACACCGGAAACCTCTAGAAGTGCCCGATTCAGGGCTGAGTATGGTATTATCACAGATGCACAAAAAATAATTGTACAATTATAAGATAGAAATAGACTACTACAGCAAATATTAGAGTTAGTAACCAACGACTCATTGATACATAAGGAAGCTGTAAATAACAGTGAAATAAGTCACACAGAAAAAATAAATGTCCCGGAATTTAAAATGGGTATCGAACATATTGCAAAAATGGTGAACCATTTGGATCCGATGTTATCAGGCACGGACTCCAATGATTTACCCTCAGAAGTATGTAAATTCATACAAGGATGTGATTTAGCGGTAAAGTCAACAAAATAAACAGAGTTTCAAGAATTTTTATCGTGTGTTAAGCTAAGAATGTATGGAGATGCATTCGACCTAGTAAAAGGTATTCAATTTAGCGGATTAGATGAATTATATACTTTAATAAAGAGGACGTATCTTAAAACCGTAACATTAGACTCAGTGATAAATGAAATAAAGGAGGAGAAGATCTACCGAAGA
Organism: Dryomyza anilis; assembly: GCA_951804985.1. Classification (NCBI taxonomy): domain Eukaryota; kingdom Metazoa; phylum Arthropoda; class Insecta; order Diptera; family Dryomyzidae; genus Dryomyza; species Dryomyza anilis. Next base: position 52,983,761 of record OX638133.1, on the reverse strand, counting down.
AATTCGACCTTTTGCAAGACGCATAAATGTACTAAAAACAAAGGCGGTGGAATTAATAAAAGAAAAACATAATGGCAGAGGGGACGAAGCTATGCTAATAGAATTAGACAAATCCATGCAAAAGACTTTTAAGGTAGGCCTTAAGGACAGCACACTGAAAATACACATGCTAAATAATAAGGCAGACTCACTAGATTCACTGATAGAGGAAGCGGTAGAAACGTTGGAGACGATACAAAGTGGGCGTGTAAGAGAAACATCGCATAGTGCCGCAGAGGTGCTTTTTCGCAGAGCCTCACACCCCACATGTGGAGAAATCAGAATAAAAAACACAAACGAAAGGAGTAAAGGGAAAGCCCATGTTCATTTTGCGGTAATGTAGGACACACGCGGGACGAGTGCGTCAGTCGAAAAAATTTACCCTCGCGATTACAGGTGAGTCAAAAGTAATCAGGCGATAGGGGTCATCAAATTTTGCCGCAAATCCCTCTTTCGCCTTTGACAAGTGGTGTTGCTTTATGAGCACTAGCTCACCCACTTTCGGTTTCCATGTTCTGCGTCTCAAATTATTGTGGCGAGCTTGATCTTGCGCCAATCGCGCCAACTGCCGCTTCACAATGCCAAATATTTCTCGTAGCCCATCTGCTCGTTCATCAGGTGTCTGCATCGCCACGCCTGTTCCGACGGTGACCTCATCGTACAGCGCCTTGGAGAGGCGGGTCTCCCGTCCTTGGGTCAACTACGCCGGGTTGTAGCCGGTAGTCTTCGACACGCTGGAATTTATTGCCAGTAAAATTTCCGGCAGTTGCTCATCCCATCGATTTTGCTGGTGACCAGATAGTTGCGCGATTATAGTTTTTAAAGTCCTGTTGGCCCTTTCCGTGGGGTTCTCCTGGGGTGTCAAAGAAAACAACCAGCATGATGTTGCCAAGCTTCGAGCGCGGTAAGGGACCTACAAAATCTGCGCACAGCCAGAACCACGGCAATTTTGTCAACATTGCACCCGCTGGTTTATGCTCTGACGGTTTGTATTTCTGACACGACTCGCAGTTGCGGACATATCGACGAATTGTCCTGAACATGCCCGGCCAGTAGTATCGATTTGATACTCTAGCGATTGTCTTGCGGACGCCCATGTGGCCTGCAGTCGCGTCGTCAATTTCTCGCATAACTTGCGCACGGCGCTTCATCGGAACGCACAACTTCCAAACTACGCAGTTGCTGTCATCAGTGTGTTGAGGAATGTGGCGATACAAATTTCCATCCTCGATGGCATAATCAGGAAATGTTTTCGGTTGTTCGCGTACCTCCATCATACGTCTGTCTGTCCATGCACAGCGTTCATTGGTACGGGCATCCTCGACTGTCTTCCTCAGCGTTTCAATCGGCTGCCTTGATAGTGCGTCGGCTGCAACATTCAGCTTCAGCGGTACTGAATCGAATGTGTGCTGCCGCAATTCAAGTGCCCCTTCTACCGCACTCCCAGCAATACATAACTGCAGAATTTCTGCAATCCGCCTGATAGTGGCCGTCGCGGCCGCATCATCTGCATGCGGTCCGTGGATTATTGTTACCGCCAGCGTCGTCGTCTAAGCGACGGTTGTGCTCCTCCCGTGGAAGTGGTGCATGATATGGCTGCGCATGTCCCATGTCTTGGATGATGTGCAGTTTATCTACCAGTCCTACTAGTTCCGCCAGCGTCGTAAAATCGAGGCGCCGATTGTACAATTGATATTCTTGGCGGAAATTCCGTACTATGCGCTGCAGCTCCTGCTGCTCATTAAACTGTGCGTGCCGCATCATATCCCGCATAGCCAAGACGTAATCCCTAAAGGTGTTGAGTGTCAATATAATGACAGTCAGTCATTTGAATACATTTTTCCTAAGTCAGATGATAGTCAGTCATTTGAATACATTTTTCATAATGAGCATCTCTTGCTGTTTATTAATTTGGGTTGCTAACATATTTTAATAATATGTTGTGCAATTGTTATTGAAAACAAAAGCATGCCATTTTCAATGTGGGTTAACAACGCACTTGTTGTTGTTAAAACATACGGCGAAAATATACAATGTCAGCACTAGTGACTGCGAACCCAATTCGCGGCTGCGTTAAGCGGTTGAATTGTAAACAAATATGCACGCTATGAAACTACCTGGTAGGCAAAGAAATTCATGATGACTTTAATTTAAGGTTATCATGAGTTAATAAATTTTTGTATGAGTTGCGTTATTTCTCACGGTCAGGGTTAAGAACTCTGGCGAAACGTGAAATTAAAGAAATGCAGCAAAAGATGTTTATGAAAGTAGCATTGAAACTTAGTTTAAGTATTAGTATGTAAGTTTTAGTTATTTAGTTCTTAAGTGAGTTGTTATTAAATTAAGAAGTTAGTTCATAAGTTGAACAGTAAAAAGAAATAAAAGTTATAAAAAAGGATAAACTGGAAATTAAGTAAGTGTTGTTATTTATTAAATGTCCTATTTTAGGTGATGAAATAGGGCCTTCACATTGGCGCAGCCGGTTTTAGAACCAAACACTCAAAATAGAGGAAAAATTATAAAAATATAAACAATTTTGGAAAATTAGAATAGTTTCGTTGGAAAAAATATCTTAAACTGATACGTTTAATGGAAACTCTTCAATCAGAATTAAAAAAAGGCACAACATGAAACAACAAAATTAAATGGAGAAATTGGACTTTTCATTGAACGTTTGTGGACAGAGATTAAAAGAATAAACGGTTCAAAAGACTACATTCAGCTAGTTAGAGAAAAGATTAGAACCACTGCTGTCACGAGAATAGAAGAAGCAGACATAATATTCTTATCATTTTTAGAAATAATAGAAGCTTAGACAGATTTTAACATAACAGAGAAAGAAAAATTAGAGACAGAGTTAACAGAATTAAAAAAATTGAATAATTGCTTAAGAGATCAAATTAAAACAATTTTGGATCACGCAGAACACTTAGACGAAAATAGAGGAAAACTAGTGGAAATTATTGAAAACCGGAATTACATAGACACACCGGAAACCTCTAGAAGTGCCCGATTCAGGGCTGAGTATGGTAGTATCACAGATGCAAAAAAAATAATTGTACAATTATAAGATAGAAATAGACTACTACAGCAAATATTAGAGTTAGTAACCAACGACTCATTGATACATAAGGAAGCTGTAAATAACAGTGAAATAAGTCACACAGAAAAAATAAATGTCCCGGAATTTAAAATGGGTATCGAACATATTGCAAAAATGGTGAACCATTTGGATCCGATGTTATCAGGCACGGACTCCAATGATTTACCCTCAGAAGTATGTAAATTCATACAAGGATGTGATTTAGCGGTAAAGTCAACAAAATAAACAGAGTTTCAAGAATTTTTATCGTGTGTTAAGCTAAGAATGTATGGAGATGCATTCGACCTAGTAAAAGGTATTCAATTTAGCGGATTAGATGAATTATATACTTTAATAAAGAGGACGTATCTTAAAACCGTAACATTAGACTCAGTGATAAATGAAATAAAGGAGGAGAAGATCTACCGAAGAAATTCGACCTTTTGCAAGACGCATAAATGTACTAAAAACAAAGGCGGTGGAATTATTAAAAGAAAAATATAATGGCAGAGGGGACGAAGCTATGCTAATAGAATTAGTCAAATCCATGCAAAAGACTTTTAAGGTAGGCCTTAAGGACAGCACACTGAAAATACACATGCTAAATAATAAGGCAGACTCACTAGATTCACTGATAGAGGAAGCGGTAGAAACGTTGGAGACGATACAAAGTGGGCGTGTAAGAGAAACATCGCATAGTGCCGCAGAGGTGCTTTTTCGCAGAGCCTCACACCCCACATGTGGAGAAATCAGAATAAAAAACACAAACGAAAGGAGTAAAGGGAAAGCCCATGTTCATTTTGCGGTAATGTAGGACACACGCGGGACGAGTGCGTCAGTCGAAAAAATTACTCCATACTGTCAAGGATGTGAGACCTATGGGCACGAAACGAACTTAAGATGTGCACAGAAAATAAATGAACCAGAGCAGCAATTTACAAGTAAACAACAAACGCAAAATAACAACTAATGATGTCTTCACGAACAATACGCAAGCCAATAATAGCAATTATAACGCTCGTGGTAATAATAACCACAACAATGGGTATTATAATAATAATGGAAATAATAGGAATTATAATAATAACAATAATAATAATAGAAATAATAATTACAACAATGGAAATAACTATAACAATAATAATGGTAATACCAATAATAATAGTCGTCAAAATAATAATAATAATGACGATAAGAGAAATGGAAATAATAATAATAATAATAATAATAATAATAATAACAACAATAACAATAATAATAAGAAAGATTTAAATAAATGTAAATGGTGTGCAAGAATAGGGCATACGTTGTAAAACTGTTACGCGAAGAAAAATTTTGAGTCTACCCGCAACCAGGGAAATAACCAGGGCCCAGAATAGGCCAATTATCTGGGAACCCAAGACAAGTTGCGACATCAGGCCAACGAAGATAGGAATTGTGAATCAGACGCCGTGCGCGGCAGTGGATACGTTCGCTATCAATGGTAGGAAAATGGTAGATCATTTTTGTTCACTAATTGTATTAACGTTGAACGTCTTTGGCATAATAGCATTAACAACAAAAAATAATAATAATTGCATAATAAATAGGATATGTATAGAAGAAAATAAGAACAAATTAAATGATCTGATTACTTCAGGAATTGATAGTATAAATAAAAATATGAGTAAATGTATTGAAAATATTCAGGAATTAAAAATAAGTTTATATACAGAATCAAAGAAAAATCGCATTATTTATAGTAGACATGGGGAATTCAGACAGATATCAATATTAAATGAAGTATTTATAGAAATTCCTTGTAAGGAAGCGAAAAATGGGAAACTAATATTACTCGTAGATTCTGGTGCAGACTCTAGCTTGGTAAAGTGGAGTGCATTAGATAATAAACTAGAAAGAAATTTAAAAGACACAAAAGATCTGAGCGGAGCATTTGGGGGACATGTGACCACCGTAGGATCAATTGAAATTCAACATATGACTTTACATACAAAAATGCAGGATCAGGGAGTTCCGGCAGACGGTATACTTGGACGAGATAATCTATGAAACCACGCAATCATAAATGTAGTGGAAAAGGGATTAACCTTTATAGATGGGAATAGAAATAAAATTGTAACACTACCTCTCAGATCACTAGATGAAATGAACAAAATATTACACAGTGAAGAAATAAAAATAACAGCAAGATCTAAAGGTATCGCCAGACTACCACTACGAACCAACATCCCCGTAGTTATAATTCAAAAACAGGAAATTGAACCAGTAGTTTATATCGGAGAAACCATATCAAAGGTGAGAAAAAATAGTGTTTATGTTTCAGTATTAAACTCAACAGAAAGAGATATAATATTGAATAAGAACATATAGCTCAAATTTTCAAATTATAATAAATTTATGGAACCAGTGAGTGGCACAATGAATAGCGTACAAAGTATAAACATACGACACAGAATATGCAAACTATTTGACTCATTGAAACTGTATCCTAATGCAAATGTTGAAGAGAAGGCATCCATAGAAAAAATATGTGCGTCATTCCACGATGTATTTCTTTAGAGGGGGATGAGATATCATATACACTAATTTTAAAACATGAAATCCCCACAATAGACGGCCAACCTCCGATTAACCGAAAACAGTATAAATTACCATATTATTTTACCAAGCAACGATTAAACAAGTATTTCAATACCTCGTATTGATGAAATTTTGGATCAATTAGGTCACAGTAGGTATTTTTCAACAATGGATCTTTCAAGTGGTTATCACCAAGTGCTAGTGGACGAACGCCACAGAGAAAAAACAGCGTTCAGCACGGGCTTGGGACATTTTGAATTTAATAGGATGCCATTTGGATTGACGGGGGCACCCGCTACGTTTCAAAGAATAATGAACCACATTCTAACAGGATTGCAGGGACTTGATTGTTTCGTATATCTGGATGATAAAGTGGTGTATGGAAAAAACATAATAGAGCACGAAATTAGACTATGTAAGGTGTTACAAAAATTGGGGGAACATAATTTGAAATTAAATACGGAAAAATGCAATTTTTTGAGGCGTGATGTAGTATATTTAGGTCACAAATGCACGGAGTCAGGCGCAATGCCAGATCCCGATAAAATAGAATGTGTCAAAAATATTCCTGTACCCAAGACCAACAAACAGGTACAAGCCTTCTTAGGTTTAGTAAATTATTACAGACAATTCGTTAAGAATATAGCAAAGTTAACACTACCGATTAATAAACTGTTGCGGAATGATGCCGGTTTTGAATGGACAGACAAGTGCCAGGATTCATTTATAAAACTTAAGGAAGCAATTAATTCACCTTATATTCCAGCATACCCAGATTTTTCAAAACCCTTTGTATTGACAACAGATGCAAGTGGAGAAACTATAGGAGCAGTGCTGTCTCAGGGCTAGCCAGGTTCTGATCGACCAATCGCATTTGCAAGTAGAGCTCTGAATGACTCAGAAACAAGGTACTCAACTATTGAACGAGAATTTTTGGCAATATTATGGGCCACAAAAAATTATAGAGCGTATTTGTTCTTGCGTCCATTCACGGTTTATACAGATCATCAACCACTGCGTGGCATAGCGAATTTAAAGGATCAAACGTCAAGGCTAGCCAGGTTGAGGCACAAATTATCAGAATACGAGTTGGAAATAATTTATAAACCTGGCAAAAACAATTTAAATTATGATGCATTGAGTAGGATTCCACAATTAGGAACAGAAATTGCGGCAGTTCAAACCCGTTCTAAAACTACACCAAAGGCAATAGATCCACAACCGGACGTCAGTAAACCAGTCTTGGACGACACAGTAACGGATATGGATGGTGAAATAATCTTGAGTCAAGTATTAACTGATCCTGAAGAAATTAAAACAGTTATTAGAGACTTTCACGACTCGCCGTTAGGGGGACATCAGGGCACACTGAAAACATATTTTCGAATAAGAAAGCAATATAGGTGGAAGGGACTGTTGTGAATCAGAAACGTTTTTTTTGTTGTATTTCAGAAAGCCTGCACATAACCAGTATGCACATAAAGTTCAAATCTAAAAGCACAATAACAGATGCATGTTAACTTAACATAACGTTTACGACGTAACTGGAACAAGTACATAATGTTTATGAGTGCATACTTTCAGGATATAAAATTAAGTCCGCTTGAAAGCAACGAAAAATGCACTGGTTGCAATTTGATCCAAGGCACACGCTAGCAAGTGTGCCGTCTGTTTAAAAGCAACAACAAAAGCATTGGTTGTAATTTAAGTCAAGACTAACGCCAGCATGGGAACCAATTTAGCACATTGGAATTTTCTCAGTTAATGATTTCACAATATTAGTAAATATCTGATGTGGGGTTTATGAGGTTTTTAGTAGTACGTAGATTTAAGAATATGCTTGCTTGCATTTATGAGTTGTGTTTTAAGAAATAAGTATAAGCAAGGGGTTCGTGAGTCGCACGATACCGAGGTGATGAGTAGAGGTTAAGTATAGATTTTAAGCATTATGATTTTAACTGCCTTAGAGTGCAGACGTGTTTTCAGTTTAAACTCAAGCTTGTAAAAATACTTAAAAATAATTAATAAAAGTATAAAGCAAGTCTAAAATATCCTTGCGTTTTTATTTAATAATAAATGTTAGGAAAGAATTGTGGACTTCGAGGGAATATTGTCACTGACGGTTTCATTAATAAAGGCAAGTACAAAAAGACCCCTGGAGCCCGCAACATTTTGGCGCAGCCGGTAACATTTTAACAGCCCGCAACATTTTGGCGCAGCCGGTTTTTCAAGAATCTACAAAAAGGACTGAAGGACGAATTTGAAGGAGAATTAACAAAAAAATAAATGAAGAAACACAGAAGTGGAAAGGAAGGTATAATTAAATATTGAATAAATTTTAGTGAGTTTGAGTGAAAGCAGTAAATAAATGGTGAAATTAAATTATAGAAAGAATGAAATTAAACAAATTTATAAATTTTAATTGAAAATTTTAATGATTATATGGCGAACTTTGAGGAATTGGAAGTAGCATATAGAAATATATTAGGACAACTTGGCAGATTTACTGAGAAATTGTGGAATCAAATTAGTACGGAAGTTAACAATAAAGAAACTTTAGAATTAATAAAAAATAAAGTCAGTTCCACACGGGTATACTCAGAAGTCGAAAGAGTTGACGTAGTTTTTGAACAATTAGTATACTTCTTGGAACATAAAAGTGCTCATAAAATAAAAGAGTTAGAAGAGTGGAAAGGGGAATTTACTGCATTAAATAAAAAATTAAACGATATTGTAGAAGAACGGCAGGAGTTGTTAGATCAGGCTAGTGGAATAGAGGAAGAAAACGAAAAATTAAGAACTTTGCTGAAAAATAAAGATATTTCGGACGAATCAATTGAACGAGCACTGAGCCAACAGCCCAGACTAGAATTCGAAACATTAGAAGAAGCAAATAATAAAGTAAGGGAATTAGATTCGAAAATCAGATTTTTAGAATCAGAAGTTAAGCTAGCCCACGAAACATCATTATATCATAAGGAGGCATTACAGATTGAAGGAAAATTTGATAAAATAACAGCACCGGAAACAACATTAGAAATGTCGTTAGATACTGTGTCGAAATACGTAGGAAGTGTGGTTCCATTTTTTATGGGATCGGAATCACCATCCGTTAAAACTGAACTTTATAGATTCATGGACGCTTGTGCGTTAGCAAGTCTAAAAATTACAAAAGAAAACAAAGAAGAATTCATTAGCTGTGTCAAACTGCATCTTCTTGGTGACGCTTATGATCTAGTCCGCACAAGAAAGTTCAATGATTTAGAGGAGTTATTTGACGTTCTAAGAAATACATATTTAAAAATGACTACGTTAGATTCGGTTCAGGATAGTATTAGAAAAGCATATCAGACGGATGGTGAAAGTCTGAGAACATTTGCAAGGAGATTAGAAAGATTATGGGCAAACGCTAATGAAATAGCAGATTCAAGGTACAAAAATAAAAATCTACCTACAGATGTTTTTAATACGGAACTAGTACACTCAGTTCTGACAGCATTCAAGGTAGGTGTAAAAGATCCGACAATAAAGGTTCTATTATTAAGTAGCAAAGCAGAAAACTTGAATGATTTATTAGATGAAGCATTAAACGCCCAGATAACAATTCAAGGGGGTCCGAGGTTCCCCGAGGAAGTGTACAGTTTCGAACAACGATCTGTAACCAGTCCAACGAATAGTATTCAAAAAAATCATTTTCAAGCTACCCCACTAAATCACAAAATATCAACACAAAATAAAACAGAAGGATCAAAAATACGACCAACATGCTCTTTTTGCCAGAAAAAAGGACATACACGAGACGAATGTATTACGCGGAAAAACACACCGTTTTGTATAGAGTGTGAAAAATATGGGCACGAATCTAGTTGGAGGTGTGCTTCCATTAGATTAGAAGCTCAAAATAAGGAAGGGTTTGGACGTACACAAAACCATCCAGTCGTTAATAGGGAATTTTTAAACAACAATTTGCAAGCAGGACATAACACTACGTACCGTACCAATAATAATAATAATAATAGAAATAATAACAATAGGAATGGGAATACCCCTAGAAATAATTTAAAATGTGATTGGTGTCGTAGACTTGGTCATGTAGAAGCTGATTGCTACGCCAAGAGGGATTATCTGGCAAGGGAGAATAATGATCAAAACAAGGGAAACTACCAGGGGCCCAGCCAAGGCCAGTAAGCTGGGGACCCATTAAAAATAGCAAAATTAGGTCAAAAAGGGTAGAAATAGTAAATCATAAGGCTGAAGGGTCTGTGATCACATTAACTACTCAAACTCCTAAAAATAAGAGAAAACCGGTGGAGGAAAATATTGCAAATCAGACGTCTGAAGTGACCGTTGATACACATATTGATCCACCGTGGTTTGATTGTGAGGGAGTGACAATGGTAATTTTCGCATTAATACATTTCTTTATATATATGATAATAGCAATAGGGGCAAAAATGATTAAATTAGTAGCAGATGAAACTAATCGGCAAAGATGTGTATTGGAAGAAATGCAAATAGGTCAAAAGGTGAACAATATGTTTACAGGAATGTTGAAAAAGTTTGAAAATTTTATAACATGTTATGATAAAAAAATCAGACAACAGTTGAGTGGATTAAATAAAAAGAGAATTAACAAAATATACAATAGAAAGGGGGACTGCTTCAAATTGTCTAATGTAAGTGATGTGTTCATTGAAGTACCTTGCGAGGCAGCTAAAAATGGAAAACTCATATTACTAGTAGACTCAGGAGCAGATGCAAGCATAATAAAAGAAGGTGCATTGACACAACTACCGGGATTTGACAAAAATAGTAAGAAAGATTTTAATGGGGCTTTTGGTGGATGCGTAAGGACGTTAGGCACGACCAATATACAACACAGTAATATAAAGTGGTTACATTTAATAATGCATGTAGTATCTCTTGAACAAGGAATACCAGCAGACGGAATAATAGGACGGGATAACATATGGAACAGATCCGTAATAAACGCAATTAATAAGACCATAACATTCTACGATAAAGGAAAGAATCACACTATCCGATTACCAATGAAAACGCGAGCCGACATAGAAAATATTTATTACAATCATGAAATGAAAATCATGCCGAGAACCGCAAAAATAGTAGAAATTACACTAAAAACAAAAATTCCAATTGTATTAATACATAAACAAGAAATTTATCCTGGAGTATATTTGGGAGAAAGCTTATCGAATGTTAACAAAAATAAAGTTTATGTCTCAGTATTAAATGCTACAGAAAAGGACATTATAATAGACAACAATTTTAAACCGAAATTTTCAAATTTTAATCAGTATAGGGAATCAGATACAAACAATTCTACAATAAATACTATAAATTCAGTGAATATAAAAAATAGGATTAATAGATTATTAGAAAAAATTAACATTGATGAATCTTTAAATAAGGAGGAAATCACATCATTACAAAATCTTTGTATTTCTTATCACGATGTTTTTCACTTAGAAGGTGACGAACTGTCATACACGCCAATACTTAAACACGACATAACAACACAATGGAATCAACCACCAATTAACCAAAAGCAATACAAACTTCCACACACACATAGAGAGGAAATTAATAGACAGGTTAACAAAATGTTAGATGCTGGCATTATATCGCCAAGCATATCACCCTGGAATTCACCATTACTATTGGTACCGAAGAGGAGCGACAAAGACGGTAACAAAAAATGGAGACTTGTCATAGATTTCCGTAAATTAAATGACGTAACCGTAAAACAGGTATTTCCTATTCCACGAATAGATGAAATATTAGATCAATTAGGTCACAGTCGATATTTTTCAACTTTAGATTTAGCAAGTGGCTATCATCAGGTCTTAGTAGAAGAAGGTGATAAAGAAAAAACTGCCTTCAGTACAGGACTTGGACATTTTGAATTCAATAGGATGCCTTTCGGTTTAACAGGGGCACCAGCAACTTTCCAGAGAATAATGAATCACATCTTAACAGGGTTACAGGGTATCGATTGTTTTGTATATCTTGATGATATAGTTGTGTATGGGAAAAATATAAGCGAACATGAACACAGATTAAGTAAAGTATTACAGAAACTAAGAGACCATAATTTAAAATTAAATACCGAAAAATGTCAGTTTTTACGTCGTGAAGTTGTATATTTAGGGCATAAATGTTCAGAACTTGGTGCGTTGCCAGACCCCGCTAAGGTCGAATGCGTAAAAAATATTCCAGTACCAAGAAACAGAAAAGAAGTACAAGCATTCTTGGGATTAATTAATTATTACAGAAAGTTCATAAACAATATGGCAAGGTTAGCTTTACCAATTAATAATTTACTTAAAAAGGACGTTAAATTTAAATGGACGGACGATTGTCAAAATTCATTCATTAAATTGAAAGAATCAATAATTTCACCTCCAATATTAGCATATCCAGATTTTACAAAAACTTTTTTACTAACAACAGACGCAAGTAACGAAGCAGTAGGTGCAGTCCTATCTCAAGGTGAAGTAGGAAGCGACCGACCGATCGCGTTTGCAAGTAGAACTTTAAATGGGGCAGAAAAACGATATTCTACCATTGAAAAAGAATTTTTAGCAATTGTTTGGGCAACAAAGAATTTTAGAGCATACCTATTAGGGCGACCATTCAAAATTTTTACAGATCATCAGCCTCTAAAAGGTATTGCAAATTTAAAAGATCAGACATCCCGCCTTGCTCGTTTCCGACACAAATTATCGGAATATGATTTTGAAATAATGTACAAACCAGGCAAGAAGAATTTAAATGCGGATGCTTTAAGCAGAATTCCATATATAGAACCAGATATTACAGCCGTACAAACACGATCCAAAACTACACAAAATATTTTAGATCAGCAAATCACAAAAATAAAACCACAAATCAGTACACCAGTCGTAGATGAAACAATAATAGATACAAATAATGAAACGAATTCGGCTCAAATATTAACTGATCCAGATGAAATTAAAACCGTGATGAAAGATTTTCATGATTCAGCACTAGGAGGCCATCAGGGCACACTTAAAACATACTTTAGGATTAAGAAACAATTTAAATGGAGGGGAATGCAGAAACAAATAAAAGAATATGTTAGAAACTGTCCTAAATGCCAAATGAACAAAAGTTCAAAGTTAACAAAAATGCCAATGGTTTTGACAGATACGCCAACACGTCCATTCGATAAGGTTTATATGGACTTGGTAGGAATTTTACCTGAAACAGTGTCAGGAAATAAATATATTTTAACTTTTCAAGACGATTTTTCAAAATACATGTGCTGCGTAGCTATCCCAGACGCGGAAGCAAGCACAGTAGCTAAAGCTTTTTACGAGGAAATTATCACGCGTTATAATATTCCGAAAATTTTAATTACAGATAATGGGTCAAATTTTGTGTCAAAATTATTTTCAGACACGTGCAAGTTATTAAACATTAAAAAAATGCATATAACACCTTATCACCCGCAGGCGAATGGCTCGTTAGAACGAAGTCACAGACCTTTAGCGGAGTATTTGAGATGTTTTGCAAAAGAGGATGGGTCCAACTGGGATCAATGGTTGAATTCGGCAATGCATGTGCACAATAACACAGTGCATATGTCAACAGGGCAAACGCCTTGTCGTACTTTATACGGATTTGAATTTGACATGCCAACCAACCTAAAACGAAAATGTTCACCAATTTATAACAGTGAAGATTACAATAAGATATTAAAATACCAAATACAGCGTACACATGAGATAGCCAGAAAAAATCAAGAAAAAGCTAAGGAAAGATCTAAACGAAGTTACGATAATACATTAAATACGGTAGTTTTTAAGGAAGGAGATAAAGTTTTATTAAAAAACCAGAATAGGAAAAACAAATTTTCACCAATCTGGGTAGGACCCTATGAAGTCCTTTCGATAATAAGTCCTGTGACAACAGTGATCTGTATCAAGGGAAAAGGTAAAAAATTCCATAATAACTTATTAAAAGCATATAACTCTTAAGTTATACACAATCGAACGAACAAAAACAACGAAATTAATAACTGAAACAACAGTTCATAATGATCATTAACCGCAATGCATAATATTGCAAACAACGTAAATAAAGTACGCGTAAATTTTTTTTTTTAGAAAATATGTTTTTTAAATCTAAATTAGTGCATGAGAAAATAGCTATGTATTAATTTTAGAAGATGACTAGCATTAGATCATGTATTAAATAAGAAAGGAATAAAGTATAAAGAATATTATATTAGATATTTCATAAACAAGAATTCAGAACACATTTGCTAAAGCAATAAAATATACATTGTCATAATTGAGATAGGTTAGTACTTCAGTTTCATTGTCAAGATCATTTTCAATGGAAACAGGCAACAGAAAGATCATTGCACTTGAAGTACAGATAGATGTTAGCGTAGCACACACTAAAGTGATAAAATAAAATGCAATTCAGCGTTTTGCATCTAGGAACAATGCACTAATGTACCGAAAATGAAACGAGGTACGTTAATGCAGCGTAAAAATTTGAACAATAATTGAATGATAAGGAAAAAATACAATACACAATCTAACAAAATTAACAAACGTTTTAAATGTGATCATTACACGGTAATGAAAATATATATGTACCTATTGAATGTACAAAAGTAGTTATGCATAAATCGCGCGCGCTTACCATTATTAAAAATTGTCAATAATGATTAAATTCACAAATTAGTGCATGAATAAAGAGCTAAGTATTTTTGAATAGAATTAGCATTGATTCATGTGCTAATGAAATTATAAAGAAAATAATGTCTATATATTAAGAAAAAAATTAAAGATTTTACAATTAAAGATTTACAGTAAAATGTTCGATATAAATATACAATTAAAATATAAAATTTTAATACTATGATGTAAGGTAATATAAACAAAGATTATGAATACTGAAAGTAAAAATGATGTTAAATATAAATAATTTATAAAGTTATAGTAAACATTACAAAGTAATAAGTATTTTTAAAAATAATCCTGGCTCTGGAAATGCATTTCAACCACGACAAAGAAATAAAACATGCACGAAGAAGAACTAGCAATCCACCAAACAATAAAATTCGACGCAGAAGACACTAAGTTTAAATATTAATTGTCAAAGAAGATCGTTTGATTTTGTTGGGTAAAGGTCTGAAATGGTAATATTATGTAATGAAGTACAAGAGACGAATGATAAAGAAACATGTGAGAGTCATGGCGCGGACAACAACAATTGTACATCAATAACATGTTTAATTAAAAGAAAGGAGCTCAATATAAACATGAATGTGGAATTTCGACAAATCAGCAAAATTGCGACTATTCTACCATAAAGAAGCAACAACATTTTACATCTTTACGTACATATAATTAAAAGATAACAATTTTATCACTCAAGGAACAAGCTAATATTTTGTAAATAAGTTGAAGGAGCTATTCCATATACACTTATTCAGCTGTCAATGCTAACCTTATGGAAAAAGAAATTTGACACATCAACAAAGTTATCATAATTGTACTAAATCAACAACATTTCACACATTATGCTGACAATTTCTTCAACAAAAGAACATAATTTCTTAAAAGAGAAGACGAAAATTAAAACACTAAGAACTTCAAATATTCAAATAATGTACAACAAGTGAAATATAAAAGAACAACATCAAACAACAACATGTACGTATAATTAAAGATGATTTCCGAAGATGACAATTTCGCTACAAGAACTCTTAAAACATTTAAAGAAGACAAATTCGTATTAATATCCAGAAATATAAAATTACAAAACTACCAATTTTAGTATCTGCTCTCAACAAAATACGATTCAATTTGACTGAAAAAACAACGCAACATAGAAGACATCAAATTTAACAAAGCTTAGAAAATAAAGACGAAAGATGAGAATAAATGATGACAACAATGTTATTCGATCAATGACAGAAACAAATAAAATGCAGCCAGCCAACCTATACACGTAAACAGAGAGTAACAGAACTAGCGATCACAGCAGTTTACGTTTTTAATTAATAGAAAACACAATTACATTTTTTTTTGTATAATTAATTTAATAGACTAGAAAAAAGTAATGAAAAACTTGAAGAAACATTAAAATATGAAAACTATAAATATAAACAATAACTAAAGATATACTCAATAAAAATTAAATGAATTATTTTCAATAAATATCGCAAAAAATTTAAAAGAAAACAAATCGTTGCACAAATTAAAGCATTTAATGACTTAGATGAATAAACAAGAAAAACAACAGAGCAACACGGAACGCAGCGATTGCAAAGCGGTAACTTGATCAACTACTGTTTTGTCAATTGCAACGTTCAGTGACTTGTAATGTTATACATTTTTATTTTTAACGTTACATAAAGTATATAAATATAAATATCACTAAAACTGCAACCATTAATTAAGTAATTGAGTAACGAAAATAAGCATTAATAATATTCCTAAAATGAAAATAAGTAAAATAAATTATAATAAGAAAAATAATTATTGATTTTAAATATTATTGTAAGTTAAATAAATTAAGAAATATATTGAAATATTAATGATGTAAAAGAAAAAACTATTATTCTTTTTAATAATAATTTTTTCTTAAAATAAGGGGGGAAGAATGTTGTGAATCAGAAACGTTTTTTTTGTTGTATTTCAGAAAGCCTGCACATAACCAGTATGCACATAAAGTTCAAATCTAAAAGCACAATAACAGATGCATGTTAACTTAACATAACGTTTACGACGTAACTGGAACAAGTACATAATGTTTATGAGTGCATACTTTCAGGATATAAAATTAAGTCCGCTTGAAAGCAACGAAAAATGCACTGGTTGCAATTTGATCCAAGGCACACGCTAGCAAGTGTGCCGTCTGTTTAAAAGCAACAACAAAAGCATTGGTTGTAATTTAAGTCAAGACTAACGCCAGCATGGGAACCAATTTAGCACATTGGAATTTTCTCAGTTAATGATTTCACAATATTAGTAAATATCTGATGTGGGGTTTATGAGGTTTTTAGTAGTACGTAGATTTAAGAATATGCTTGCTTGCATTTATGAGTTGTGTTTTAAGAAATAAGTATAAGCAAGGGGTTCGTGAGTCGCACGATACCGAGGTGATGAGTAGAGGTTAAGTATAGATTTTAAGCATTATGATTTTAACTGCCTTAGAGTGCAGACGTGTTTTCAGTTTAAACTCAAGCTTGTAAAAATACTTAAAAATAATTAATAAAAGTATAAAGCAAGTCTAAAATATCCTTGCGTTTTTATTTAATAATAAATGTTAGGAAAGAATTGTGGACTTCGAGGGAATATTGTCACTGACGGTTTCATTAATAAAGGCAAGTACAAAAAGACCCCTGGAGCCCGCAACAGGACTGCAAAAACAAATTAAAGAGTATGTAAAAAATTGCCCTAAATGTCAAGTTAACAAAAGTTCTAAGCTAACAAAAATGCCAATTGTCTTGACAGATACACCAACGCGCCCATTTGATAAAGTTTATATGGACTTAGTAGGAATTTTACTCGAGACAGTATTTGGCAAAAAATACATTTTAAAATTTCAAGACGATTTTTCAAAACATATGTGCTGTGTAGCAATACCAGACGCAGAAGCAAGTACAGTGGCTAAAGCATTTTATTATGAAATTATAACACGCCACAATAAAAAATTCTAGTAACTGACAATGGCTCTAATTTCGTGTCAAAGTTATTTTTTGATACATGCAAATTATTGGGTATTAAAAAAATGTACATTACACCTTATCACCCACAGGCCAATGGATCATTAGAACGTATTCACAGACCATTAGCAAAATATTTGAGATGTTTTGCTAAGGAGGATGGTTCTAATTGGGATCAATGGTTAAATTCGGCAATGCATGTCCATAATAATACGATGCATGTGTCAACTGGACAAACACCTTTCCGAACACAATACGGTTATGATTCTGATATGCCAACTAATTTGAAACGCAAAGTTTCACCACTATATAATGCCGATGATTATAACAAAATATTAAAATATCAAATACAGCGGGCTCATAAAATAGTGAGACAAAATCAAGAAAAGGTAAAAGAAAAATCTAAAACGAGCTACGATAAATCATTAAACCCCATTGAGTTTCAAATTGGAGAATTGGTTGTAATGAAGAATCAAAATAATAATAAATTTTCACCATTTTGGGTAGGGCCCTACAAGGTTTTCTCCGTCACTATCCCTGTGACAACGACAATATTAATAAAAGGAAAGGGAAAGAAAATACACAACAATTTATTGAAAAAATACCATAATTAGAAGTTGATGTATTAATTGTTCAAATGCGGAAATATATTTATAAATAAATTGCGAAAATTTTAGTATGGTGTGATAATGAATAGCAAATTTGTATTAATTTGTATTACTGTATGTATTACTTAGGGTTAATTTACTAGCATGTGTCGGACCAAATTTAAAGGTTATGAAAACAAGAAATATTAGGAAAAATATAAATAAGAAAGAAATAAATGCGATAAAATATATTTGTACGAAAT
The DNA here is from genome assembly GCA_951804985.1 of Dryomyza anilis. Lineage (NCBI taxonomy): Eukaryota > Metazoa > Arthropoda > Insecta > Diptera > Dryomyzidae > Dryomyza > Dryomyza anilis. The sequence goes on along the minus strand of OX638133.1, from coordinate 52,965,476 downwards.
TGAGATATTGAACAAATAGCTAAGTACTGCTGAGCGTAGATTACTAGCATAGAAATTTGGAATTGTAAAGTGAATTATGAAATTATGGTTGAATTATTAATTTTAAATTAAAATATAAAGAAAAGTAGATTTTGATAAATTGAATTTTGAATAAATGAAGAATTATTAATTTATGTTAATTGATGACGAGCAAATAAATGACAAGTAGGTTTTTTTTAGAGCTAGAAAATGCTCCAAATGAATTAAAAGACAAGAAATAATATTATAACCATATATAAATACGTTTACAACCAATGAAAAATGGGTTTTTAAAGCTAAAATATGATCTAAAAGAGATATAAAAAATTATGATTGAATTACTTGATTAGAGAAATATTATAAAAGTATATAAGTATTATTACTACGACAAAATGCATACACGATTTTTTAAGAGCTAGCAAATGCTCCAGGTATTATAGTGAAATTTATTTTATTAAAGCCGGTAAGTATTACTTCGGGTAAATTACTAGCATATGAAATAAATTATAAGTTAAAGTTGAATAGAAGAAAAAAGAAAATGTAGAAATTAAAGTTGAGGAAATGAATAAATATAAAGCAAAAATATAATTAAAAGATATTTTTGCGTGAGCATTCGTGTACTCTTTGAAAGAGAGTCCACATTTGTAAGACCTTATATCAATCTTAAGCTATTAATTAATTAATTTGTAAATGAAACAACGAATTGTTTTAATTGTGAAGTAAAAACACAACAATACACGCACTACCTGCATTTTAAATATTAATCCAACAGCGGCCAAGAAATTGCGTTGAACGAAGCAAGATTATGCGATGAGCGAGGTAATAATGTTTACAGCACAATGCAATTTCTTGGCAACAAAATCGCAACCTATGCAACGGAATGTATTAATTAAGAAAATATAAAGTAATCCAATTTAACCAAGTTGTTAAAATTTTAAACAATTTTGAGAAAATTGATTACCTCTATTAAATTAATTAACGCAATAAAATAGATAGTATAGATATAAGATATCAATCATTGCCTTGAAGCAAATCACTAATACTAGCCTACGAATACTGGTCTGCAACTTGATCAATTGCATACTCGTATTAGTAATAGTATTAGGTAAACTATTACGGAGACTTAAAATGATCACTTAAGTTCCGTTATGATTTACGGAAAGCAAGAAAATCAAAAATAGCTGAAAATAATTGAAGATGTTGAAAACCAAAAATAGCTGAAAATAATTGAAGATGTTCAAAATCAAAAATAGCTGAAAATAATTGAAGATGTTGAAAATCAAAAATAGCTGAAAATAATTGAAGATGTTGAAAATCAAAAAAAGCTGAAAATAATTGAAGATGTTGAAAATCAAAAACAGCTGAAAATAATTGAAGATGTTAAAATCAAAATAGCTGGTCAAAACCCCAAAATAGCGGACAAAAATTTAAACAGACAATTTTTCTTGGAATAAAAAGAACAGTTATTTTAAATTTTCGTTTTTATTATTTTATTTTAATATTCTTTTACATAATATTAACTGCTCAAAACGTGAGAATAATTGAAGATTTCTAAAATCAAAAATAGCAGTATTTGAAGATGTATAAAATTAAAAGAGCTGAAAATAATTGAAGAGGTTTAAAATCAAAAATAGCTGAAAATAAGTGAAGAGATTTAAAATCATAAATAGCTGAAAATACGTAAAGATGGCCAAAACCCCAAAATTAGCTGAAATATTTAAACAGAGAAATTTTGTTGGAATAAAAAGAATAGTTTGCTTTAAATTTTTTATTTTTATTTATTTTTATATATTCAGAAACAATTTTTATTAATTTTTACTTCGAGTTACGATTCAGCAGGTGCAACTAAGTCAGGATGTCGGGGGTGGGCTCTACAGTGTATCCCCTCGTCTTTGAGTAGAATAACATCAGTTCTATGCTTTGAACGCATAAAACAGCTTCCTCTAAGGTGTTTCGACGCCTGCCTTCCTCGATGGTTGCCTTGACGAACACGACCAATCCGGGCTCGTCCCAGCAGTGCTTTAAAGACCACTGCCGGGCATATCTCTCGCAGAAGCCGAATATGCTCGAAGTCGTCATAATTGAGGAATTACAGAAATTGAAGTATTACAAAATTGAAATAATACAATTGAGATGTGATACAACACTGAACGAATTTTGATAAAGAAGCTCAGGTTTAAATACAATAAATTACAAGATACCAAAACAAAATAACGGAAATATACGGGGGCAGAATGTTGGTAAGCAAAATTGAAAATTGACCGCTTATGAGAGATAGTAGGCCGCAAATTTAGGCCGAGGTTAAGATATGTGGAGATTGTTTCGTCTTTTGTGAATAAATTCTTGTTTGAAGTCATCAGCCATCATATAAAAAAAAGAGGGAAACATCGTTAAGAAAATGTATTTTTATGAAAGGAAAATTAGTACAATGTTAGGAAATTAATGACAAAATATATCTCGAATAAGTTTTGCACCAGATATATAAGCCAGATATTTTGGTACAAAGAATTGAATATTTTATTTTGTAAAAAGACGATGATAATTATAATGCAAATAGAGTTGCATATTCTGTTTCAAAAATATTTTGTATTCAGAAAATTATAACGCATATACAGTTGCATATTTTATTTTGTGAAGATATTTTAAATTAAGAAGAAAATAATTTTAATGCACATAGAGTTGCATATTTTAGCAAAAAGAAGATGATAATTATAATGCAAATAGAGTTGCATATTTTGTTTCAAAAATATTTTGTATTTAGAAAATTACAACGCATATACAGTTGCATATTTTATTTTGTGAAGATATTTTAAATTAAGAAGAAGATAATTTTAATGTACAAAGAATTGCAAATTTTATTTTGTAAAAATATTTTATATGAAGAAGATGATAATTATAATGCAAATATTTTGTTTCAAAAATATTTTGTATTTAGAATTTTTGTGAAGATATTTTAAATTAAGAAGTAGATAATTTTAATGCACATAGAGTTGCATATTTTATTTTGTGAATATATTTTAAATTAAGAAGAAGATAATTTTAATGCGCATAGAGTTGCATATTTTGTTTTGTAAGAAGATTTTGTATATACACAATTATAATATAATAGAGTTGCATACATTGCAGTAAATGCTATTACTCAGACTAACATCTAAGGTCAATTTTCAGAATTGTAATGCAACACAAATAAGTATACATGTAAAGCAGCAATTTTAAGAGTTTTAAGAGTTTGCAGCAATTTTAAGAGTTTTGGTAAAATATATATATATAATATATGTATATACGCTGAATATACAATGAGTAAAATGTACTGGAGCAAATGTATATAATAAGATTATTTGTATATGGGTAGATTACTGCGATAATTAACACAAAATGGTATATAACAAAATTGGAGCGAATCAACTTCATTACAACTTCAACTCTGTGACAAGAAATTTAATATAAATTAAATAAGGAGAACTCATTTGGAGACCGACAGCGTTGGATCAACACCCACTAATGTTCGAGAGAAAGTTAGATGCGAATGGACAGTGATAACGAAGTTTGTGCCGACTGATCTAAAAGAATTATTGAAGCTAACGGCCGAATTTATCACGAAGGCGCAAGATTCATGTAAGACAATGGAACGGCTTGTAGCCACAATGGAATACGTAGAGGCGTGTGGCATACCATGGAAAGAAACAGAAGCTGTCTTGACGAATGTACAAAAAACCAGCAATCGAATTAAGGGGATGATGGAGAAGCATGATAACAGTGGCATCCATTACCAAGGAGGAAAGACAAAGCGAGCTATAGAGATAGTAGGGGAAGCTCTGCACTGGGCATTTGGAGTAATGGACCACCGTGACGAGCGTATAATAGGCAACCACCTGATGCAGTTGGAGAATAGGGAGCGCAAAACCTATGATATGATGGAAAAACAAGTTACGGTGATGGCCAGTAATTATGATAAGTTGGCCAGAGCCCTGGAAGCAACAATAAAGGAGATAGAAGGGTTGCAGATTGGATTAAACGCCCCGCTGACGGACCTAGCCAAAACTAAAACACAATGTACACATCGCGGCCCAAGTGAAGACATTTGCAAGCAGCGGGTCACTAGTAGTAGTAAAAATTCCTTTACCAGAGCCTACCCTGTTCAATTTGTTGAAAGTGTATGCCGTACCATTTCCATGCCAAAAGGGATGGGAATTGGTGGTGCAGAACGCAGGAGAGTACATATCGGCCAGCAGGAAGAAGGATAGGTACCTAAAACTGTCAGGAGAAGTCGAGTCCCGGTGTGTGAATCTTGCAGGGCAGTCAGCGATGAGCAAAGGTGATATACTGTGTCGAAATCCAGGAGTGAAGCTGACCAGCGGGAGTAAAAGCTGTGAGGTTGGAATGCTGAGACCAGGTGAAAGTCTGAGGGCAAGCTGTAAATTTGCGGCAGTCTGGTAAAAACCTGGTAAAAACCGAGACACCCAACCGATGGTTATACAGAGGACGTGATGAGGGATTTGTCCTACAGTGCGGCGAAGAAGAAGCCGAAATAAGGCTAACTGGTTTTGGATAAGTCAGGGTTGTTCCTTGAGAAACCACGAGTTGCGGATCGCGTTCATAAATACACATGTGATGTGGCACTGAGGACGCGCTGAGACTGGATGAAATAGCAGCTAACTCGAAAGAAGGAGTTAAAGAAGGAGAAGGAGCGCATATTGTTGCCATGGACCACACCAACCTGAGAAAAGAGGTGGCCGCGGGTTATCAAAAGCTTGATAACTTGCGATTGGAGTTAACACGTGGACACAGCACAGTTTTTGATAAGGGTTTTACTGAACAGATGTCCGTTGTAGCCGTGAGTACCTGTGGCGTGGTTTGTATCCTTGTAATACTAGGATTATGGTGTCGAAAGCAAGCTGGACAGAGCCGACATCAAGAGGACTTCAAGGAGGCTCGACTAAACTTTCCTGGATCTTCGAGAAGTAAGACCGTTTCATTCGAAAGTAATGATAAGCAATCAGAGGTAATTAAGCCGGAGAACAACCAGGAGGATCTGAAGGCAACTCTGTGACTAGAAGTACCGCTATCACAGAGGGGACTCGCTGAGAAGGGTTTTGCTGTTTGCAGAGCCAACCATAATACCTTTGAAGTCCAACGACGGATAGAATTGGTACAAATCTAAGGCACCAGCGGAGAAAGTGCTATTTGAGCCCACCCAGAGAACTATAAAGGCATACGAGGAAGAATAATGTTTTAAAACAGAGGCACCGGTGAGCCTTAGGCAACAAGCAGTAACTCAACAGGCCACACGCAACTTACAGAGGACACTGGAGCAATTACAAAAAGAAATAGAAGACAACCACGAGGACAACCGAGGACTTCGGGATTACGCTTTGCGAATGCTCATGTTGAGCAGTAAGCAAACAAAACTGGAGAAATTGGTGGAAGAGGCATTGGACCATGCGACGATACAGAGGGAGTCAGCAGAGTTAACGGGCATAGACAAGTTTGGAGTCCATTTCAATGAGCCCTCATCGGCCTTCATGCCAAATAATCGTAAGGCATCAGGTGGCCAAGGCAATGAAAAAATGGAGACGGAAGAGCAAACACAAAATGTAGGTATGAAGCAGCCTACACCAACATGTTCTTTTTGCAAGAAGAAGGGACATCTGAGGGATGAATGTCATACACGGAGAAACACTCCGTATTGCAGTGACTGTCGTACTTATGGACATGAACAGTGTGAAGATCGTTCGGGTCAGAATGTTGTTCCAGAACATACTGCTCCCCAAGGAAGTCAGCCACCCGTACCTCAGGTAAATGGTCAAGGTGGTATCCAGACCCAAGGCGGGGTGCTCCAGGATTGAGATGCGATTGGTGCCACAGAGGGGGACACGTCGAGGGGGATTGACGTGTTAAACGCGATACACAAGTTTTTCAAGGAAATAATGGTAATGGAAATTTGCAAACACGCCTGCTAAATATTGCACTTGGTGCAGAAAGGACGGACATGTTATCATGAATTGTTATGCCAAACGCAAATATGATGCATGGGACAATAATAGCACTCCGCAGGGAAACTACCAGGGGCCCAGTCAAGGCCACTAAACTGGGGACCCTTAGCAAATAGTGTAGTAAGGCCAGTAGTTGTAGAAGTTCCCAAGAGGACACTACAACAAAATAAAACAGCGAATATTATTAAGGCAGAAAATGTAGAACAAAAAGTAAAAATACGTATTAATGAAGATAGAAATATTCCAACAAAAACAAATAATGAACTAAATAGTAATAATACACAACTTGACACGAATAATGAACAGAATATTTAGGAAATTAAAAATAAACAAATTATAAAAAAAAAAAAAAAAAGTAAAGAAAGTAAAACCAATTGAATCGGAAGTTAAAAATATTAAAATCAAGAATAATAAAATCAAAAGTAAATCAAATAGAAAGGAAGTCGTAATTAACTGCCCTGAAAATCTGGGAATTGTAGTTCAAACGTTTGGCAAGACTGTGGATACATTCCGTACAGGGGCGAGTATAATTTGTAATGAAGTAATTTCAATATTTCTTTTTATTATTAGCGCTATGTGCGTTTTATCGTCAGAAGTGTATAATAAATTCACGATTTGTAAAATTAAATTGTCTTCAATTGCTAATAATTTTAAGAGTAAATTTATGTCGAGAAAAATAAAATTAACTTCACAATTAGGCATGCATCGTAAAATATTTAAACGGCATGGAGAGTGTTTCAAGATATCCGATACGAGTGATGTGTTCATTGAAGTTCCTTGCGAGGCAGCAAAAAATGGAAAACTTACTCTGTTAGTGGATTCTGGAGCTGAGGCCAGCCTGATTAAAGAAAGTAGGATGACACATTTACCTAATTTTAATAAAAATAATCGGAAAGATCTGAGTGGTGCTTTTGGTGGATGCGTTAGAACCTTAGGCTCCACTAAGATTCAGCACACAAACATAGAAAACCTGAGTTTAACGCTACACGTTGTGTCACTTGAACAAGGGGTACCAGCAGATGGAATAGTCGGGCGTGACAATCTCTGGAACAGATCTATAATAAATGCGTTAAATAAAAAATTACATTTTTTGATGAAGACAAAAATCACCTTGTTAAATTTCCATTAAAATCATTGCAAGACATAGAAAATATTAATTTTAATCAACAAATTTTAATCAACAAATCAGAACAGCCATTGTATCACTGCCGTTAAGAACAAGAATTCCTATAGTTTTGTTGCACAAACAGGAAATTCAGCCAAAAGTATATTTGGGAGATAGTTTAACAAACGTTAGAAAAAATAGAGTATATGCACCAATTTTAAATGCCACCGATAAGGAGGTAACCATTGATAGCAATTTCAAGCCACAATTTTCAAATTTTAACAAATATAAAGAAGCAACAAAGGCGAGTTCTACAATAAATACAATAAACTCGGTTAATATAAAAAATAGAATTGATAGATTATTAGGGAATGTAAAGATCGATGAATCATTAAATAAAGAAGAAGTTGCATCTTTGCAAAATATTTGCTTGTCATATCATGACGTTTTTCATTTGGAAGGGGATGAATTAACATTCACTCCGATATTAAAATATGAAATACCCACACAATGGAATCAGCCACCAATAAATAAGAAACATTATAATCTTCCTCATATGCATAGAAATGAGATTAATAGACAAGTATCAAAGATGTTAGAAGATGGAATTATATCACCAAGCATGTCGCCTTGGAATTCCCCATTATTATTGGTACCTAAAAAGGGCGATAAAGATGGCAATAAGAAATGGAGATTGGTTATAGATTTCCAAGGACGAATTAACATTCAATCCGATATTAAAATATGAAATACCCACACAATGGAATCAGCCACCAATAAATCAGAAACAGTATAAACTTCCTCATATGCATAGAAATGAGATTAATAGACAAGTATAAGTATATACCTGCCACTTTTCCAAGGATAATGAACCACATACTAACAGGTTTACAGGGTATTGACTGTTTCGTTTATTTAGATGACATAGTGGTTTATGGAAATAATTTAGCAGAACACGAGCATAGGCTATGCAAAGTTTTGCAAAAGCTGAGAGAACATAATTTGAAATTAAATACAGAAAAATGTCAGTTTTTGCGATATTTAGGACACAAGAGTTCAGAGTAAGGTGCCCTACCAGACCCAGCCAAAGTAGAGTGTGTAAAAAATATTCCAGTTCCGAAAAATAGGAAGGAAGTTCAAGTATTTTTAGGCTTAATTTATTATTACAGAAAATTTATAGGAGGTATGGCGAAACTGTCATTACCAATAAACTGTTTGCTTAAAAAGGACGCTAAGTTCATATGGAATGACAATTGTCAGAATTCGTTTTTAAAACTTAAGGAGGCAATTATGTCACCACCCATACTAGCGCATCCGGATTTTAACGAACCCTTTTTGCTCACGACAGTCGCCAGCAACGAAGCAATTGGCGCTGTTCTTTCTCAAGGTGAAGTTGGAAGCGACCGTCCGATCGCGTTTGCCAGTAGGTCTTTTATCGATGCGGAAACACTCTATTCTACTATAGAAAAAGAATTTTTGGCAATTGTATGGGCAACAAAAAATTTGAGGGCATATCTTTTGGGAAGACCATTTAAAATTTATACAGATCATCAGCCCCTAAAGGGTATAGCAAATTTAAAAGATCAGACATCACGTCTTGCGCGTTTCCGACACAAATTATCGGAATATGATTTCGAAATTCATTATAAAAAGTAATTTAAAAAAAAAAAAGTAATTTAAACGCGGATGCTCTTAGCCGCATACCGAATAATACTGAAAAAGTAGTTGTAGTACAAACACGTTCGAAAACCATGAAAAGAGACAAGGAAGACGATAAGAAACAGTCCGAATGTAATCCTGACGATTTGGTAACAAAGGAAAATGACAATATAATAATTCTAACTGAACCTCGGGACATAGAGACGGTAATTAAAGATTTTCACGATTCACCGTTAGGTGGTCACCAAGGTGGCGTAAAAACATTTTTAACAATTCGGCAACAGTACCGATGGAAGGGTATGCAGAAGCAAATAAAGGATTATGTGAAAAATTGTTCAAAATGCCAGGTAAACAAGAGTTCAAGGCTGACGAAGATGCCAATGGTTCTAACTGATACGCCAGTCAGACCCTTTGATAAAGTGTACATGGACCTGGTGGGTATTCTGCCTGAAACCATTTCAGGGAATAAATTCATCTTAACGTTTCAAGACGATTTTTCTAAATTTATATGCTGTGTGGCTATACCCGATGCGGAAGCCAACACCGTAGCAAAAGCATTCTTCAACGAAATAGTTACACGCCACAATATACCCAAAGTATTGGTAACAGACAATGGATCGAACTTCGTTTCCAAACTATTTTCGGATACATGTAAATTATTAGGAATTAAAAAATTACATATAACACCCTACCATCCACAGGCTAATGGGTCATTGGAACGAAGTCATCGTCCCCTAGCTGAATATTTACGTAGTTTTGCTAAAGAGGATGGGTCAAACTGGGACCAATGGTTAAATTCTGCAATGCATGTTCATAATAACACGGAGTATACGTCGACGGGTCAAACACCATTCCGTACGTTGTACGGGTTTGACTTCGACATGCCTACGAATTTAAAGCGTAAATGTTCACCTTTATATAACGCAGAAGACTACAATAAGTTGCTAAAGTACCAAATACAGCGATCACACGAGATCGTCAGGTAAAATCAATGTAGAGCCAAGGAGGTGTCGAAAAAACAATACGACAAGAACCTCAACCCTATACAATTCAAACCACACGACATGGTTTTAATGAAAAACCAAACTAGGAAGAATAAGTTCTCTCCAATTTGGAAGGGACCCTACGTGGTCGTAGAGGGAAGTGGGCCAGTGACCACGACGATATTGATCAAAACAAAGATAAGAAAATTCACAATAATTTGTTAAAGGCATATCACAAATAGTGTATGGCGTTAAAACTAAAAATATTACCCTAGGTTAGAACCCATAAAAGTAACAATATAAAACCAATTAGCTATGCGTTGACAATTAAACTCGTAGATTGCAACGTTATGTAAAAAATAAATCTAACCATAAGATAAAGAGTAATCATTAAATAAAACATTACATACTTCGTCATTTGGAGGAAAAAATAAATATAATATATATATATATATATATATATATATATATATGTATATATAACAAATTTAGGAAAATAACTTATAATTTTAAAGTTAGTTAATCATCAATTGAGAAAAGAAATAAATTAAGCATATGCAACCAATTGCATTAATTTAAAATTAAATCAATGTTAGTTATAGAATTGTCGTATTCAATACAGATAATGCAAAACCTACAATTGCATTACTGACCTATATTAATAGTGCAAGCTATCAAACCTTGAAAAGGGTCATTCCCCCAAGTGTTTCATGCTGAAGCACATATGCAATTTGTACGAACGTATGTAGGTACATACACTAAGCAATCGTTAATAGCTGACATATAAATGCAGATCTTGCAGTTTTTTCTTGATACCATAAACAATGCAAATAAATATAATTCAATTTTACCGTCATGTCAGTAGGAAGTTTCATATAATGTGACTTATATAAGTACACAAAAATAATATAATAAAATATTAAACATGTTTAGAAAATAAATCGCAACTCTAATTATATTTATTAATATGCAGAGAAATTATAGGTATTTTTGTATATTAATATAGTTCAATTTGAATAATTTTGAATATAACAAATAAATTTTAAATGAATTTGAAGAACTTACTTACAATAATTTAAATTTCTCAAAGAAAAATATCAGTTAGTATTAAAATTAAAAAAAGAGAGATATATAAATATTTAGTACAGTTTAAATTAAAAAACAAGGAACGAAAAAAAATATATTAGTAGAATAAATAAAATGTAAAAAAAAACAGGTAATAAATAAAAGCAAAGAATTTAAAATAAAAAAAAGGCGATTTATGCATTAAAATATTTAGTGCAGTTAAAATTTAAAAAAAGTTTTAATAACTGAATCGAAAAAAAGTAAACATATTATAAAATAAATAAAATGGAGAAAATATATATATAGGTATTAAATATTATTTTTTTTTTAAAAGAATTTTTAAATTTCCAAGAAAAAAAGGTGAAAAACAATATAATAAGAAGAGATAAAAAAAAGACAAAAAAAAAAATAATATTAACAATAAAATTTTTAAAGAATAAAAAAAGAAATAAAAAAAATATATATATGAAAAAAGGGAACTAAAATTAAAAAAAAGGGAGAAAATTTTAATTAAAGAGAAAAAAAAGAAGAAAAAGAAAAAGATGGAGGTATGAAAATTTTAATTAAAGAGAAGAAAAAAAAGGAAGAAAATAAGAAGAGAAAAAAAAGAAGAGAAAAAATATATAAATAACAGATATTAACGATTAATTTTTTTTAAAGAAAAAAAAAAAGGAAATAATGTATGAAAAAAAAATAAGGGGAATTAAAATTAAAAAAAAAAAATTAATAAATTTATTTTAATTTTTATCTAACATTTTATTTTGTTTTGGAAATTTAAATTTGTATTGGAAATTAAATAAATTTTTAAACTAAATTAACACAGTTAAAAAACAATATGTATATATAATAAATTCAACAATTTTAAATAATATATATATATATGCAATGTGAAATATATTCTATGTACATAAATATGTAAAAAAAAAAATTATATGAAATAATTTTTTTTCATTTTTGCGCATTGAAGGGGGATTGAATCCGCCGCATTGAGTCCCTCCGCATATAAGACGACGATCTTAGCCATTGGGCTAAATACATAATTACACTAAAATTACATTAAGTTAATAAAAGCTAGTACTACACTAAATAGTAATACTTCAAATAATGTGCACACTATATTTCAAGTAATTTAAGTATTTTAAAATCAATCATTTAGCACACACCATGTTACACGAACAATTATATATTATACGAAAATTATATTAAGTTTATATAAGTTAGTACCACACCACACATTTGGAAGAGTTTAAGAAATCTATAATATTCTAAATAAAACGACATGAGCACCAAGATGTTCCACAAAAAAGTAGTGAAGCAGATGCCCATCGGTTTTCTGATATCAACAATTCAGAAATCTATAGGATACATAAAGTGACATGAACACCAAGATGTTTTCAAAATATTTGACAAGATCGCAGAAAAGAACACTCATCTCGAACGAATCGTCAACCAAGTCAACGGGACCAAAACTCTCTTGACCGACTAAGAGTCCAGCGTATCAAAATGACGACGTCTACTGGAGATAACACCATTAGCAAATTCCACAAGAACCATCGAAGCCCAACAGATCCAACACACTACATACAACGAAACATTGAAGATGAACAAGGCAAATCCGACCCAACACACAGAAGAGCAAGAGGATAAATCTGGTCCACCAGTAGGGCATACAAAAGTCACTTATGTAATTATTTACACCTCTCTAACCCAAATATAAAATCAATATATTCATTTTAAAATACCAACAAATACACACACACACTCAATACACATGCAAAACACGTATAAGTAAAATAATTTGAACAAGTTTATCTATATACATATATATATATATAATTATCATCCAATTACAATTATTAAATCGGTTAGATTATCATTATAAGTATGAACAAATATTACACAATTATAAAACGAAAGATATTAAAAAAATATATATATACAAAACACAAAAATAAAATATATATGTACAAAAAAAAAAAATAATAATAAAAAAAAAAACAAATATTAACAATATATAAAAAAAGAAGAAAAAATATATATATAAAAAAGAAGAAATCTATCTAAAAAAAAAAATATTATTATCATTTTTATTATTGAAACCCATTTAATAATTCAAACATATTTTTATAGATAACTTAAGATAAAATAACATATTATATTTATTATCACCATATTAAAATAAACATATTATCATTATTAATCTTAATATTAACTCTAAAAAAACATCATTTCTATATATTCAACAATATATTTAAGACATTTTGTAAAAAATTATCATTAATCCTAATATTAATAATATTTTTTTTCCATAAGGGGTGAGGAATGTTGTGAATTAGCGCATACATTTTTCTTTTCTTTATGGTACTTCACTATTCATTCAGTTTTGGATGTTGCTGTACATATGTTGAGCGCATCATGTTTTTATATCATGTTGTACTCATGTTGTAAAGCAACATGTTCATAGCATTGTCCCAACGCTTCACGTTGGCAACAATGATCATAATTTGGCAAAGCTATGCTTAGACCACACCTTTTTCAGGTTAGCTTGCACAGTTAACAGATGCTGGCAATAATTTGGCAAAGCGCTAAAGCTTTACTTAGACCACACCTCTTTCAAGAGGCTTGCAATACAATTTTCCATTGCATAATTTTGGGTCTATGTTAAAATAAGCAAAGCGCGATTGCCAACAATTCTGATATTTCGCAATTGGTGTCAGCCAAAAACTGCAAGTCGGACTTTCTTCAAAAGTCACGTACACCAAAATTGAGTGAAAGTGAAAACTCACTAGAACATAGTGAGAATAGAATTTAAGAAAAGCTTGCAACGAAGGTATTGTTAATACCTTTCGTTGCAATTTAAAAGATTGTAGTTTAACCAACCTCAAGTGGAGGTACTAAATTAATAAAAGTGTCTTTTCCACTCTAAAAATAAAAAAGTTGATTAATTAAATTGTAAAATAAATAAATGTAAAATAAATCAACTCTAACTTTACAACAAACAACGGCAATAATGAGACAACAACGGCAGTAGTACACAAAAACTATGATTAATAAGCGGGAAGGCGAACGTATATATGTGTATGTAGTAAGAATAGAGTAAGTTAGTAAATGGAGGTTTGAAGTGAACAAAAAAAAAAAAAAAAATTTAGTAAGAGGGGATATACATACATTTTTCCTAAGTCAGATGACAGTCAGTTATTTGAATACATTTTTCCTAATGAGCATCTCTTGCTGTTTATTAATTTGGGTTGCTAACATATTTTAATAATATGTTGTGCAATTGTTATTGAAAACAAAAGCATGCCATTTTCAATGTGGGTTAACAACGCACTTGTTGTTGTTGTTAAAACATACGGCGAAAATATACAATGTCAGCACTAGTGACTGCGAACCCAATTCGCGGCTGCGTTAAGCGGTTGAATTGTAAACAAATATGCACGCAATGAAACTACCTGGTAGGCAAAGAAACTCATGATGACTTTAATTTAAGGTTATCATGAGTTAATGAAATTTAGTATGAGTTGCGTTATTTCTCACGGTCAGGGTTAAGAACTCTGGCGAAATGTGAAATTAAAGAAATGCAGCAAAAGATGTTTGGGAAAGTAGCATTGAAACTTAGTTTAAGTATTAGTATATAAGTTTTAGTTATTTAGTTCTTAAGTGAGTTGTTATTGGATTAAGAAGTTAGTTCATAAGTTGAACAGTAAAAAGAAATAAAAGTTATAAAAAAGGATAAACTGGAAATGAAGTAAGTGTTGTTATTTATTAAATGTCTTATTTTAGGTGATGAAATAGGTACTTTAATTCACGTCAATGCTGCTTCCTGCTACGGAGTGCATTGTCCAAGTCTTCATAAAACCAAGGCGGCATGAAAAATCGTAACAAGTCATCCTTGAAGTCACACCATCCTTGCCATTGCGTGCGACTGGTGCGATACCATGTCAGTACCTTATCTACCATAAGATGTGATCGCGTTTGCTAGCCAGTCGCGGTTGAACCCGTTGTTCTGCGTCAGCTCTTCGACGCGCTCGATGAAATCCAACGGGTCGCTGGTACCGTCGAATCTAACTGGCCACTTACTGATGCGGTCCATTGCGGTGACCTGTGCCGCGGTTGCGCTTGTGTGACTCATCGCCGTGCGAATGTCCTGCGTGCCTGGTGTTTTGCGTGCAGGCCGTTGTGTAGACTGTGGGGAAGTTGAGTGATGTAGGGGATAACTGCGACATTGCCGGTCTCGTGGTAGGTGTAGACAGCGCCCACGCAGGTGTACCTGCGTTGTGGGTTGTAGGCTGCGTTTCAAATGGGATCAAATTTGTGGTCAACGTGTGGTTTGTGGTGTACGGGACGAACGACAATTTTTGTTGCTCCTGTGGTTCACTAGTGACTGCCGACGGTAATGGTGACGCACTTTTCGTGTGCCTCAGCTCTAGCTTCTCGAGCTTTTCTAGCACGTCGCTGGAAAACCGTCCCGGTACCGACGAAACCAAACTTCGCCGCGTACGCCATTCACCATTTTTCCTAGTTTTCTATTTTAAAAATAAATTCTCAAATTTTCTCAGGGGCTCTTTTATCGCGCTGCGCGCTTTTGTTACACTTTATATATATCTTTTTTTTATATTCGGGGCTTTATTTACACTGTTCGTTTTTTTCCTACTAGAAGTGCTGCTCGCCTTTTTTTCTCTACTTTTTCCACTTTAGTTTTTTTTAAATGTTTCTCTCTATCTCTTTTTTTTCACAGTTGAAAATGTTTTTCTCGCTTCTCTCACTCTATTTTTTTCTCAATGCGTAAATTGTTTTCACGGAGCTCACTTTAACAACGTTCGCTCTATCTCCCTCTCTTTTT
The DNA here is from genome assembly GCA_951804985.1 of Dryomyza anilis. Lineage (NCBI taxonomy): Eukaryota > Metazoa > Arthropoda > Insecta > Diptera > Dryomyzidae > Dryomyza > Dryomyza anilis. The sequence goes on along the minus strand of OX638133.1, from coordinate 52,949,810 downwards.
TCTTTTAGATTCTCTCTGTGTGTTGTTTTTTTTCAGGGGATCACTTGTTGTAGCGACGCGCTGTCTTTTTTTCACTTTTCGATTCTCTTTTTTTCCAGGGGCTCACTGTCTGTAGCGACGCGCTGCTTTTTTTCACTTTTCGATTCTCTCTCTCTCCATTTTTTTTAGGGGCTCACTTGATGTAGCGACGTGCGTTTTTTTTTACACTTTTCGTATTCTTTATTTTTCAGGGGCACACTGTAGCGACGCGCGTTTTGTTTTTTTTCACTTTTCCTATTTCTTAATTTTTCAGGGGCTCACTGTCGCGACGCGCGTTTCTTTTTTTTTTTTTTCACTTTTCGTATTTCACTGTACTGTTTTCTTTGACATTACGCGGCAATTACTAATTGTTTTATTCTTTTAAACCGATTGCATTTTAATGTGTATGCATTTATTTAATTTTTTTATTTCGCATTCCAGGGTCCCTGCTCGAGCGCCATGTAACGCCAGGACACGTTCAGCGGGCTCTAGGTGTTCGTATGCGTTACAAAATTTATATTTTTGCAGGGATCCCCGAGGGTTTTAAATAAAATGCGACGCGGTTTAATTTTTATATATTTTAGAATTCAAGTTTTGTTTTTTTATTTCATTAATTATTAAAAATATATATAAATGTGAATAAAACAATCCTACGTGCGGCAACCTTTGTGCGTAAGAGCGTCCTCGGCGGCTTGTATGCGAGAGAGAGTCTGTCTAGTTCATAACCAGAGCGTATACATTCTTTGCCCCAGCGTCGTAAGTTTATGTTGGGTCCACTTTTTTTTTTTTTTTTTTTGGAATATCTACTAAGATCCATAGCACTCAGACAGACTATATCCATTGTACTGTGAAATCTATTCCCTACAATTTTGTGGTTAATATCACCACGAGCGCCCATGCCCAAGCCGGGATTCGAACCCGAGACCTTCAGAATGCAAGTCAAGCGCGCTACCTCTGGACTGCTGAGGCCGGCTTAGCACTCCACTTAGCACTCGATGCAACCGCAACCCACTTAGCGCATCAAACCATTTTGCATCAAAATGTATCGTCCAGCCTTTTCCTATTTATTGCTAGTTCTTGTATATGTTTAATTGTCAAAAAAGTTATATGTATTTCAATTAATGGAATACTGTTTTTATTATGATTAAACCAATTTGCTCGGACAATAACAAGGCAATGTTATGTGAAACAAAGTTATGAAAAATGGCCCAACCGGAACCTAATGTCCCTTCAAATAAGAAGATCGTACACCCGATATCTTACCTAGTTTAGGCCTCGTCAGATATCAATTTTCTGAAATAATGACATGATATGTTCATGAGTATGGCTAAGCAGAAATCTACCTCCCCTACCCCCTTTATTATTAAGTTAGCTATAACCCTACACGAGCAAATCCTGCGCACGTGCCTGACAATTGCTGACTAAGTAAATTTTCGCCGCTTATTTTGGCAACGACAAAAAAGTGTGTCATCAAACCAACATCATTCACTTTTTGTTCTAACAACAAATAGAATGCATTTAATATTATTTTAATAGATAGCAATTAATATTTAGCAACAGCAAATAGTCACTAGGAAAATATCAATGAACTGCCATAATATGAGTGACTGTATGAGTGATTGACTCTCAACATTCCTCCCCTTAAAAAAAAAAATTCGACTTACAACAATCTTATCCTAACATCTCATACCAATACCTTACACTACTATAAAATACATACTACCGATACTTATTACATACATAACCGCCTACTTCTGCTCCGCAATCACATTTTTGTTCTAACAACAAATAGAATGCATTTAATATTATTTTAATAGATAGCAATTAATATTTAGCAACAGCAAATACCCACTAGGAATATATCAATGAACTGCCATGATATGAGTGACTGTATGAGTGATTGACTCTCAACATTCCTCCCCTTTAAAAAAAAAAAATTCGACTTACAACAATCTTATCCTAACATCTCATTCTAATACCTTACACTACTATACAATACATACTACCGATACTTATTACATACATAACCGCCTACTTCTGCTCCGCAATCACATTGTCTATGTATTACAGCTGTTGTTGTCAGGATATCGTGGTCGGTCTCCGTTGGTATAATGGCGGGTTCTGCTGTAAACTAGTCACTATTGGCATGGGTTAATCGATCCTCATATGTGGTAGCAATACTGGTTCTTCAAGTCCCAGATATGCGTTCTTGCGGTTGTCTTCTGTCTTTCGGACGGCTGCTCGCTCCTCCTTAATAGTGAGTGAAGTCGTCCTCGATCTAGCAGATCCGCGAGCCATTGAGTGGGATTCTTCTCGGAGTCCCGGCTGCTCATGACTCCGTCTAGATTGCTTCTGACACTACGTCCGGGTGCAATATGCTATGCTCAGATTCATGATAGCTAACTTTCTGGTCTGCTGTTTCTGGAGCTCTTTCAGGTTTGTATTCACAATCTTCTTTATTTCACACTATGATAGCACATTATTATATCTATATCAAAATTATCATTCATATATTACCTTATATAATATTGTGTTTTAAAATTTTATAAAATATGCTGTAGTATATACAAAACATTTATGTGTTAAAAAAAAAAAAAAACTTTTTCTTATAACTTAAAATTCTCTTATATTATGAAGATTGACATTATATTATAGTTTGTTGTAATATTTTACAATATAAGCTGTGGTAAGTACAAAATTCATGTGTTATATAAAATGTTTATTAAAGTTTATATTTTTATATTTTAATATCTATTAAACTAATTAGCATAATGAACAAAAAATTGTTTCATAAATATTTTTCCAGAAGAAAAAAAAAATATTTATTCATAATTCTAACAGAATATATTTTATCTGAATAACATATTCTAAACATCTTCCACTTTTTTTTTGTTTTAAACCTTGTGAAGTTTTGTTTATCTTGAAGCTGTTTATTTTAAAAAATGGTCGTTCGACATATTTTTAATTTTTTATTTTTATTTTATCGCAATCTCTAACGAAACTTAAGTGATCATCTTAAGTTTTCGCTCGAGTTCACCTAATACGATTCGTAATACACGTATACAATTGATCAAGTTGCAGACTAGTATTCGTGGTATTTAGTGAAATGCTTAAGAACTATTTTTTATTATTCTTTTCAAACTATTTAATTAATAGCTTAATATTGGCATAAAGTCTTATAGATGTCGACTCTCTTTCAAAGAGTACATCGAATCCTCACACAAAAATATCTGCCGTTCTCATTTGTTTCTATCTTTAATACAATTATATTATTTGAATCGCATTTGTTAATTAACTGCTACTAATTTATATTTTTTAACCATTTTTTTCTCTATATATTCATTTCCTCAACTTCTATATCTCCATTTTTTTCTCTTTCTATTCAACATAAACTTATAATTTATTGCATAGGCTAGTAATTTACCCGAAGTAATACTTAGCAGCTTTAATAAAATAAATTTCAATATAACACTTTTAGAGCAGAATTTGCTAGCTCTAAAAATCTTGTATGTATTTTCTCGCAGTAATAATACTTATATACTTTTATAATATTTTTTTAATCTATTAATTCAATCATAATTTTTAATATTTCTTTTGGAACATGTACTAGCTCTAACAACCTATTTTTCATTCGTAGTAACAGTATTTATATATTTTTATAATAATATTTCTAATCTTTTAATACAATCATATTTTTCCTATAAACCATTGGAGCATTTTTTAGCTCTAAAAACCTACTCGTCAATTATTTTCTCGTCAGCAATTAACATAAATTAATAATTCCACAAAATTCAATTCATAAAAATCTTCTTTTCATTATATTTTAATTTAAAAATTAATAATTTAAAAATAAATTCATAATTCAATTCATAATTCACTTCATAATTCAAATTTCATATGCTAGTGATCTGCACTCGGTAGTACTTAGGCATTTATTCATTATCTCAATGTTATCCAATTTATCTCTTGTAGTTTAATATACTCGTGATATCATTTGTAGGTTTTCTAATATTTCTTGATTTCTTTTTATTGGAAATTGTTCCATCACATGTTAGTAACTTAACCTTACGTAATACGTAGCGACCAGTGGGTACCGTTTTATTTTATTTTTTCCATTCGTTATAAATTTTGTATTTTATCATACAATGCTAAACCTTTCATAATTCACTTAAGAATATATTTCCTCACTTCAAAAATGTACATCAATTTCTAATTATGGTATTTTTTCAACAAATTGCTATGTATTTTCTTTCCCTTTCGCTTTATTAATATTGCCGTTATCACGGGGGTAGTGATGGACAAAACCTAATAGGGACCTACCCAAATTGGTGAAAATTAATTTTTCCTATTTTGATTTTTCATAACAACCATTTCCTCAATTTGAAACACAATAGGGTTTAATGATTTATCGTAGCTCGTTTTAGATTTTTTACCTTATCTCACTATTTCATGCATCCGCTATATTTGATATTTTAATATTTTATTATAATCATCGGCATTATATAGTGGTGAAACTTTGCGTTTGAAATTCATCGGAATATCAGAATCATAACCGTCTAGTGTTTGGAAAGGTGTTTGCCCAGTTGACACATGCATCGTATTATTATGGACATGCATTGCCGAATTTAACCATTGATCCTAATTGGAACCATCCTCCTTAGCAAAAAATCTCAAATATTCTGCTAATGGTCTGTGACTACGTTCTAATGATCCATTGGTCTGTGGGTGTAATGTACATTTTTTTAATACCCAATAATTTGCATGTATCAGAAAATAACTTTGACACGAAATTAGAGCCATTGTCAGTTACTAGCATTTTTGGAATATTGTGGCGTGTTATAGTTTTATCATAAAATGCTTTAGCCACTGTGCTTGACTCTGTGCCTGGTATTGCTTTACAGAACATATGTTTCGAAAACTTGTCTTGAAATGTTAAAATTCCTTCTAAGTCCATTATAAACTTTATCAAATGGGCGCGTTGGTTTATCTGTCAAGACCATTGGCATTTTTGTTAGCTTAGAACTTTTGTTAACTTGACATTTAGGGCAATTTTTTACATACTCATTAATTTGTTTTTGCATACCCTTCCACATATATTGCTTTCTTATTTGAAAATATGTTTTCAGTGTGCCCTGATGACCCCCTAACGACGAGTCGTGAAAATCTCTAATATCTGTTTAATTTTAATTAAAAGCATTTCCATTTGGTGTAGTCTTACAACGGGTTTGAACTGCCGCAATTTCTTTTTCTAATTGTGGAATCCTACTTAATACATCAGCATTTAAATTCTTTTTCCCGGTTTATAAATGAAATCCATCTCGTATTCTGATAACTTGTGCCTAAACCTGGCTAGTCTTGATGTTTGATACTTTAAATTTGCTATGCCACGCAGTGGCTGGTGATCCGTATAAACCTTGAACAAATATGCTCTATAATTTTTTTGTGGCCCATACTATTGCCAAAAACTCTCATGCAATAGTTGAGTACCTTGTTTCTGCTTCATTTAGAGAGCTCTACTTGCAAATGCGATTGGGTGGCTCGCCCTGTGACAGCACTGCTTCTAAAGATTCTTCACTTGCATCTGTTGTCAATACAAAGGATTTTGAAAAATCTGGGTATGCTAGAACATTAGGTGAAATAATTGCTTCCTTAAGTTTAATAAATGAATCCTGGCACTTGTCTGTCCATTCAAAACTGGCATCCTTCTGCAACAGTTTATTAATCGGTAGTGTTAACTTGGTCATATTCTTTAGGAATTTTTTGTAATAATTTACCAAACCTTAGAAGGATTGTACCTATATCTTAGTCTTAGGTACCGGAACATTTTTGACACATTCTATTTTATCGGGATCTGGCATTGCGCCTGATTCCGTGCATTTGTGCCCTAAATTTAGTACTTGACGCCTTGAAAAATTGCATTTTTCCGCATTTAGTTTCAAATTATTTTCCCTTAATTTTTCTAACACCTTACATAGTATAATTTCGTGCTCCATTATATTTTCCATACAATACTATGTCATCCAGATATACGAAACAATCGAGTCCCTGCAATCCTGGTTAATTATTCTTTAAAACATAGCGGGTGCTCCCATCAATCCAAATGGCATCCTATTAAATTCAAAATGTCCCAAGCCCGTGCTCAACGCTGTTTTTTCTCTGTGGCGTTCGTCCACTAGCTCTTGGTGATAACCACTTGCAAGATCCAATGTTAAAAAATACCTACTGTGACCTAATTGATCCAAAATTTCATCAATACGAGGTATTGGGAATACTTGTTTAACTGTTGCATCGTTCAATTTTCTGAAATTTTTTACCAGTCTCCATTTTTATCTGTCCGTCTTTGCCACTCTTTTTAGGCACCAACAACAGTGGTGAATTCCAAGACGACGTGCATGGTGAAATAATATCGTTGTCTAATAACTTTTGCACCTGTTTGTTGATTTCTTCCCTGTGAATATATGGTAATTTATATTGTTTTCGATTAATTGGAGATTGTCCGTCTATTGTGAAGATTTCATGTTTTAAAATTGGTGTACATGATAGCTCATCCCCTTTTAACAGAAATACATCATGGTATGACGCACATATTTTTATCTATGGATGACTTTTCTTCAATATTTGCATTTGGATCCAATTTTAATGAGTCAAATAGTTTGCATATTCTGTGTCGTATGTATATGCTTTGCACGCTATTCATTGTGCCACTCACTAGTTACATAAATTTATTGTAATTTGAAAACTTGAGCTGTATGTGCTTATTCAATGTTATATATTTTTCTGTTTTCTGAAACGTAGATACTATTTTTTCTCACATTTGATATGGTTTTTCCGATATAAATTCTTGGGGAAATTTCTTGTTTTTGAATTATTACTACGGGTATCTTGGTTCGTTATAATGTAAACAATTATAATTATTTCATCTAGATATCTGAGAGGTAGTGTTACAATTTTATTTCTATTCCTATCTATAAAGGTTAATCCCTTTTCCACTGCATTGTTGATTGCGTGGCTCCATAGATTACCTCGTCCAATTATACCGTCTGCCGGAACTCCCTTCGAAATTGATCGAAATTCATTTCAAAATCTAGGAAATTAACTTTATCTATATTACTGGTATCGCATGTGAATTTTTATTTAACTTCAGAATTGTCTCTACAGTTTTTCCTTATATATTTAAAAATTTGTTTTTTGTTTACACCATGTTTTCATAATTTCCTCAATACACAATACAATACGCTGTATTTTATTTCGTCCAATTTCTCGATTTAATTTTGTTGTTTCATATTGTGCTTTCTTAGGATTTCCATTAAAAATAGCGGTTAAGATTAGATTTACAACAAAATTATTTAAATTATTCAAAATTAGAGTTTATTTAAATTGACTATTTGTTTTAAAAACATATATTAAAATTGTTTTATCTTCCATCCAGAGCGGTTGTGTTTGGTTCTAAAACCGGATGCGCCAATGTTAAATGTCGCTATTTCCTGTTAAATAAAGGCACTTCATCTTCATTTTTGCATTTAATTTCGTCCTTCTTTATTGTTATATGACTATTAATTACTTTACAATATATCTGTTCATGTTATGTTCAGCAAAATAGTACAATACACAACTCCACTTAAAACTAAATAACTATAGCTTATATACTAATACTTAATCTAAGTTTCAATGCTACTTTTCCAGTGTATTTTGCTGCTTTTGCCTAGAAACATAATTTTATCCAATCACAGTGTGTTTTGCTGGTTTTTCCCAGAAGCATCATTTTAACCAATCACAAGTTCCGTAAAGAACTCAAGTTCAATCCGCAACTCAAATTCTAAACGCTGACCTTGAAATAGGCAACCCGAGATGACATTCAATCGCGAAGTCATTGATTTGAAGTCATCTTTGTTTCCAAACATATGGCAACACGTGCTTAGTTTCTTCAAGCTAGCAACTTGACGCTGCTGCGAAGTTGGTTTATAGTTACAATTGCTGACTAAGTAAATTATCGCCGCTTATTTTGGCAATGACAAAAAAGTGTGTCATCAAACCATCATCATTCTCTTTATGTTTTAACAACAAAAAGAATGCATTTAATATTTTTTTTAATAGATAGCAATTAATATTTAACAACAGCAAGTACTCACTAGGAAAATGTCAATGAACTGCCACTATATGAGTGATTGTCATAATGCTGACTCTCAACAAAACATCATATAGAAAATTCCAACAAAATGGAAAAGAAATTCATTGAAAATTCCAATAAAATATAGCGTTTTTGGAAAGAACATTAGAAAGTTTATAATACACTCCATGGAAAAGTGTACGATGTGCCGATGTACTCTGGAACCACAGCGTTCAACATCTTTAAGCTTAAATTTGAGACCACGGCTGTAAGTAATCGATGGAACAATGAAGACAGCGTAGCCGCACTTATTGTAACACTAAAAGGTGAAACAACAAAGAAATGGCGAATGTAAAGAAATGGTGTTCGGATACTTGCACATTTGTCATACGTAGTTTCATCACGTGATTTCATAGACAAGTGCAAGATAGATGCGTTCGTGAAACATGAAACAAAAGTACCACAGTGACAATACCGAAAGTGACATTTACGGAAACTGAAACCACAGCTCTAACGCAGAAGACAGCATCAACGTTGTGCCGACCTGTGCCAAAGATCCGTAAAAAAGATGTGGAGAAGGAAGACATACTGCAAGTAATTTGTCAAGCATTAAAAACTGGAGCTAAATCTGAATACATGGCTGCCAACCCAATTTAAAGGTAAATGCTACAACTGTTATACCTATGGGCATATGGCACGTGATTGTCGTAAAAAACGCAAGCACTCAATTATTCAATCCACAGAGGAACACAGGCATGAAGACGGACAGGATCATGTCCAATATAACGACAACTTTAAACAATTTTTAAACTAAAATGAGTCGCGATCTGACTCTCATATCTATTGCCCCAGGATCTCCATTTCACAAATTGCTCTTAAGTCAAATAGCTGAACTGCCAAGGGACTAATTCATTGTGCAGCATATATGGTAACGTTGAATGCGGAAGCTTCACACTCAATAATAAAAAGTAACCTGATTGCAGAGAAGTGGAACCGCTTTTCGTAATAAAGTTGCAAACAGTAACAGGTGAAGAATCGCCAATCAGCAGAAAAGTTACTAAGGACATCAGAAACCAAACTTGATAATTTTTCCAAACCTTAAATTGTTTAAATAAGTAAGTATTCGTGTCTAAAAACAGGGATTGTTCTCTTCACTAAGAAAAGAAGAATGACAGGATTATCTCTACCAGTACTTAAGGGTGTCACCATTCCTCTGTCTAACGAAGTAAAATATCTGGGCTTAATTCTAAATAGTAAACTACTTTGGACAAAACATGTTGAAAATAAAATTTCATGAGCATTTAATGCATTCTGGCAATGCAGATGAATTTTTGGGAAGACATATCGAACTATCACCAAGCAAAACCTTATTAATTTACATGGCAATGATAAGACCGATGATATCATATGCATCGGTAGTCAGGTGGAACAAAAGTGCGTGACAACTAGTCTTGCCAAGATTCAGAGAACCGAGTGCCTGGGTGATACGGGTGCTTTCCCCACTACACCTGGTCCAGCGCTGAATTTTTTTTTAATGTATTTTTATATTGTAATAGTTATAGGAATAATAGAAGCGCCGCAGGCAAAATTTTTGGAAAAATTTCATTGGACATTATCTGTTTTAATAGTAAATTTTCTAAAAATATCCACTCGTTTTTTTATTGACCCTCAAACTAAATTATTTGGATATACGTCGAAAATTTCTGATATATAAATAATATTATGAGTGTAAGAATGTTCAACATAACTAAGAACTTTAAAAGGTAGGTATACAATTAAATGTCACATTTTAATATCCCCACCAAAGTGTAGGGTATTCCATAGTCGGGACCAACCGACTAAAAAAAGTCCGTCCCATATGACCGAACTTTCCCATTTGACCTATTTTTTTTTATTAATTTCATTGGACATTATTTGTTTTAGTAGCAAATTTTCTGAACAGAATTGATTAAATAATATTTTTATTTTCGAAAAAAGGATACTCGTATTTTTAATTGACCCTCAAAATTTCCTTATGAAAGATTCACAAAATATATTGAAAAATAATCAAAAAAAAAAAAAAAATAGAAATAACATCCAAATAATTATGAAATAAAAGCTAACATAATACATCGCATACCAAACTTTCAATAACATAAGTAAAAATCTTACTAAATTGCTGATTAAACTAATGTAGTATTTGGAACATTTTCTTAGAGAACATTTCCCATAATGCTATTTCAACGTAAATTTCATTTTTATTCCAAATATTTCTACCATTTTTCTAATATTTTCTACTCGATTATATTTATTTGACAATATTATGTTATATAAGAATACATGTCAGTTTTCAAAACGAATTTTGGTAAATTTTCCGACTGCTTCCAAATATTTTCATTTGGATATTTTTAAAAATAAAAATATTTATTTTGTAATTGTATGGCTATCTTAAAATAAATATAGGTTATTAAACATTTACAAACTGCTTTTTAAAAAATTTCGAATGCATCCAATTATTTTTTAATTTGTCCGAATCTGATTTTTTAATTTTCTATTTAAAAATTTGTGAAATTTTTCCAATATACCCATACTCGGACTTTATATAATGGCAATTTTATACTATATAGAAATACATGACAATTTTTATGTTTTTATTTTTTGAAAATTTCCGACTGATTTAAAATATTTTCGAATTTATCCGAGTCGGATTTAATACATTAATTCGATAAACTATTCGTGTTAAATATTTAAAATATTACGATTTTTTATCATTTTATGATTTATTGCTACTTAAAAAATTGTGATAGTGCCGAATATATACAAATTTTCGAAATTTTACAACATTTTCAACTCGTGTTTTTCCGAATAAGTCCTACTGGCTGAGCTAGGGTGGGGTGTCACACCCCCCTCACCACCCTATAGGTCCGGCCCTGCATTCAGAGCTGCTTTAAAAGATCATCCAGCCATGGAAAACTTCGACTCGATTTTCTTAAACCATAGAATTGGGTCGGAGCGTCAAAATGATGGTGCTTTTACAACGATCCTTGAAATATGTCCAGTTGAGTTAACCGTATAAAAATTTATTAAACAAAAATAATTAAATGTTTTTAAACAAATTGGAATTTTTACTGAATATAAAATTTTAATTTTTTGACTATTAAAAACAAAACATATAAGTTTAAATGATTTAAAATTAATCAAATTTTCAAAGTATTTTTTTTAGAAAAATAGAATATTGCCACAACTGTTTAAATAAGATAATGTTAGAAGCTGATCCTCCTAAATCGTTCGCAAATATTATTATTTTTCCATTCCTTGGGTTGAAAATAATAATATTTTGACTGAATTTGGTATTCGGATTTCAGGAAAAAATATTTTACAATTGATAACATATTCTTGCTGACGAGTATTGTAAAACTAAAGTGGGCAGATATAAGACTAAACACTCAAAAGTTTTCGTATTTTATGTTGATTTTAAATCCGCTTTTGGTTGTATCAACAGCGAATTTTTATGGTTTAAGCTTCGTAGAGCTTACAGCTATCTTACGATTCACAATATAATTTTAACCAGTTCTTGATGGCATATTTTTAGGGTTAAGAATTATGCATGTTAAACACAGACAGCATTTAATTGTATTGGCACAACACTTAACATAGCCACAATAAATAGGTCACTCTGATCATACAAAGAAATGCTGATTTATTTATTTTAGTCTATAAGTCACTCAGTAATGCTGACTTAGTTATTGTAGCATGATGAAAGTACTCAATTTATTGTTAAATTATAAGAATACGTGGTTAAGTACAGACTATGAATCAATTGTTTCCGATAAGCCGAAGTATCCAGTTCTAAAAAATAGTGATAAGTATAAGTGTAAAATAAGTTAAAAACTAAGTAAAGTGTCTGAAAGTAAAAAGACTCGGGTTTTATTAAATAATAAACACATAAAAAAGAGACTTAGTAAGTATAAAAAGGAACAATGAAGTTAAAGTCCTAGTAGAAGGACATTAACATACAACATTTTGGCGAAGCCGGTTTTCGGACCATACATCAACTCCCAAGGGACGAGAAGGACTGGATGGAGATTAATATTGGTAGAAATTACTATTTTGAATCATGGAAAATATTTTTTGTATTTGTGAGTATTGTGAAAAATAGTGGATAAAAAAATATGTGCGGTAAAAAAAAGTGAATTTGTGATATGAAACAAAAGAAATATTTGGGAATTTTAATAAGCAAAATATAATGGAATTATGAAAATTGACATTTGAAAAAATAAAATAAAAAACAATTGAACATTTTGAAATAAATTGTGGAATAAAATAAACTTTTAATAAAACTGTGAAATAAAATTGTGAAATGAATTACATAAATGATAAAATTTGATAAATCAGGAAATTAAATAAGTAAACTAAATGTTTTATAAAATTGATTAATTGATATATTGAAGAACATTTTTAAAGTAATTGTTAAACAATATAAGTTTGAGAAATTTAATGATAATGATTAACAAAATTATAATTTTAAATAAATTAAATAAAATAAGAATTTTGATACAGCAATGTTTTTATAATGTTACGAAATTAATTTAAGAACAAAACTGGAAAATTAAAAAAAATTGAACAAATAAATTAATTTAGGATTCATAAATAATATGTTGATATGATTTTGAAATATGGATTAAAAAGTTTAAATAATGAAACATAAAAATGTGAGAAATAATTAATGGTTAAAAGTTGATTTAATACGAAACTAGTAAAAACAAAATAAATAATTTATTTAAGAAAGGTAAGAAACGTTAATTTTATGATTAAGTAAATGGAAAAATAAGAAACACTAATAATGGGTACTGAAAATGTATTGAAACGCGTTCATTACGTTGTTCCTTACTTTTCAGGGGCGGAATCTCCATTATTAGAAACAGAATTATATAAATTTATTGAATGTTGTGAAACAGCTAAGCTTAAAATTAAGGAATCAGATAGTGAGGAATTTATTAAATGCGTTAGGTTACGTTTGGAGAGAGATGCCTATAAATTCGTAAGGACAAAACAGTTTCAAAAATAGAAGAATTATAAGAGTTGTTAAAAAATACGTACTTAAATGAAATTTCTTTAGATTCAGAACTAGAAGAGATTAAAAAGGCTTATCAAAATAGTGAAGAGAGTTTGAGAGTATTTGGAAGACGATTAGATGAATTGCAATCCATGGCTTTGGAAATTGCAAGTAAAAAGATAAGTAAGGATGACGTTTTCAGATTAGAATTACAGAGCTCAGTGTTGATCTCTTTTGAAGTAGGGGTGAAGGATCCAACTATAAAGGTTGTATTTTTGGGTAGTAAGTCAGAAACATTAGATGCATTGTTGGAAAAAGCTATAAATGTACAGGCTGTTATGCAGCGAAGTCCAATATCGGAAGAGGATGAATATAATTATATGGAAAAAGCGTAAAATCGGAAAATAAATTGCAACAAATAAATAATGAAAGCAACTATAAAAGGAGTGTTCCAACATGTTCATTTTGTAGTAAATTGGGGCATACTAGGTATGATTGGATTATTAGAAAAAATACGTCTTTATGCTACGAATGTGGAACTTATGGTCACGAATCTAATTGGAGATGTGCGAATAATAATAGTAATATAGGACCGAAAGAGTTAATTGTAGATCAGACGTCGGAGGAGACTGTGATCAAATTTACAACTCCATTGCATTTCCATAGAATAGAGGAGACCAATGAATTAAAATATGAATTAAAGGAAGAAGAAGGTGATCGCATAATATGCAGTGGGCATGTAGATGGCTTGGATTTATCTAATGTAAGTGACGTTTTCATTGAAGTACCTTGCGAGGCAGCTAAAAATGGAAGAATTATTTTACTGGTAGACTCAGGAGCTGATGCCAGCATAGTAAAAGAAAATGCAATGACAAATTTGCCAGACTTTAACGAAAATATACAAAAGGATTTAAAAGGAGCTTTTGGTGGTGTGTTAGAACATTAGGTTCCACCAAAGTCCAACATAGGAACATAGAGCGCTTAAGTTTAATGCTACACGTAGTGTCACTTAAACAAGGCGTACCAGCTGATGGAATAATCGGACGTGACAATTTATGGAATCGATCTGTATGCGATAGACAAAACAATAACATTATTTGATAAACATAAAAACCATATTATAAAACTACCAATGAAATCGCAGACAGAAATACAAAATATTTTTTACAATCAACAAATTAAAATTCAAGCAAGAACCGCAAAGATAGTATCATTACGTTTAAAAACAAAAAAAAAATTAGCTGAAAAAATTTAGCTGAACATGAGCTTAGGCTGAGTAGAGTATTGCAAAAATTAAGGGAACACAATCTAAAACCATTGGGAAGGTTATATCACATGGGAAATTTTAAAGTAGGTGTTATTATGATAGTTGGGATTATCAAAATTATAGTCGGTCTAAGCCGACTATAAATACCCTACACATATGTGTGGTTACCATTCAAAGTGATATATAGGTCACCAGGGTATACGAATCCTGAAAATAACTACAAACATTCAATCGCTGAAGAATTTCCATTCATTTGATACCCATATTTACAAATGGGTAGGTGTACCGAATTTCGATTTTTTTTTTGTCAACCACAAGTCTTTTCGCCGGAAAACATTATTATCATGTATTTGAGCATGATATCAATATATATTTGACCAAAAAAGTTTACCTAAGCACGTATACATAAAAATTGATCTTTATATGTACATTTTATATGAGGTATTTGAACATAAGTGGTCGGATCATAGGTCACAATGGACCGATCTCGCCAAACATACAGCGTAGGTATATTATTAATCTAAGTTATAAGTTTCATTTATCTAGCTCTTCAATTTTAAAAGTAGTAGGGATTTCAACAGACAGACGGACAGACAGACGGACAGACGGACATCGCTAAATCGACTCAGGAGGTCATGCTGATCAAGAATATATATACTTTTCCATACCGGAGATGCTTCCTTCTGGGTGTTACAAACGGCGTACCAAACTGAATATACCCTTTCACTCTTAGTGTAGGGTATAATTAAATACGGAAAAATGTCAGTTTTTGCGTCGCGAAATTGTCTATTTAGGACATAAATGTTCGGAGCTTGGTGCCATGCCAGATCCCTCTAAGGTTGAATGCGTAAAAAATATTCCGGTGCGGAGAAATAAAAAATAAGTGCAAGCGTTTTTGGGATTAATTAATTATTACAGAAAATTTATAAGCAATATGGCAAAATTATCATTACCAATTAATAAATTACTTAGAAAAGATGTTAAATTCACTTCGACAGACGATTGTCAAAGTTCATTTATTAAATTAAAAGAATCAATAATTTCACCACCCATTCTCGCATATCCAGATTTTACAAAACATTTTTTACTTACAACGGATGCAAGTAACGAAGCAATAGGTGCGGTACTATCGCAAGGCAAAGTAGGGAGACCGAATAATAGCATTTGCTAGTAGGGCATTAAATGGAGCAGAAAAAAGCTGAAATTACTCCACCATTGAGAGGGAATTTTTAGATATATGCTGGGCAACGAAAAATTTGAGAGCTTATTTTCTAGGCCGACATTTTTAAATTTATAAAGATCATCAACCATTACGTAGCACAGCGAATCTCAAAGATCAGACTTCAAGGTTAGCACGTTTCAGACATAAATTATCAGAATATGATTTTGAAATATTTTATAAACTAGGTAAACAGAATTTGAACGCAGATGCATTAAGTTGACTTCTACATCCAGAACCAGATTACATCTAAGACCACACAGAATAAATTAGATAATCAAATTTCAAAAACAGAACGACTAGTGAGCACGCCTGTACTGGATGAAATCACAACAGACACAAATAAGGAATTAAACTCAAGTCAACTAATAACTGACCCAGAGGAAATTAAAACTGTTATAAAAGACTTTCACGACTCAGCATTAGTAGGTTACCAGGGTGCGGTGAAAACATTTTTTAGAATAGAAAACAATTTAAGTGGAGAGGTATGCAGAAACAAATAAAAGATTACGTTAAGAACTGTCAGAAATGCCAAGTAAATTAAAGTTCTAGGCTTACTAAAATGCCATGGATACATGGATCTTGTAGGTATTTTACCGGAAACTATATCTGGAAATAAATATATTAACTTTTCAACTATCAAACTATTAACTTTTCAAGATGATTTTTCAAAATATATGTGCTGCTTAGCTATCCCAGACGCAGAAACAAGCACTGTAGCAAAGGCATTTTACGACGAAATCATTACGCGACATAACATACCAAAAGTATTGATAACCGACAATGGTTTGAATTTTGTTTCAAAATTATTTTCGGACACGTGTAAATTGTTAGGAATTAAAAATTTACATATTACGCCACATCATCCCCAGGCCAACGGATCTTTGGAAAGAAGCCATCGATCTATAGCAGAGTATTTACGAAATTTTGCGAAAGAGGATGGGTCAAACTGGGACCAGTGGTTAAATACAGCAATGCATGTATGCCTTTCCGTACTTTATACGGTTACGATTTTGAAATTCCAACCAATCTTAAACGCAAATGCTCACCAGTATATAATACCGATGATAGCAACAAACTATTAAAATACCAAATTCAACGCACACACGAAATCGTACGACAAAATCAAGCAGAGTCAAAGAAAAATCTAAGCAAAGCTATGATAGCTCATTACACCCAATAACATTCAAAGTAGGCGATCAAATTTTACTAAAAAATCAAAATAGGAAAAATAAATTTTCACCAGTTTGGGTGGGACACTACTACGTACTTTCAATAATAAGCCCTGTAACGACTGAGATTTGTATCAAGGGTAAAGCGAACAAATTTCCTAATAATTTGTTAAAAGCATACAACAGTATAGGCACGTAGAATTAAATAAACACTGTCTGCAACAAGAACCAATAATTTTTAACATCATTGAAATAAAGTCAAATAGTTAGTGCAGGACAGAATAGCTAAGTATTACATATTGAGAATGGCTGGTATTGCTTCGTGTACTAACGAATTTGAAACTACAGAATAAATAAAGAAAAGAGAAAAAATATATTTTTTTTTAAATGTAGATATTAAATAAATTAATTTTAAATAATTTATAAAATCCAAAAAATTTCAAATTAATATTGCCGAAATACAAATCGCAGAGAAAATAGCTATGGATTAATTGAAGATGACTAGCATTGAATATAAACAAATAACAAAATCAATTTATTATTTGCGGTACGAATTTGCAAGGAATAAAAATTACGCTGTCATTAAAATTGCGATAGGTCAGTACCTACCTCATTGTCATTTTAAACAAACAAGTTCATTGCACATAGAGCGCAATGCTCCCTTGGACTTGGATATATTTATATGCCAACCGATTAAATGCATTTCAGCACTTTACAGGCAGAAGCCACTAACGTACTGGAAATGAAATGAGATACGGTAGTGCAGCGACAAAAGTGCCTAATATTTTTTTATCAATAACACAATTTTCATTCATGAAACTAAATATATTAATGCAGATATGCATTAATATAGCAAACTAACAAACGTTTTAAATTCATCATTACACGGTAATGAAAATAAATAAGTACAGCTGAGATGTACAAAATAAAATATTTAACAACTTAATATAGCAAATACATTTATATAATGCTAAGAAGTCGCGCGCGCTTATTTCCTAATACATAGAAAAATTCATAGTTAGTGCATGAGTAAATAGCTAAGTATTACTGAATATGACTAGCATTTAACCATGTACTACTGGGATTCTATATAAAACAATTTGTGTTACAACAATACAGAAACATATCTAAATATATGTTTCCAAACTAAATCATATAGTACACGTTAACACATAAGTATATTAACTACTATAACTATTTAAAGTATAATTATGGCCAACGCCTTAACAATATGTATTAAGGGGTAAAATAAGAAATATTTATAAGAAAACTACACAAAATTATTCTTCTCTTTTCAATAGGAAATAAAGAGCGAAACCAATATAATGATTAGAATTGTCACACTGGTCCTGATGTTGGCAGCCAAGGAAGCAGTCAACAAGATTATTCTTTGAGAAGACAACTGATGATTTGTTCTACAATGATGAATGAACGATAATAGATAAATGTAAACCGCTACAACTAAACGATTTCCTGGAGCTGAAAAACAAATACATAATTACGGCAAATACAAGCACCAATGTAAATGGACCCAGCATAAAAATATCGTGTTTAGCAGCAACACGGGAAACCATGGCAATAATAGCCACGCTACAGAAAAATGAAGAAATAATAAAGCGCATAATAAAGAGTAACCGGCAAAAGAGATCACTCAATTTTTTTGGCGAAGGACTTAACTGGGCTTTCGGACTGATGGACAATAATGAAAGAGAGACTATCTATAAACAACTCAGAACTATTGATGATAATGAACATAAAACATACGAAATTATGAAAAGACAAATTACGGTGATTTCATCAAATTATAACAAGATAGCAGAACCTTTACTGAATTCCATGAAGGAAGTCGAAAATATGCAAAATGTGTTAAACAAGAAGAAAACAAAAATACATCAATGAAAAAATAAACCAACAAGTTAGTCATTTACAATTCATGATGTATACATTGGAAATTCAATATACAATTAATGCAACCTAATCGAAATTCAAGAGGAGCAGCTGATGGAAATGGCAATCATAGATGATCTATACAAGGGACGATTACACCCGACAATTATAGACAACAGCGAATTATGAAAAATCATTTGAAATGCATCGTGCATCGACAGTACGAGTTTTCCCAGACACAGACGGCATAATAATAGTCATCAAGACACCACTGCCTGATGATTTGTTGTTCACATTATATAGAATTTACCCAATACCCACAAAGATTAATGAAGAATGGAATGCATTGGTTAAAACAACATATGACTACATATCTGAAGCAGAAGACCGGAGCAAGAACATAGGTCTAACGAATGAAGCTTACAACCTACAAAACAAAGAAATGATACTAACATACGAGTTTACACATCAAAGCATTAGAAATATAACAAACAAGAAGGAAGAACATACGGTTATGATAGAAAATCTACAAGACAATTGTTCATCATAACCGTATTCAAATATATCACAAACACCATTATCGATCTTGGTGTCAGATCATAGCAAAATAAGATCAGCATTAAGAAATGGGCATCGGGATTTCGTCGAAATATTAGTACAATTAAATGATAACCAGGAACGCAAAGAATTACTTAATCGTCAAAATGAAATTACGAACAGCGGTATGTCTTAAGGCTTATTAATGCTGATATAAATAATAATAGCAACATATGTACTATACATACATTATTACTCGACAATTAAAAATAAAGCAACAATAAAAACCGACGAATTTAATACAAATAAATTACCAATAGCGACAATAGATGTAGAAGCAGCCAAGGCACAAAATCTTGAACTGGTGTCAAATACATTTCCCTATAAGAAATCGCCACTCGAAAAAATCGGGTCATTGCGGAAATCAAAAACGCAGAAACAAAACACCAAAGCGAATACGTCAGAAACAACAACAACGCATCATCAAACTACTACAGCGATACAGCAGTCAGCAACGAAAACATCGGGACCAGGTTTTTATTATATAGAATTCGAAATTACAACTATCAATTACTAATATCCATTAAGTATTAGATAAGAAAAGATCATAACTTCATAACTAATATAAACTCACTTAATTTTTTTTTGTTACTCTTAATAAAAAATAGATATAAACGTAATTTGTACCACATAATTTACACCACATAAAATAATTTTAGAAATACCACATAAAATTTGTAAAAGGAAAAATTATTATTCTTTTTAATAATAATTTTCTCTTCAGACATAGACAAAAAACTATTATTATTTTTAATAATAATATTTTTCTTACAATAAGGTAGGTATGTTGTGTATAATAATTGTATAGCCTACTGCTTTCTTACGATTCACAATATAATTTTAACCAGTATATTTTTCTTGATGGCATATTTTTAGGGTTAAGAATTATGCATGTTAAACACATACAGCATTTAATTGTATTGGCACAACACTTAACATAGCCAGTATAGTACGCCCACAATAAATATGTCACTCTGATCATACAAAGAAATGCATATTTAGTTATTTTAGCCTATGAGCCACTTAATAATGCTGACTAAGTTATTTTAGCATGATGAAAGTACTCAATTTATTGTGAAGTTATGAGAATACGAGGTATTATGTAGAAGTTAAGTACAGACTAGGAATCAATTGTTTCCGATAAGCCGAAGTATCCAGTTCTAAAAACTAGTGATAAGTACAAGTGTAAAAACCCTTTAAAAACGAAATAGAGTGTCTGAAAGTAAAAAGACTCGGGTTTTATTAAATAATAAACACATAAAAAAGAGACTTAGTAAGTATAAAAAGGATCAAGGATGTTAAAGTCCTAGTAGAAGGACACTAACATACAACACCACAAATACGAAAGGTGTTTTCCACAAAGACCAAAATTGTTTCCCACAAACATTTTAAAATTTGATAGTGTTTGCCAAAAAGACTTGAAGTGTTTCTAGCAAATATTTGGAGTGTTCCTCAAATTCAGTCAAAGCAAAAAGTTTTTTTTTATGGCGGCAACCACTCATTGACGCGACATGTCGAATAATGTAGAATTCCAGGGTAGTCGCGTAAACAAACGTCTGTCAAAAATAACCTAAAACCGAATGTCCGCTACGAATACTAATTTTTAGCTATATTGAGATCCGTGCGGAATGGTATTCACTCTTGAATTAATAAAATGTAGCTTCGAAAATTCGAAATCAGCTGTTTATGTCAAATCAGTGAAAATTTACCAAACAAAAATTAAAATCATTTGTGTTAAATTTGGAACAAATTGTTAAAAATTTTACGTTTTGAAGAAATTTGTTATATTGTCTGCAAATATACCCATTTCCCATTTTCATTTTTGTTAAATCAAACACAAATGAAATGAATTATTTTATGTTTTATCTTAAAAACACGTAGCGGCAAGTTAACGCACATGCCGTGCTGAATTCGTGCAAGACACTAAATAACATTTTATAATTTTTATATTTTTGTTAAATCAAACACAAATGAAATAAATTAATTTTGTGCTTTAACAGAAAAATACGTGTTTTTATTTGCAATAAGTACAGTAGTTTCATGTTAATTCGTGAAGTTCCAATATTTGGCCAGCTCACACTTGTTTTATAAGTATGTAGCTGGTGGCCGTCTCCATCACAGGACTTAAAGCATAAACAGCAAATGATTTTGCGGCAATTGTAATTATTTCATATGATCTCGAATTACAGCAAAAATTCATTAATTAGTCCATTGTACTAGGATATCATAAATAATAATCAAATTCATAATGCGTACAACAACAACTTGCGCTATCTATTTGCAACGACAGTGTCAGTGCTCGCTAGACTAGGACTGTAAGTGTGTTATTTTGTTTAAACGTGATAATCAAAAATGTATTGTTCTTGCTCTTGTTCTAGCATTTTTTTGCAAGAAAAAGATCGAGATTTTCTTGCAAGAGCAATTTAAAAAGTGCAATAACAAGAGTAAGTGCAAGACTAACACTGCAAGAAAAGCAATAAATGGAGATGTGTATTTTTGTTTTTCTTGATTTTCAAGGCTTAAGAATATGAGCATCTTAAAAATAAGGACTATCACTTTTGAAGCGGTAAATGGAATGCAACTCCGAAGATAAAATATACAAAACAATGTTCTTCTCTTTTCTTCGCTACGCTAGTTCGTTCGTCGTTTGTGCATATGCACTGAAATTTTACACTATTATTTTTTTTTTACTTTTATGCATAGTTTTTTGTTAATTGTAAAATCAGTTTTTCTTAAGTTAAGTTCTATATTTCATTTATACATTTAACTTATAAACAAAAAAAAATAATATATGAACATTTTAAGTGTACCTTATTTGCTGATATTGATTTAGTGTTTTTGTTTTTCATAAATCCACTGATTCATTTGAAACACAGAAAACTCGTTGTTGTTGTTGTCAATTGAATGGCTGTACTAGACAATACATGTACTAGACAATACTGTTTTGAAGTGAGAAAATTACTGTTTTTTCCATGTTTTTGTTTTTATTAAATAAAACTACACAATATTTCAGAAAAAATACATTAAAAAATTTCTGAAGATAAGTTTTCATTTAATAAAGCTGATGTTATTTTTCCTCCCTTTTTGTATTAAGGATATTCTTCCATACAAAACATGAATTTTAACATGCTCGCTATAGTCAAAGGTTTTTCAACCCCTTCAGAAATAGTAATCTCCACTTATATTATTTTTTTCTGCTACTACCTAAAAATACATTTTCAATTAATCATCGAAAGAGAGAAGGACGAATTAACTTTTGTGGTTTAAGATCCCAAAACTCTTAGAAGGCACACAATTAAAATGATCACTTAAAATTATATAATTAAAAATTCGTCTTAAGCCTACTTCTACACGGATAGAAAAGATTTGTTTGAATATTTTAATAATTAATAATAATAATAATAATTAATGTTAATAATAATTCGAAATCACCATATAAATAATAGGAGTAAAATTAAATTACATTATAATTGAATTGTATAATTATTTTGTTCAGATTGAAATATTATTATACGAATATTTAAACATAAATTGCTTTAATCGTATGTTTGTAATTTCTGCTATTTAAGACATCCAACAAAAAAAAAGTTCTTTGAATTATAATTGTTTATTCGTGGGTGACAACGAATGATAAAATAATAGAATTAGTATGATAACGCATTAATTATAAGTATGTTTGGCATTGCGAAATCACAATTCAACGCTGCATACTTTTAGCACTCAGTAATACTAACATTAAAACTTTTCATACAGTTCAAAATTATTTTTGTTGGATGAATTTGCTTAAGTACCGCCAATCAATGTTAATACCAGATAGAGGCTGTTTGTGAAATATCCAATTAATTCGTAATTCACTGAACTTAAAACAGAACAATAGATTGAAATAAATTTATTAAGTATAATTAAAAGATATGTAATAAAAAAATAGTTTATGTTTATGTTAATAATTATATAATATAAATAAAAAAAATGTAATTTAAAAAAGGAAAAAAAATGAATATATTGTATAAAATAAATATTAGCACTAAATTTACTTTTTTTACATTACATAAAATGTAAACATCAATATGTTTACTCGTAAATAAAATGTTTTTCACATTGAAACATATATATTTTTGCAACAACGCCGAAAATAATTCATTCTGAACATAAATATGTTTTAACGAAAAAAATTTTTGTTTTTGTGCTAGTTTTTGTGCTAGTGGAAACATTATCTGGAAATATTTACCAATTATTTGGCTCGGACAATTCACAACATGTATTGTGTATACACCACAAATTAATAAAATTTTTATTATACAATAAAGAATATTAGTAAATGCGTCGCAGATAACTTTTAAGACTTAATTTGGACGAAGAGAGATTGAAAAAAGAACAGTTGTTTGCAAAGGTACATATGCGATTAAAAGGAGCACCTGTACCATAGTTTGTTCTATTAAAAGGTACATACAAAATATTAGTATTAGTACGAATACTTCAACGATTGTCATTGATTTTAAAATAGTTTAAGAGCTCAGGAGAATCAATTATTCCTGTAGATAGCTGATGTATATAGACTATATCTGCATTTTTTTCTCCTTACTTCTAAGGGTTGCAGACCAATTAAGATCATACTGTCTGAATAAGGTGGTAGATTATTACGATCTACCCAATTAAAATGGTTCAATCCAAATCTATTAAATCTTTTTTTGAATTCTTTCAATTCGGCTAATATGAGATTTATACATTGGTGACCAGACTTCAGAAGCGTATTCAAGGTGTGGTCGTACCAATGTGGTATATAATGTTTGTGTCACTAATGTGTTGTTGAACTCTTTGGCCCAACGTTTTACAAATCCCAGCATTGCAGAAGTTTTACTGAAAATTGCAATCAATATGAACATTAAAAGCTCATCATCAAAGACTATCCCAAGATCCTTAATAAAGTCAACTCGGTGTAGAGTTCGATTAGAAATTCTGTAATTAAAACATAATTTTGATCTTTTGCGAGTAAATGATAATAATAATAGTTTGGCACTACAGTCCTTATAAGAAATTAGTCCGAGCTCTCTCACCATTTTGAGTTGTGCGTGTTATATTTGTACTCAAAGTGGTGGGACCTACAGTTTATTGCCGAATCCGAACGGCGGGTGTAAGTTTTTTCATAGGCAATGTTTTACTCTCGTAGGTTTGCCATTTACTGCCGAGAGGTAGCGCGGTATAGAACAATTTTTCTATGAAAAGATGTTGTTAGCCCCAGTCCAGGCTTGAACCGGGGACCTTTTGGCTCGCAGTCCAACGCACTAACCACTGAGCTACCGCGGCTACGTAAATGATACTGTTTGGCATTTGCTTGCATTTAATATTAAGCTGTTTTTTTGAAACTTCAAATCTTCCTGAAGTAATTCACAATCGTCATCTTTTTTTATTTCTTTATACTGTTTCATATCGTCAACATATATGAGCAAACGAAAACTGGTGATGCTATGTGAAACGTCATTTATGGCCAATATGAATAATAAAGGTCCTTAGTGACTACCCTGAGGCACACCAGATGTTGCGATAAAGGCAGATGATAAGCAACCACGAAAACGTATTTGATACGAGTGTGTATTCAGATAAGATTTCACCCAGTCTATAAAATACTGAGGAAACCCTGGAAGTTTCAATTTATATATAATTAGTTTGTGTGAAAGTTTATCAAAAGCTTTACTGAAATGAGTGTAAATGCAATCAACTTGGTTTCGTGATTCAATTGAATCTACGTAAAGCTAGTAAAGTCCAGGAGATTAGAGACAGTTAATCTACTGTTTATAAAGCCATGTTGACGGGTGTCAATAATATCATGGCAGTATTTATTATGGAATGATACACCCCATTCGTTCGAAAAGTTTAGGAATGCAAGTTAATTTTGCGATTGGTCGATAGTTATTGATGTCTCTTTTGCCTCCCTTTTTAAATACTGGAGATATAAAAGATAATTTCCATAAGTGAGGAAAAAAACTTTCATAAAGAGATTTATGAAATAAGAAGGCCAATGGCTTGCACAAGGAAGAACTGCATTTTTTTAGTAATATTGGTGGAATACCATTAGTACCAGCGTTAGTATCTTCTTTTAATTGGCTCATTTCTTCAAAAATAAGCTCAGGTGGGAGTATAATTGTTCCAAGGGACGTTTTAGGTAAAGATCAATCGTAATTAAAATAATTTAAATCAGGACTATAATAGTCAGTACTAAATGATTTTCGAAAAAGATTGGCAAACAGTCTACATATTATATTAGGATCGTAACCATCACTCGAAAACCATCACTCTTTTTTTTTTGAAATTAATAAAAGACCAGAATTTATTTGGATCTCAGTTTTAAATTCATTTGTATCAAATAATCGCTTTAAAGACTGGCACAGAGCTTATTGAAATGCTTGTAATTCTACTATAGTTGAGTAGATCATCCGTATTTCGGAATCGAATATACTTATTCCAGGCTCTATTACGAGTATTTCTTAAATGTTTTTGGTCTTTGTTGTACCAAGGATAGAATAAAGATGAGATACGCTTTTGTTCAATAGAAACAGAAAGTGAAATGCATTCAAACATAATTTTATAAAAGTTTTCGGTAATTATATCCAAACGTTCAGAAAATATACAGGCGTTATGGTCATTAAATTTTAGATCAATTAGTCTTCAAAAGATCATAATCAGCTTTTCTAAAATTAAAATAGAGCTGATCGTCCGTCACTAGGTCAGGAATTACTTCATCCGCTTGGTAAACTATACCAAGAGGAGGTTGGTAGTTATCTATATTAGATAGAGAGTAATTGGCATTTGAAACTATTGTTTTTGATGAATCTGTCGTGATAACTAAATCCAATTGTTTGTGTTGGTGATTTTTTATACAACTAACTTGTTGTAAATCGGAACAGATTGCATCAACAAAAAGTTGATCAAGTCGAGAAGAGATTTTAGAAGCATTAAAAAAAGTTTCATCGTCAGATAGCGACCTAGATATATTAGGCAGATTAAAGTCACCCACCAAAATAATATTATCGCTGGGATTCAGATTACTTATAACAAATTCAATCGATTCATGAAGTGAGTCAGAAATCTCTATTGGACTGTTCGGAGGAATATAAGCATTAAGTTTGTATAAAAATGCTTTATTATAACAAACTTTAACACAAATTAGTTCAAGATTGTTGTTATTATACGTGGGAATCTCGAAAACATTACTAGAATAAGTTTTATTTATTGCGAGAAGGACTCCTCCTCGGACAACACTATCAATAGTACTGAATCTATCCTTACTAAAAATTTCAAAGTTATTATCAAGCAGCTCAATATTTATATCTTGGGTTTAGCCAGGTTTCAGTAAGTGCTATTATATCAAAATTAATACTCTGTGAACGTAAAAATAGTTCACGTGTCTTAGAGCGCAATCCCCTTACATTTTGATAGTAAAGGGACAAACTTCTTATTTTTTGTAGAGCTTGAAGATTGTGTATTATGACTTCGGTAGGGTTTGTGTATTCTTTTACTAGAACGATTTGAGGCCAAAAGTCCGAGTTACAAACTTTATCAAACCACTCGGAACCAAGTGTTAATTTGAAAGACGAGTGCGAATTATGTTAGCTTGTAAATTTATGGAATTTAATATAGGCGGTATTTGGTAAGTTAGATTTTTTTTAAATAGGCTAACAAGTCATCAGAACTATTAGCAGGGTCAATTTTGGAGACAAAAATATGATTAACTGTTGGAATTGCTCTAAGTGTATTTATGTTTGTAACGGGAGGTACCGAACGTAAAGTAGTGGTAGTTGTGCTGGTATTAGTAGAAGAAGTGAGTACAGGAGTGCAAGAAATATTGTTGTTGCTGGAAATAAAACAGGAAGAGTTAGAAAAGGATACTGTGGTGTTAGGAAGAGAATCTCTGGGTACACCGAAAAAATTACTGTAGTAAATTATACTTCATTTATGACTTAGTTTAGAAAAAATGCAGTTCTACTACATTTTGTTTTTTTCGTTTTTTAATACATTTGTATTAATTTGTCTGGATTTTACTACACAATGTATTAGAAATTCGTTTTCTAAATATTTCTGAATATGTAGTAAGTATTTGTTTTCTGTAGTTTTTATTTTTGAAATACATCATAGTACATAAAATGTATTATGCAATTATTTTGTTTATTATAGTTTAATATTAAATTATAAAATATTTACATATTATTATAAATTCTTCAATAAATTATATTCTATAATTTTATTATAAATTCCCTGTATACAAAAATATGTATCACTTAAAGTTCCTTGTTTTTATAAAAATTGGGTTAAAATTGAATTTATTATATAAAATCCTAAAATTAACAGCCCTATTAAAATGTCTCTAAATATGAAAACATAATTTACTTTCAAAAACAGTAAGTTTTGTTTATATTTTTAAAAACAAATGTTTAGCGTTACCAATAATAAAAAAATAATTTCCAATTTAAAATAATATTCGAATGTATATGGAAGACTTGTCAAAAAGCCACTAATTTGTTAAAGCTGTACACCGAAAAAATTACTGTAGCAAATTATATACATTTTATGTTTTTGTTTTGAAAAAATATATTTCTACTACATTTTGTTGGTTTTTAAATACATTTGCCTTTATTTGTATTACTTTTTACTACACCATGTATTGAAAATTCGTTCTCTACATATTGCACAAACTGTGTGGATGTTTTGTTTTTTTGCTTTCATTTGAATTCGTGCGGGATCACTGACGAACGTATTACGAAAGGTCGTCCCTCGTGCAGGTATAAACGAATTCTTTGGTTTCATATTGCATAAACTGGGTTTTGTTGTTGTTGTTGTTGTTTTTATTTTGCACACGACGGATAACTGCGAAAGAGGTATATAAATAAACCAAAACTGTCCATAGCATCTGACCGAACCGTCTTATAGAGAGGTGACCATAGAGCTGCCACCTAAGTTTACCGCTGAATATTTTTGGTTTTAAAACTTAGTTGTCAACTCTGCAGTATACAAATATTGCCCGCAGCTGGAGATGAGTAGTTTGCTGATGTGGCGCGCCATGACGTTAGCATTGAGACTGCAAATTTTTGTTGTTTTCAATGTTCGCTCTCTCATTTTTCGATCGCCGCCTGTATTCTGTTCAGGCAGTAATAGTTGATATGACATCTTTATGGTTTTACCATGGTATGGTTTTACCATCGCATGGTTTTACCATAGCATATTATTCTTATGTGTTTTAACCGAAAAGAAATACTTAAGTGCTTGCCATTCCTTTGTAGATTCCATTTGTGGTTGTGGGTAACAATCTTTAGTTGTATTTGTACTATACAACTAAATAGTTTTCAGATTTATAGTTCTTGTAAATATAAATATATATATATATATATATATATATATATATATATATATATATATATATATATATATATATATATTTATATATATATATTATTATTAAAGTTTCAATTTTTAAAAATTAAATAATATCGATATGTATAGAAAGAACAAAATATATCATGTTTATATATATATATATATATATATATATATATATATATATATATATATATACATATATATATATTTAAACTTTTTTATTATATAGTCAAATTCAATTGCTTGACCTAGTACTTATACTCCATTTCCAATTAAATTAAATTTACATAAATTTAAATGAAGTTACACGGAATTTGTAAATACCAAATATTAATAATTTTTTCGGACCGAGAATTTTTGTGAATGGGAATATTTACAAAAGTACATATAATATATAATTTTCTTTTAATTAGCATGGAGACATTAGATTTTATAGGGATACATTTTTGACTTATTTCTATATACAAAAAGGTATAAATATTGATCATTTTAAAAATACATGTTTTAATTCCACATAACTTCCATACTATTCGTGATTGCTAGAATTTATATTTATTTTGTATATATTTTGATATCATAAATAAAAAACTTGCTGTTTCCAAATCTAAATCGTTTATTATTTTTTCTGTATTTTCTATTGATTGTCTTGATATATATATATATATATATATATATATATATATATATATATATATATATATATATATATATATATATATATATATATATATAATTTATATAGTAATGATATTTGCGCTGAGCATTATTTTAAAAGTATTTTTAACTTTTCTGGATAAACAAAACAAATTGAAAAAATAAATTAAAAAATATTAAATAAAATATATGTTTTAATATTAAACGTTTTAAATGCGAACTTTAAGGATCCAATAGCGCCCCACGTTTCATTTAAAATCATAATTTCAATTCACATTAAAAACGTTCTATATTAAAAAATAAAATTTGTACCGAACAGACAGACAAATAAGCAACCTAATAAAAACGTTATAAAATTGATCTATTTTTATTACTCAATCTTTAAGACTTACATTATGTTGATTAAAAAAATATATATCACAATGGATCCCTATGGCTCTATTCATTTGTATAACCTAATTAAACGAATTAAATGATCATGACTTTGTAGAATAAATATATACTACAATATCCATTATAGTAAAATTCACCTTGAATTAAGTATGTGTCAATGAATTAATGCAGAAGTGCATTTACTTGTTTACAACAAAAAATTATCCACCAAAAAATATATGTCTAATAATAACATTAATTCATATAGCCATGTTTTAAATTACAATCTTCGTTCCTCAACAAAGTTTCAAATTGAACCCTTTGTTCATCACAACAACAAACATTAATACGTACATATATGTACGTTTATAAATATTCCCATTAAAAAGGCTTACTCCGAAATAATTATCCCAACAACAATATGATTTGCAAATTTACTCTTTACGGCTACATGCCTTCATAGCATACATATAATATTTATGCGTGTTAAAATGTCATCCCAATGGCTCCATGCTATTATAATGTATATAGTATACATATAATATACCTAAAATTACACTAACAACTACTCTGTTAAAAAATGATCCCTATTGAAAACAATAACAACACCTCTGTTAAAAAATTATCCTCATGGCGCCTTATGGCTCCATGGAGCCCCTTTGAGCCAGAACCGGCGCAAACATACTACTGTCCCATGTTAAAAAATACTCCCTATGAAAACAATTAGAACGCTTTTGAGAAAATATTATCCAACATGGGTGGATAATATTTTCTCAAAAGCGTTCTAATTGATTTCATGAAATTAATTAGAACGCTTTTGATTAAATATGATCCACACATCTTAAAAAATACTCCCTATGAAAACAATTAGAACGCTTTTGATAAAATATGATCCCAACTAAAATACACTAACAACACCTCTGTTAAAAAATGATCCTCATGGCGCCTTATGGCTCCATGGAGCCCCTTTGTGCCAGAACCGGCACAAACATACTACTGGCGTTGAGATTTTCAATTGTCTTGTCAAATTCACTTGATTTATACAATTTATTTACTTGTTAATTTTTGTTATAATATAATTAAAAATTTATGTTATTGGATTTTTAGTTCTTGTGTTAATAATTTTTTTTTTTTTGAAGACATTGAAAATATGTAAAATAAACAACCTAAATACAATTAGTGTTCAAATTCTATACGTTTTGATAATTAATATGCAGTTTAAGATATTTGTCTACCATCTTTTATTTAATATTTAAAAAGTAAAATTTAGCAAGATTCTTGCCTTGCTCTTGCAAATGATCATCACTAATTACAACTATTTAGACGTTCGTATATTTAGTCATTCGGATTCCCTAAGTGTTGAAGTGGCGTAGTGGTAGAGCCACCGCCTCAGGTAAATATTCGTTACAGCATTAATCTTTAATAATTTGTTCTTTATAACTTGACCATGGCATTCTTTTATTTTGCCTAAAACAGAACAGCAAGTTTTGGCAGATAATTTGTTTGAATTTATTTTAGGCTTAAATAAATTTAAAAATTGTGTTAATATCGAAGTTCGCGCATTAAAGTGATTTAAAAATCGACTATAACTTAAAATTTGCAGTAAAATTATTAAATTAAATATCAATCATTAAAATATATTTATAACCGAACAGGTCTAAATATTTTCTTATATGGGCCATTCCACCCCAAATCGACCAAATAAAATAAATTTTGAGATTTTACCTTTTCGATTTTAATGAAGAGATATTGAAATACAAACAACCATACAAAAAAGATTTTTGGTTCATTTTTGTAACTTTGAAGCACTGTATCTCTGGAAGTATCTCAATAAGCTTTATCAGCTGGCCAAATTTTATTGAAATCGAAGAAGGTCAGTTCCAACCGCTGGTCGATTTGGTGTGGAATGGCCCATATAAAATTAAGTTGGAGACCATGTTCTCTGCGCTCTGTTTGTTTTGCAATTAATACACAAACAATAAAAGGGTGCTCAAAATTGTAGTATTGTAGTGTTGTCATATTACAATATTTATACGCAACACCTATGAGGTTCAGGGTATATTAAGTTGAGGCGTGGCCGGTATGGAAAAGTATATATATTCTTGATCAGCATAACTACACGAGTCCGTTTAGCCATGTCCGTCTGTCTGTCCGACTACAAGATAACTTGAGAATTACTGGTCAGAATGCGATGAAATTGGTTTTAATGTTTTAGCCAAAAAAATGGTTCTGTATACGGAAATGAGCCAAATCGGTCAACGGACACGCACCTCCCATACAAGTCACTTTTATATAACTCTTTAGGAACCAATAACTCGAAAAGTATTAGATATATATTTATAAAATTTAAAATATATTGTTATAATTCGGCTAAAAATATATATTCCAAAAATGGGCGTGCTCCGCCCACATTTGAATTTTTTCATTATTAACCGATTTTTTTTGTAGTGGAAATTTTAGTCGTAAATTATTAAAAATTATGCCACAATTATACCACTAATATATCCACCAAGAGTGTAGGGTATTCGATAGTCGGGCCCGACCGAATATAAAAGTCCGTCCCATGTGACCGAACTTACCCATGTGATCTAACTTTCCTAACTCGTTTTCAAATACTACGATACTCTGAATCGCCTTATTAAGTTTATGTTTTTTGACACTACCAATTTATGTGACCTATGGCAATCGAATTATACGAATTTAAAGAAATGAAATATTGTTAATTTTAATTATAAATGACGATGTAATTCTAGAATAAACTCAGATTGAAATCAGTCTGCTGCTTTAATTAGCCAAGCAAAAAATCCTCAAACTAGAACCGCAGTGTCAATTAGACACTGTGCACTGTTCTATGAGCAGTGGCAGTAATGCTGGTCACCCTGCTCAAAATTTACAAACACTACAAAGAAGAGAATAGAAATGTATCACATGGCAATTAACTTAACATCAAATTAATATAAATATTTTTGAAGGAAATCCTGAAAATAAAATAAAAATAAAATATTGTTTTTTTTATAAAAAACCTTTTTTTTTTTAAAACATTAAACATGCACAGTGGGAATTTATAATAATGGAATTCATATACACATTTTGAAATGCACTTTCAGTACAGCACTGCAGTGTCAGTATAGCACATAGCGTAGACAAAGAATTCGCGGAGGCTGTTGTAAAAAAATATCGAATTCTGTTTGAAAAACGAAGCACTGAATTTTTAGTTGTGGTTTTTTTATGAAATATCCGTGTTTCACAATATTTTTAGAAAAACTTTTAGGAACCATTAAATTATATACTGCACTATTAAATTATATGTTATTATATTATTTGTACGTTTTGTAAAACAATTTGTATATTTTTTTTTAATTTAGAAATGACAAAATGATTCCTGATATGAACATGTTTTCTCAACGAACAACAAAAGACAGGTAGGCAGAAAATGGCAGTCACCGAGTGTCAACTTCATATACAAGAGGACTGTGCAAGAATAATTTTATTTACATCTTATTTAATTTTTTTGTTTGTTTTCAAACATCAGTATGTTTAAAAGGACTAATACATACTTCAAACGACGACAAAAAAGACATAGGTAGAAAATGCTGCGCAACGTTGCCAACTTCGTCTGTCGATAACTAACCGAATGAAGACGAGCGTTGCGAACATACGTTATAATTAGATTTGAATAGCATTTTTTGTTTGTTTTGAAACATAGTTATAACCAAGTAAATTGCCAAGAAATAGTATATTTAAATGCAAATAAAATTTTATGTTTGTATTGTAACATATTTATGGTAAGTTTGACAGATTCTGCTGGGGAATATATAAAATGTTTACACACAGAGAACTGATTTGTTGCGGCAACCAACTAAATTGACCTACCGAATCATTCGGTTGCGGCAACAACTGATAAAGTAGTTGCTACAACCTCCTAGTCGGTGAGAATGAGTTGTGACAACCTTCCTAACGGTGGACATGAGGTTGTGGTAACCTCCAAATTGGTAATCATTAGGTTGCGACAACCTCCAAATTGGTGAGCATGAGGTTGTCGCAACCTCCTAGTCGGTAAGCATGAGGTTTTCTAAACCTCCAATTGAAATTTTATCATAATATAGTTATTTTCAGTTGGTTTCAGTTGGTTTTGTCTCGTTGTCGGTGACGGTTGTTTCTTAGTGCATGATAGTTAATTGGAATTATAAAGAAATTCACGTGAATATTTACTAACATACTTTTAGTGAATTGTAATTGTCTTTTCATTATAGTTTTATTAGTGTCTTAACAATCAGTAAATGTTCAGTCGTACATTTAATTTTACAAATTTCATGTATAAATTTATTTGATAATTTTGTGTTGTGAATTATTGCATTTAATTTGTGTCTTTTTTCAGTTCCTCTTTGTGCTATTTTTGTTAACGCTAATCTAGTGTTGTGTTGTTAGTGTGTTTAAAACTTACACAATTAACCCTTGCTTGCCTTATAAGATTATTTAATTTTTTTACTTTGTGTTTTTTCGATAGTTTGAAACTATGGATTTTTTATCAGTAGAAAACTTTGCCGCCTGTTCACTGAGAGATAAATGCAAGAGTCAAAACATTTTAAATTCAATGTTTTCTTGTTCTGGCCCCTGCGGTCAGCTGTATCATGCAACTTGTGCAAATATTTCAAATTCATGTAGCGAATATTTATGTTCAACGAATTCTGCTCTACAGTGGTATTGTCCCACTTGTAGACCTCTTTCTCCATCTGCTTTTTTCGTTAAAATAAAAAACTTTGGAGAAAAACTTAATACTTTAAATTCAAATTATTGTAAAATATTAAATTCGTTAAACGAATTTAACAGTAGTGGCGAACACAGTAGTGGCGAACAGTGATACTGCGCAAAAGCCTGATTATGTTAATGATAATACAGCTATCATTAACAAATCGGTCTCGTCTGATATAGATCCTTCAACTAAAAAAGTTGATAAAAAAACGCAAACGGAATTTAACAAATAATAACAATAATAAGTCATTGAGCCCTCCCAAGGCAAAACGATGTTCTCAAAGAACTTCTGCCAACTATTCTCTCGCTTCTTCTATTAGTCCCTCTACACTAATAGCAGCAACCTTGCCCACAGAAACCACCAATACTAATGCACCTGTAAGTTCAAGTTTAAAGGCGATCCCAAGATTAAAAAGAATTTTTATTTCTCGGTTAATGCCTGACACGACAACAGATAATATTACAAACTTTATAAAAACAAATAAACTCGTGCCCCTTGATGCTTACGTTTCATGTAAGAAAATCGGAAACAGGCCATCCCATGCAGCTTTTATAGTATCTACTGCAGAAGAATATGCCACGGCCGTTATCAGTTCAAATCTTTGGACAGATAACATTCTTGTTTCCGAGTTCAAAACCCAAAGAACCAATAGACCAACAAAATCAACAGTCCATCAAAATTCAAAAAACTCGTACGCATCTCCCTTTACTACCAAAACGTAAAGGGATTGTGTTCAAAGACTCGAGATCTCTTTTTAGCTACTCAGAATTTCGCGTATGATATCATCGCACTAACTGAAACGTGGTTAAATCAGAGCAGATAGATTTAATATCGAAAATTCTCCAGTCGGTGGTAGTATATTAATTGCAATAAAGAACAGTTTTGTAAGTTCTTTATTGGAAATTCCTATTGCTTCCTCTTTAGAACTTATTTGTGTTAAGTTAATACTACACAATTCCTGTGTGTACGTCTTAAATGCCTACATTCCTCCTAAAAGTAGTGTAGAAGTCTATGAGACTTTATCTAAGTCCATTGACTTTGTATTAGAATTACTCAGTAGTTCTGACGACATTTTACTATTCTGACGACGACACATATTATTGTGCGTCTAATTCTAAAACACGACAAGAACAAGTTTTTGTTGATACTATATCATCTGACTTACAACAAGTAAGTTGTATTAATAACTGTCTTGAACGACAACTTGACTTGGTCTTTACTACAGATAGTAACAATGCTGTTGTTTCTAAATCTGCTCATTTTCTATTGGGCATTGATGCATATCATCTACCTCTAATCATAATTTATCAATCTGATCACACAAATATTATTAATAGTCAATCCGCAGACAAGGCTTATGAATTTCATTTTGCAAAAGCCAACTTTTATATTTTAAATGAATTGTTGTCTGCGAAAATTGATTTAATTTCAGACTATATTGATAATAACGATCTTGATGCTTCCATTAACTATTTTTACTATGAACTATTTTGCTGCATAGCACTATCAGTACCATACAGCCTTAAGTTCACAAAGATCTCAACGTATCCAAGGATTTGAAAGTGTTACGTAATACTAGGAATAGAGCATTGAATAAATATATCAATAGTAAGGACCCAAATGACCTAGAAATATATAACAGAATGTTTCTGGAATTCAAGTCTAAATCGTCTCTTCTCTATACTGATTATATTGAAAAAATTAAGCTAAAGATATTATCAGATCCTAAAAAGTTTTGGGGCTTTATAAATACTAAAAAAAAGAGTGACGGATTTCCAGAATCTTTTAAAAATAATGACGGATTCACTTGTGACCCAAATATTATATGTGGCTTATTTGCAAGTCTATTTAAACAATCATTGTCTATGGATTCGTTTGCCACTGATGTCATGATGTTTGACTACATGCAATCTGCACCTAAATCTTCATTAGTTTCTATCTCATTTACCCCAGAGGAAATATTACAATATATTTCGATTATAGATGATGATCTTAATTCTGGACCAGACGGTATCCCAGCAACAGTGATAAAGAAATGTGGTCTATCGCTATGTAAACCACTGTGTTCAATATTTAATAAATCAATTAATGTAAGTAATTTTCCTACATTTTGGAAAAATTCATTTATAAGCCCAATTTTTAAAAAGGGCTGTAGAAATGATGTAAATAATTATAGGCCTATCGCCAAACTCTCATCAATACCGAAACTGTTTGAGCGTATTGTGTATGATCAGATTAAAGATCATTGTAGACATGTAATTGATACACGTCAGCACGAATTTGTAACTGGAAGATCTACAGTGTCCAACCTATTGGACTTTACATCATTTTCAATAAGCTCAATAGAATCTGGAAAACAGGTGGATTGTATTTATACAGATTTCAGTAAAGCTTCCAAACAAACTTCCTCACAATTTAATTTTATTCAAACTAAATGCTCTTGGATTTCCTAAATTCTTTGTTAATTGGATTGGATCTTATTTGTCAGACCGCTCATATCAAATACGTTTCAGAAATAGTTTATCTTCACCATTCATTGCAACATCTGGAGTACCCCAAGGTAGTCATCTCAGCCCACTGTTATTTATACTGGCTATTAATGATGTTATATTCAAAATACATTACTCAAATTTATTAATTTTTGCCGATGATATGAAAATATATATAAATCAATAACTAACGAAGATGACGTCCTCTACTTCAGTCCGACTTAAAATCGTTTGAAACGTGGTGTTTTAAGAACCATATGATTCTTAATCTAGATAAGTGTCAGACCATGTCAATTTCTCGAAAAAGAAAAAAATATAGAATACAATTATATTCTAAAAGAGAAAAATGTTTGTCGCGTTCACGTAATGAAAGATCTTGGTGTGTTTGTTGACTCTAACTTATCGTTTAATTTTCATATTGAAAATATATGTAAAAAAGCGTCATCATTACTTGGTATTATCAAGAGATGGGCTAAAGAATTTAATAGTCCCCTAACAACTTTCACTCTATACTGCACTCTAGTTCGTTCACAATTGGAGTATGCTAGTCAAGTTTGATCTCCTTTCTATAAAATACATATTGACCGTATTGAAAGAATACATAAAAACTTTGTACGTTTTGCACTCAAAGGTTTGAATTGGGTAGATAAACAACATCTTCCTCCATACGAAGATCGACTAAAACAACTAAATTTAAAGACTCTTAGCGAACGTAGAAAGAATGCCGATATAACGTTCATACACCAACTTATTACAGGTGGACTGGATTCCCCTGAACTTCTTAATTATGTTAAATTTAACGACAATCGTAGAAGTAGTAGAAATGGTGATACTTTGTTTTATCAATCATACAGTAGAACTAATTATGTTGCTGCGTCACCCTTCAATCGAATGTGTAATTTAGTAAACAATTGCCCACAGTACAATATAAATCTGTCAAAAAATCAACTTAAATGTAGATTAAAACTATAATCTAACAATTGCATGCTTTGGTTCACGAGCCCAACTATTTTTAGTGGGTAAATATTTTCCAGCACTCGTGCTGTGAAAGTGCAAGCTAGCTGTATTAGCTAAAACTTGATTATTAATTATGTATATAAAACTTACATATTCAAATTGAGTAAAATTGTCGCGCACACAATTTAGAAGTATATCTACTAATTCCTGCTCCCTAAAAAAAAAAAAAAACTATGAAAAGATACATGTATCTGCCTGCATTTATTTTTTATTTCCTCATAACCAATAAATAAAAAAAAAACTATTTCCATTTGTCACATATTTTTTATTTATATTATACTTCACTAGCTAATGAGCAATTTGTATTGAATAAATATATTATTTGTATATTTATTTCGAGAGAGCTCGGCATAAGTTCTTAAAGTACTGTAGTTCCAAACTATTATTATATTATATTTATTTCGCAATGTAACTTAATTAAAATAAACCCAAATCCTCCAAAACTTTAGTATTTTGCAGTTTCATATAAAATATAAAAATACTTTACAGTGCTCAGTATTAGATAAACTAAAGGTCGTACGGCTTTGACATATTTGGCTACTTTTTATGTTTTTTTATGCTGAATATTTTTTCCATGGACAATATGATACATTTGCAAACTCCTTAATATGAAATTCATCGATTATGTAGATAGATCCTTTGAAAATCATTAATATTGGTATTAAAAGGACGAGATAGAAATTTAATATGTACTACACATATGAAGCCTTGGATATGTTTACATTTGGTTCTCAGACAACAAATCCATAACTACTACAGTTTTCTCAGTAAACCAACGGTAATATTGCGGTCAGTTTAGGACATTTAGGTCATATATCTCGTAAACCTGACATGATAGGGAAATTTCTGCAGGTTTCTCAAGGACTATAAAAAAATTGTCAAAACTCTGGCACCAAAAAAAAGGGCTAGGAACCGAAATTCTATTCTCTGTGGTTCCAGTTCCGGTTCCGGTTCTATAAAAAAATAAAAAAATGGTTCCGGTACCGGTTCCGATTCTTAAATTATTTTTTATTTCGGTTTCAGTTCCGGCAAAAAAAACGCAATAAAAATATAAATATTTTTTATTTTTACGTCAAAACAATGAAATTTATTTACATATCTATCTATGTATATAAAAATTAATTGCAGTGCAGTAGTCTTGCAAAAACATGAGAACAGATCGACTGATTTGAATGATTTTTGTTGTTTTATTCGTCTCAATACTGGGAATTCGGAAAAACAAGAAAATCAGAAAAATCGAATTTTGTGTTTTGTATGAGAATGCATTAAGTGCACCACCAATGGGAATTGTATTTTAATAATGAGGATTCGTTTATATAGCCACTATGGATAGATTGGACAAAGCGAAGTGGCACGTCCCATACAACTAAACTTTTTTAAATGATATTTCTACTGACCTCCTAAGAGGAGATTTTAATAATGTGACGCGATATGTTTTTAGTTTGTAGCATTACAAACTATCTGGATATAAGAAACTGCATATTTCTGCAAAAGTTGTTATATTCCAAAACTCCATCATATCTTTCTGATAAGCTACGTCTTAGCGTTTCAAATAGAAGCCTCAATGAAATTTTGCCAAAATTTAACTATCTACAATCGCAAATACTATTTTTCATTAACGCAATTCGACTCTGGAACTCATTACCACTTAGTATTTAAAATATAAACAGAACATGTAGATTTAGATATTATTTACTAATACATTTTTCAGAACAATGATCTATTAAGTATTAGAGCAGCGAAGCAGATAAACTACATCCCTGCATATAATTTTATATTTTGCATATTGAACACATCCTAATAATCTGTCATTATACCCTACACTAAGAGTGAAAGGGTATATTCAGTTTGGTACGCCGTTTGTAACACCCAGAAGGAAGCATCTCCGGTATGGAAAAGTATATATATTCTTGATCAGTATGACCTCCTGAGTCGATTTAGCGATGTCCGTCTGTCTGTCCGTCTGTCTGTCCGTCTGTCCGTCTGTCCGTCTGTCTGTCTGTCTGTCTGTCTGTCCGTCTGTCTGTTGAAATCCCTACTACTTTTAAAATCGAGATCGGTTCATTGTGACATATGATCCGACCACTTATGTTCAAATTCCTCATATAAAATGTACATATAAAGATCAATTTTTATGTATACGTGCTTAGGTAAACTTTTTTGGTCAAATATATATTGACATCATGCTCAAATACATGATAATAAAGTTTTCCGGAGAAAAGACTTGTGGTTCACAAAAAAAAATCGAAATTCGGTACACCTACTCATTTGTAAATATGGGTATCATATGAATGGAAATTCTTCAGCGATTGAATGTTTGTAGTTATTTTCAGGATTCGTATCCCCTGGTGACCTATATATCACTTTGAATGGTAACCACACATATGTGTAGGGTATTAATAGTCGGCTTAGACCGACTATAATTTTGATAATCCTAACTATCATAATTACACCTACTTTAAAATTTCCCATGTGATCTAACCTTCCCAACTGGTTTTATTATTCACTTTCTTTTTTAACTTGCATTCTCCTTTGTCCATATTCAGCACTGTTTAATAAATTCCTTTGCTTAAACAACATTGATTGCGTTTTAATAGGTTATGGGCCCAGAGTGACAAAATCTGTTTTATAAGTGTTGTGAAAAGAACTCAAAGTGACTTTAATCAAATCGTTTCAATAAATTAATTAAAATATATTTCGCGAAATAATGGCTGGTAATGTGCGTATAGAGCCGCTAAACGCGGAAAACTATGACACGTGGAAGATGCAGATGCGTGCAATCTTAATTAAAAACGATTTGTGGTCATATGTCGATGACAGCGTAAGTGTACCGACGTAGCGGAAGAGGCGATTCTGTGGAAAAAAACGAGATCAGAAGGCTGCCGCGGACATAATGCTTGCGATGAGCCCTTCGGAATTGGGGTTAATTACAGAGTGCGAAACTGCAAGACAAGTGTGGTTGAGGTTAGAATCGACCTATTAATCGACCTATCAATCGAAAGGCCCTGCGCGAAAAGCCACGCTGTTGAAGCGCGTCGCGCTGTCGCGTATGCGCGAAAATGACAAAGTGCGTGAACATTTAAATGACTTTTTTGATGCCGTCGTTAAAAGAAATTGGTGCTCAATCGGAGATGACCTTCTAGTGATTTTGCTTTTGTATAGTCTACTGGATTCGTTCGAGACTTTTCAGTGCGATTTAGAAACACGTGATGAATTACCGAAGCTTCGTGTGAAGATTTAAGACGAAGCCGAATCGCGCAAAGCGAAAGAAGACAAAAGCGAGTGTAATGTGCTGTATTCAAAGAAAGCACAACACAAAGCAAAGCAAGTGAAAACAAAACAAAGTGGCGCGTGCTTTAAATGTGGAAAGATTGGACATTTCGCGAGAAGTTGCAATGTCAAAATGCGCAACACACAAAGTGCGCAACAAGTTGTAGAACATAACAAAAGATCAAATGAGTGTATGACAACATCAGAATCAGTGTTTTTGTGTGCGGGCAGTGATACGAAGTGGTGTTTAGACAGTGGATGCACTTCACATATGAGTGCAAACATAAACAATTTTAAACAATTGTCAACAATTAACAAAACGCTTAATTTGGCAAACGATTTATCAACAAAAATTACTGGTGTTGGAAATGTTGAAGTAAACGATCGTGGTTGTGACACTAACTTAACATTACAAGACGTACTTTATGTATCTGACTTACGCACAAATTTGTTGTCTGTGTCAAAAATTACAGACAATGGATATGAAGTAAATTTTCGTAAAAACGAGTCAATTGAGGTCAAACCAAACAAACAAGTGTGCTTGCGCGCTGAAAGAATTAGCAATTTGTACTACGTCAAAAATTGTGAAAGTGCTGCAAATATTGTAGAAGCGAAAAATGAGCTGGACTCATGGCACTACAAAATTGGACATTTAAATGAAAGAGATCTAAAAGACATGGCCAAAAATGGTGACATTCATGGACTAAATTTTAAGAATGAATTAAAATTGTCAACATGCGAAGTGTGCATAAGTGAAACAAAAAAGCGGGCGAGTTTTCCTAAAATTAAAAACAACAGAACAAATGATTTACTCGAAATCGTGCACTGCGATGTGTGCGGCCCTATGCGGTGCGCATCTAATGGAGGTGCAAAATACTTTGTCACATTTATCGATGATAACTTTCGGTGGTGTGAAGTGTATTTCATTAAGCAAAAATCGGACGTTTTTGCTGTATTTCAAAAATACAAAACCGTGGTTGAGACATTTACTGGTCTGAAAATTAAAGCGCTGCAGTCAGACAATGGTGGCGAATACTGTAACCGGAGTTTCGATTTGTTCTTAGAAAAACATGGTATACAGCGCAGGTTAACAACGCCGCACACACCCCAACAAGGTGCATGATGAAGCATGCTGGCTCCCCACCGTCGTTTTGGGCAGATGCCATTCATACCGCGTGTTATATTCGTAATCGATGCGTTACAAAATCAAAAAGTGAAATTCCGTACAAAATCTGGACAAATAAAAAAACAACAGTGATTCACATGAAAGTTTTCGGTAGTAAAGGTTATGTTTTAAATAAAAATCCTTCAAAAGAAAAATTTGACTCTCGTTCTGAACCGCGTGTTTTCGTCGGATATTCGTCAGAATCCAAAGCATACCGAATGTGGTCTCAGCAAAAAAGAGACATCATAACAAGTCGCAATGTGAAATTTATTAACGAAAATGGTTTTAGTGACGCGTATGAAGATTTTTATAAGAACGACAATAATATTGACCTCGAATTTAAAAATGTTACAGAAGTAGTGGATCAGCGCGAAGAAAGCGAAAAGCGCGTTGTGACATCAAATGACGATGATGATGATAATGGCGAAGCATGCGTGGACCGCAGAACGAGCAGTAGACGTGGAAGGGGACGCCC
This sequence comes from Dryomyza anilis, assembly GCA_951804985.1. Lineage (NCBI taxonomy): Eukaryota > Metazoa > Arthropoda > Insecta > Diptera > Dryomyzidae > Dryomyza > Dryomyza anilis. The sequence goes on along the minus strand of OX638133.1, from coordinate 52,906,944 downwards.
CAAATTGCAAAGACTTGGTCAGCGTGGACGACCTAAGAAAATATTTCATCCTGCAAGTAACGCCAAGAGTGAAGCTGACAACGAAGAGTTTGATCCATTGCCTCAGTAAGAAGAAGACGAGTTCGAGGAATGCGAGATGGCGTATGTGACAATGGCAGCTGGGTAACGTTTGGCGAAGCAATGGAAACGCATGGTGCAGCAGAATGGACAGCAGCAATCGACGCAAATACGTAACAATACTTGGGATATTGTTGAGCGCTCCGAACAGCGAACAATAATAAATAGCGGATTAGTATTTCGCACGAAAGACGATGGTACCACAAATGGTAAGAAAAAAGCACGTTTGGTAGCAAAAGGCTACGCACAGCGGCCAGGAGAAGACTATCATGAGACTTACTCCCCCGTGGCGCGTTCGTCGTCAATAAGGATGTTGACAGTGTTGGCAGCAGAACTTGATTTGGAAATCCATCAAATGGATCTTATTACAGCATATCTCAATGGCGAGCTTATAGAAAACGTTTATATGCAAGTTCCAGGTCAGTTGCAGGCTATCTTGAGTAAATTAATATCAGGTAAGCCGATGGGGTCTAATAATACCAACAATCATATTGAAGGCGTCGAAGAAACAGCTGGTCGATGGCTTGAGGCACTACGTAGCATCGTAACTCCCGTATGTTTATTGAAGAAAGCATTGTATGGCCTGCGTCAATCTGGCCTGATGTGGTATTACAGACTTACGAAGAAATTAACTCGGCTTGGGTTACGGCCAACCAAGCAAGATCCGTGCTTGACCTCGATGCATAAAGGCAACAAACTTATGCTAGTTTCGATTTACGTAGATGATCTACTTTTGGCGTCAAATGATACTGAGTGGCTGAAGACGATCAAGATGGATCTATCAAGATCATTTGATATGAAAGATATCGGACTAGTGAAGCGTTGCCTTGATATGGATTTTTATCAAAACTTAAAATCAAATCAGGTGTTCCTATCGCAGCGGAAGTATGCAGAATTGTTGTTGGAGCGTTTTGGCATGGCGGAATGTAAGCCGGCGCTGACTCCTGTGGAAATAAGCAGCAAGTTGACACGGTCAGAGGTAAAAGACGAGAAAGCAGTACCCTTATCAGAGTCTAATAGGGGCACTAATGTACATGGCAGTTCCAACACGCCGTGACATCGCTTATGCCGTCAATTACATGAGTCAGTTCAATTCTAATTGCAACGAAGAACATTGGAAAGCAGCTAAACGAATCCTGCGATATATACGCGGTACACTTCTATTTTAGAAAACCAGCTTGGAGCTATACAGAGTAGTCGACGCAGATTGGGGTGGAAACTTTGCAGATCGCAGATCGTATTCTGGTTACGCTTTTATTTTGACTGGTGCCTTATCCAGTACAGAAGCAGAATATATAGCTATAGCCGAAGCAACAAAGGAGGCGCTTTACCTTCAAGGCATTCTAAACGATGTCGGAATATCCTGCGAGGGTATTACACTCTTCAACGATTGTCAAAGCGCACAAAAATTAGTCAAGTGTTTTGGCTACCATTCACGGACGAAACATATTGACATCCGGCACCATTTCGTGCGTGACTGTCGTCGAAATCGAAACATCGAGCTGGAATACATGCCGACTGATGTAATGCCAGCTGACATGCTAACAAAAGGACTCACCAGTTCCTGTTCAACAGACTTGGGTTTAATTTGCCACCAGCAGGATCGCATGTAGTATCTCTACTTCGGGGGGATGTATTAGAGCAACGAAGCAGATAAACTACATCCCTGCATATAATTTTCAATTTTGCATATTGAACACATCCTAATGATCTGTCATTTCATTATTCACTTTCTTTTTTAACTTGCATTCTCCTTTGTCCATATTCAGCACAGTTTAATAAATGCCTTTGCTTAAACAACATCGATTGCACAAATTCGTTTTTACTTCATTGATGTAGTTATTATGTATGCAATTAACTACAGAATTTTACTGCATTTATACACAATTTTTAATACATTTGTATTGAAAATAACTACATTTTGTCTTTTTTAATACGTCCGAAATATGTAGATACATGACTGCATCTTAATTTATTTTACCTACATTTTGTATTTATTTAACACCAATGTGTATGGTATGGTGAAACAATACAATTTTAAGTTATTAGCTAAAAATCATCTTCCCAGATGATTTGAACATATCTGAAATGTTTAAAACAATATATATTAAATATTGACATTTTATCTTTAATTGCACATGCAAATGAGTATAGGGGTGGACGGAGAATCATGAACACGACACTTTAGAAATTAGACAAAACTTAGTGACCTTTAAAGAAGGAATTTTGGTGACAGAATTTTTAGAATATTCGGAGACAGTTTCACACGGCATCCATTAGGCTCGAACGGGCGACAATTTATTATATTATCCCCCCTGATCATTTATTTCCCGGTAACAAAGATATCGGCTATAATATCGGTTTCAAAATCGGTTGAATAACATGTCACTACAATTTTTAATTCATGTATTAAACGAAACGTTGAGTACGCTTGTTTTGAGAGTTGTTTCATATAAATCATACGCGATGGTAAAAAAAATGAAAATTTTGTATATCAAAAAAATAGTTGGAAATAAAAATATTGAACAAACGTTCAAATCAAAGAACGAAACGTTTAAATACGTTACACAAATTTTAGACGAAGGGGACTGAAAACGAGACGATAATAAAAAGATACATGATAAGGGGCTAAATAAACTTTTATAGAAAATAGAAATAAAATTGTGTTTGTATTCAAACGTCGTAGGAGTCATTCCTACATGTATGTTTTAAACTAACAAAAAATATTCATATAAAAAAGCATATATATATATATATATATATATATATATATATATATATATATATATATATATATATATATATATATATATATATATATATAAGCTTTATATGGGAATTGACCATTTATAAAGTTGCATGGTTCCATACTTAAACGTAAGTAAAACGTCAAAAATATATATCTTTTGAGAAATAAGTGAACGAAATATTTGTCAAAAATATAAAACATATTTTGTATGACAATCAATATGTTCATTAGACTGACAATGGAAAATCATGATTTCGAATCGAGAGGAGGTCACCCTATATAAATGCTCTATTGGATGATAAAATCGATGTGAAGAATTTTCAGCGAAATCCGAATATGGGAAATGGACTCGCCGGTACTTCAAAGTAAGCATTTTCGTACCTAAATCGACAATTTTGAAATTGTATTGAAATTATATCTCTCAACACATTAAACTAAAAAAGTGGGTAAATCATCAGTTGTAAAATTTTATTAGCTTTTCAACAAACTATAAATAAAAAAATACAGAAGCAGTGATTATTTTAACAGGTATCCTTCGTTTTTTATTTTCAACAGTCACGTCTAGCCTGAAACACTTTAAACTCAAAAGTTCGATTCCCAACTCAAATTTATTTTAAATATGTTTTTTTTACATCCCTTGCTATTATTTTAATGAAGAGCTAATACAATTTTCCAAAAGATGACATACGCACATTTTTAGTTTATTTCGGTTGAGGGAAGTCATTTCAATTCAATTTTGAAATTTCTAGGGGATGACCTTCAAAAACAAACTCGCTGATTTTTTTTTTCATACAAAGTCATTGTCAGTTTTTGCAAAGCTCAAAATTTTTTCAAATACCATTGTACACATGTGTAACTTAATTAATTTTTGTTTTTGTTTCCAAATTTATTGTCCAAATTGATTTAATAATTATTTTTTGACATATTAATTTCTGATCTAATTAATTAAGAAATGGTTCCAGTTCCAGTTTCGGTTCTTGTTTTCTGTTCCAGTTCCGGTTCTATAAAAAATAAAATAACGATTCCAGTTCCGGTTCCATAAAAAAAATAAATGGTTCCAGTTCCGGTTCTATAAAAATGAAACGGTTCCGGTCTGGTTATTATATACAACATACCTCCCCGCTTATTGTAAGAAAAAATATTATTATTAAAAAGAATAATATTTTTTTTCATTTACAATATTTTATGTGGTATTTCTAAATTATTTTATGTGGTGTAAATTATATGGTATAAATTACGTAATATAAATTACGTTGATTTCTATTATTTAAATTAAATGAGTTTATATTAGTTATGTAATTTTTATCTTTACTTTATAAAAAAATGTAATTGCGAATTATATATAATAAAAACCTGGTCCCAAATATTTCGTTCAATGACTCGATTTTTTCGAGTGACGATTTCTTGTTGGGAAATGTATTTGATACCATTTCAAATTTTTGTACCTTGGCTGCTTCTACATCTATTGTTGCTATTGGTGATTTATTTGTATTAAATTCGTCGGTTTTTAAAGTTGCTTTATTTTGAATTGTGGTGTAATAATATGTATAGTACATATTCTGCTATTATTATTATTAATATCAGCATTAATACGCCGTAAACATACCGGTGTTCGCTATTTCATTTCTTTGCGTTCTTGGTTATCAGTTAATTGTACTAATATTTCGTCGAAATCACGATGCCCATCTTTTAATGCTGATCTTTTTTTGCTGTGATCTGAATATAAGATCGGTATCGGTAATATATTTGAATACGATGCAATTGCCTTGTAGATTTTCTATCATAACCGTATGTTCTTCCTTCTTGTATGTTATATTCCTAATGCTTTGATGTGTAAACTCGTATGGCAGTATCATTTCTTTGTTGTGAAGGTTGCAAGCTTCATTTATGGACATTCAACCCAGGCCGGATAGGTCAATGTGGCTATATTTGAACCACAAACTGCTTCGAAAAATGCTCCATCAGCTGCTGCCGTTGAATTTCGATTAGGTTGGCATTAATTGTAGATTGAATTTCCAATGTATCCATCATAAATAGTAAATTTCTAACTTGTTGGTTTATTTTTTCATTGATTATTTATATGTCCGTATTGTTGTGTTTTTTTTTTGCAGATTTTCGACTTCCTTCAAGGAATTCAGTAAGTTATAATTTGATGAAATCACCGTAATTTGTCTTTTCATAATTTCGTATGTTTTATGTTCATTAATTTCAATATTATTGAGATGTTGTTAGATAGTCTCTCTTTCATTATCCATTCCAAAAGCCCAGTTGAGTCCTTCGCTATCGAAATTGAGTGATCTCTTTTGCCGGTTGTTCTTTATTGTGCGCTTAATTATTTCTTCATTTTTCTATAGTGTGGCTATTATTGCCGTGGTTTCCCGTGTTGCTGTTATACACGATCTTTTTATGCTGGGTCCGTTTATAATGGTGCTCATTTGTTCGCACATGGTATTTGCCGTGATTATGTATTTGTTTGTCAGCTCCAGGAAATCGTTCAGTTAAACAGTATAACAGTAAATTTGGCTGTTATCGTCCATTCATCATTGTAGAACAAAGCATCAGTTGTATTCTCATCAGTTGTCTTCTTGTCGCCTCATTTTTTTGGTTAAAATATTGAACAAATTTACGATTGTTGAATATTATGACTTTACAGTACAGAAGTAATTGATAAATTAAAGTCAGTTTCAATGATTTTAAAAAAATTCTGTATTTGACCATATTTATATATGTATTTGACCATATATATATATATATATATATATATATATATATATATATATATATATATATATATATATATATATATATATATGAACAATTATATAGCTTAAGGCTCAAACAAAACTCATATATTCAAATGCATCCAAATAAAGGGTTTTTTATAAGAGTGTTGCAAAAGTTTTTTTAAATAAAACAAAAACGGTTTTGGATATCAATGAAATCCTTTATTCCTGTAAAAGTACGTTCGATGCCATTATGTGTGGAACTTGATTTGCGCTTGCAGAAGTCCAGACGCTGAACCCAATTTTCGACGGTTTTAAAGCATAAATCGGCCGATACTGCTTCAATTTCACGTTCGATATTCGTACGAAGTTTATCAATCGTCGCTGGCTTGTTGGCATAGACCATAGACTTGACGTAGCCCCACAGGAAATAACCTAACGGCGTCAAATCGCACGACCGAGACGGTCAATCGACTGAACCATTTCGTGAGATGACACGTTCTCCAAACTTGGTTTCCAATAAATTGATTGTGGCATTCGCTGTGTGGTGCCGTATATCCAATTGGGGCCAAAAATATTCGGTTATCATTGAACGATAGCGATTCCCATTCACAGTAACGTGCCGTTCTTGATCATCACGGAAGAAGTACGGCCCAATGACGCCGCCGGCCCATAAACCGCACCAAACCGTAATTTTTTCGGGATGCAATGATGACTCATGAAGTACGTGTGGATTGCTGTCTGACCAATAACGCATATTTTGTTTATTGACGAAGCCATTCAGCCAGAAATGAGCCTCATCGCTGAAGATGATTTTTCGATGAAAATCCGAATCATTTTCAAGTTGTTGCTCAGCCCAATTCAGGAACATACGACGCTTCTGGTGGTCAAGAAATGATAGACGTTATTGAAGAGAAATGTCAAAAGAGCGTCAAGAAATATGGCGTCGTTTGCTGTCCCTGTCGCTCTACTTTTGTAGCGTCCCTGTTGAAAAACCCTTTATATATGGTAACCAAAATACAAAATACGTGATATATAGACCCCAGTTGATCATCAATCATTTTTTTAAATACTTGTTATTGAAAAATTATTTTTTAGTACAAATATAAAAAAATATTTCATTTTGAAGGAACAATCAAATTTTTATTGGGATATTGGTTTTTGGTGGAAAACCGTATTTTATAAAAAATTAAAAAAAAAATGAGTATATAGTGGACACATTTTGTGTGATTTTTAATTAATAACAATTTTAAAAATTAATTCAATTTAAGAACGTTATTTTATATATTTAAGTATTTTATATGATTGAAATTTTATTGTAATGAATGTGAAAAATTGGGAAAATTTTTAGTTTTACACCCAAATGAAAAAATATTCGGGTGATAAATTATATTTATTTATGTATTTTTTTTTTTACAAATTAACCAACGCTCAGGGGATGCTCCCTATTCGTGCAATGCACAGTGTTGATCGTAAGAAAGGATTATAGGTTAAAGGGTGGAGGAAAAATGGAGTAGTGTCGGTGGATGTTTGCTTTAAATTTCCCAATATTAAAAATGTCGGGAAAAACAGACGCAGGGAGATTGTTCCACAAACGTATCGTGCGACTGAAGAACGAATTATCTCTGTAATGCGTGGTTCTGTTGAGAACCGAGTGAACTACGAAGGGGTGGGCTTGGTTCGATGCCCGAGTAGAACGAGAGAATACACGACCTGGTGGAATCAGGCCATGTATTTCCCTCGAACACTTACAATTGTAATACCTATATAACAGGCTTACACACCCTACGGTCCTTCGGTGCTCAAGAGAACCAATAGAGTATGAAATATTCCAAGGAAGACTTTGAAGCCCCTGCCCATATGTGCGAATTATATTCCATCTTAGGCCGAATATAGGTGGTGTAGACAATGCGCAAGTCAGCGGGAGTGAAGTATGTCTTACACCATTTCAATAAACCGAGGCACTTGGCCGCTTCTTTCGACACATCAAATAAGTGATCATTCCAACGGAGGTCACATTGAATTGATATACCCAGAACGTCAAGAGCAGCTGACTGCGCAATATCCACAGAGTCCATATTGAGGGGAGGGAGGGGTGAATCCATTCTTTTATGAGATAACAGACAAATTGGGTCTTGTTGCCATTAAATCAACTCTATTTGCAAGACCCCACTCGGAGATTGTTTTAAGGTCATTGTTGAGTATCATTCATTGTGCGCCTTTTACTCTCAATTTCCAAAGAGTTTGGGTGCTTGTTGAACGAATATGAATGACAAATGTTACTGTCATCTGCAAAGGAGTGAATTGGGTTCTGAGTCAATGACAGAAGATCATTGATAAATACCAGAATTAGGGACGGGGATAGGGCAGAACCCTGCGGCATTCCAGAATTGATGGAATGTTGTTCTGAGAAAACACCATCCATCGCAACTTATATTGAACGACCCTGGAGAAAACTCGATATCCATCGCGTAAAAGAATTACCGACACCATATGCAATAAGTTTTGATACCAGGGCTTCATGCCACACTCGATCAAAAGCCTTGGAAATATCAAGAGCAACCTTACTCTCCCCGAAAAGATGAATACAATTATTCCACTTTTCGAAGAGGACCGCCATCAAGTCACCGGTGGATCTGGTCCTACGGAAACCATATTGCCGGTCACTAAGTAATTCGTTTCGCTCCAGATAGTTCACAAGGTGGAAGTTTATTACGCTTGCCATTACCTTGGTTAGTAGCCTCGCCCTTTTTCGGAACTGGCTGGACATTGGCAACCTTCCAACAAAATGGAAAAACTCCTGTCGTGTAGGAGATGTTGAAAAAGTTACGCAATGGGCAAGCCAGCGTTGACGCACACTTCTTCAACACATGGGCAGATATGCCATCTGGCCCGGAGGCTTTGTTAATATTGATATTTGCTAAAACCTTTTTAACTGCCCGAGTTCGAAAATGTATCTCCGGCATTGCAGTAGAAACAAATTCAACGACGGGCAGTGGTTGATTGCTATCTGGGAGCGTTGAATTATTTGCAAATAATTCTGCCAAGAGATTAGCTTTATCAACCGGGTCAGTGAAGGTCTGGCCATTCACAACAAGGGTTGGAGTAGACAATGTCGTCTGATTCTTCACCCTATTAACAAATGACCAGAAATTTTTACTACCTCTATGGTAGAGAAGGAGCTTTTTGCGCGCGTTTTGTTCGTGTAAAAACTTTTCACGCGCGATCACGGCATTACAGCGTTTCCTAGCCTGTATGCGCAGTCTTTCAGTATCAGCATTCTTATTAGAACGCCAATTCTGAAAGGCTTCCTCTTTCGACCTGAATGCAATCCTGCAAGTCTCATTAAACCAAGAGTGGTCCTTGGGTTTAATGCTAATCTTTTTAGAAGGTATGAAGGACCGCATACCCAATAAAATAATATTTTGTACCATTAAGGCCGCGGCATTTATGTCTCTATCTGCGAAACACAATTTCCAATTAAAGTTGCGAAAAAAATAATTTAACGTAACCCAATTTGCTTTTTCGTAAAGCTATACAGTTCTCTTTGGGGCTTTAATCGAAGAGACGCGTAAACTAGAATACGAAAATGCAGCGGAAACAATACAGTGGTCGGAATTACCAAGAGGTGCAAGGACTTTTACATCATATTTTTCATGATGCGAAGTCAGAAAAAGGTCTAGGACCTTTTGGCTCTGCCTGCCGACGCGTGGGAGGTACGTCGGCTCCTTCACCAGTTGCGTGAATTGGTTGCACTCGGCAAACAGCTCAACATAACAACCCGCCTGTGTTGGTAGACCCGAGTGGCTCAACCAAGTGGCGTTGTGCACATTAAAGTCACCAGCAACAACAATTTCACTGCCTGGGAACTGTTCCAAAATATTTGAGATCGAATCTGATAGTGCATCTAACTTGTTACAGGTAGAAACCCTATCAAGATTCGGACTCCTATAAATAAAACACAAGTGCATGATGTGTTGCAAGATTTTGAATTTAACACACATAAAATTAAATTCATTTTTAGAAACACTATGTTGCTGTTGGTGTTGGTACGCCACGTCACTTCGAATAAATTCGAAACCCGGATTTAATTCGCCAGAGACCGTCATGATATTATAATTATTTACTATTTTTAAGTATTTTGTGTATTTCGAATCGAAAGATTATAATCAAGGATTGAAACCTAAACGAATAACGGTTTCGATTTCGGTTTTTTCCGCGTTTCGGTTTTAAGTTTTTATAACGAAACGATTTCGGTATACCGGATTTTCGACACCAGAAATGATAGTTACATATTCTTATGGATTCAGACATTCTAAGAATGGCGTTTTCAGTTTTTTCCCTACACGTCCAGTTTCAAGGATATTTGAGAAAAACTGTATTGCAGTAAAGTGGGAAACGTAATTTAAACAATGTTTGTTGTTATTTTAGTGAAAATATTGTGTTGTATAAATTATTTAATTGATTTCGCCAAGATAAATTTCAATCGTGGCCACAAGTCAATGAAAAGCAAGAATACATCCGAGCCGAGCAGCAAGAATACATCGGTAATTGTCTTAAACTTCATGAAAAGAAGAAGAAGAATTGTGTACAATTTACATCCATAAAGGCCAAAGAAATTTTGAATTGCAATATCTGCAAACAAATATCTGCCAGTATACTTGAAATGTTCAAACTTGTCGAACTTACACTTTATATTTCGTATTTTTTTAAGTAGTTACTGCATTACCATTGTTTTTTTATTACCTTATTATAATTCTGTTATCCTTTATATATTGTCCAAAATTGAGCTGTTTTAAAAAATCACACTAAAATCAATTAAAGGAATATTGAATAAATCCTTTAAAATAATTCAATAATTATTCAAATTAACTTTCCAAACTTGTCCCATTTTACCCCAGGCTCCCTATATATTTTACTTACACCCAGAAAAAAAACATGGTAAATTGATAGTATTTCAATAGAAAAACAATAATTTATACCATTAAAATTGGTCGATAGGATGCGTCCCATTAGTTCAGTAATATTAAAACTGTTAATACAATGTGTGGTTGTACCATACATTTTATAATGTGATATTTTAATTACAATAAGAAAGACATATACAAATTTAATGAATCGTATTATTAATTTTATGGTATAGTCGAATAACATTTTCCTAATAATTTATTAAAACCAAAATGTATTTAAGTTAATTTATTGTATATATTATTTTATTTAAATGTCGAAATTCATATTCACTTTTACAAAACACACATAAAAAGACACTTCTTGCTGCAAAAGGTTATAACACATTTAATGTTTGCTTTGTATCCAATAATTGATTGTAGTACTGGAGTCTGCAGTTATTTTTGAGTCCGTTGCCATAATAGAAGTTTAATGTATTATTTACTTTCTGTAATAAATAAAAATATAAATATATAAATATAATTAATTTACATTAAATACATTGAGTCCTTACCAATGGATTATACATAATGTCGTCCAAAACGAACATGTTTGTATTCGTTTTATGTTTTTTACACCACGTTTATTATTATAGGAGGAAACCATTAAAACAACAGTATTTATACTATTTAAAATAATAATATTGAAATATTTAAATTTATGGTAGTAAATACTATTGAATTAATTAGAAAACTTTTGATTTAAAAAAAGAAACTATTAATATATGAACCATAGGGTCAATGGTCGTACCATAATGTACTTAATGGTACATTTTCTTCTGAGTGTATACAATAAATAAAAAAACAATATCATTAAAAATTGAATAATTTTTTAACAATGTTGCTGGTGTTTTGTTGTTAATTCGATTTACCGCTACACAAATTAGGGGAAAAAAATCAAATTTTTGACCAGAGATCGTTGTTTTGGAAATATTGATTCTCAAAAAACAACATGTTAATTTTTATACAACAAAACATTTTTATTTTGGGAACTCCAAATTTTATTAAATGACATTTAAACATGCCCTGTACTTAAGATCTTCTATATAAAATATGTTTTTCTGTTTCTTTTATACTTTTTTAAAAACCGTTTTAAACCGGTATAAAACCGAAACCGTTTATTTCGATTTTGGATTTCGGTTTATTTCTGATTTTCGTATAACGGTTTCGATTACGGTTTTGGTTTTAAAAATGAAACGGTTTTAAACGGATATCGGTTTCGGTTACGGTTTTAATCCTTGATTATAATAATTATTAATCAAAAATGTCGTAATTTTTAACAATTGTAAATTTGTTAAAAGTCAAAAATCATGTAATTCGTTATTATTGACGTCAGTGTTTTAATATTACAGTCCATTAAATGTTATATTTACTTTTTCACGAAATATGTATAAAAACATTCAAAGTCTTTTGAATAAACTATTAAAAATTGATATACTAGCTTTTTTTGTAATCCCGCAAATCCCGGGATTTAACGATGATCCCTGGATCAGTTTTTCGGGACTGATTTGACTCAAATCTCGGGATTCAGAAATTGAAACATTTCGTTGAAATACAACTTTTTACATTCCGTTAAAATAATATAGCATGTGAACCACACATAGAAACGATAGTTTTTTTCAACATGATAAATTGTTATTTTAATCGGTACATTCCATTAAATACTAGAAAATATTAGGTATTCAATTTTTTATATAAAAATAATTATTTTTTAAATACTATTAAATCAATAACCGTCATATTAACAAATTGAATGGGATTTCATGAGTTTTTTTCTGAGTGTATAAGATGAATATTGAAGTTAGTCTCACTTGAAAGGTGATGAATTTCTTTTTTATAATGGTGTACTCGTTTTCAAAACTTTCAATACACAAATAATATAAATAATTTAATATACAAAAGAAAGATGGTCAGAAAGGTTTAGATCCTTAATTTTTATACCCTACACTAAGAGTGAAAGGGTATATTCAGTTTGGTACGCCGTTTGTAACACCCAAAAGGAAGCATCTCCGGTATGGAAAAGTATATATATTCTTGATCAGCATGACCTCCTAAGCGATGTCCGTCTGTCTGTCCGTCTGTCTGTCCGTCTGTCTGTTGAAATCCCTACTACTTTTAAAATTGAAAAGCTAGATAAATGAAACTTATAACTTAGATTACTAATATATTCAAAACTTTCAATACACAAATAATATAAATAATTTAATATACAAAAAAAAGATGGTCAGAAAGGTTTAGATCCTTAATTTTTATACCCTACACTAAGAGTGAAAGGGTATATTCAGTTTGGTACGCCGTTTGTAACACCCAAAAGGAAGCATCTCCGGTATGGAAAAGTATATATATTCTTGATCAGCATGACCTCCTAAGTCGATTTAGCAATGTCCGTCTGTCTGTCCGTCTGTCTGTTGAAAGCCCTACTACTTTTAAAATTGAAAAGCTAGATTAATGAAACTTATAACTTAGATTACTAATATATTCAAAACTTTCAATACACAAATAATATAAATAATTTAATATACAAAAGAAAGATGGTCAGAAAGGTTTAGATCCTTAATTTTTATACCCTACACTAAGAGTGAAAGGGTATATTCAGTTTGGTACGCCGTTTGTAACACCCAAAAGGAAGCATCTCCGGTATGGAAAAGTATATATATTCTTGTTCAGCATGACCTCCTAAGCGATGTCCGTCTGTCTGTCCGTCTGTCTGTCCGTCTGTCAGTTGAAATCCCTACTACTTTTAAAATTGAAAAGCTAGATAAATGAAACTTATAACTTAGATTACTAATATATTCAAAACTTTCAATACACAAATAATATAAATAATTTAATATACAAAAAAAGATGGTCAGAAAGGTTTAGATCCTTAATTTTTATACCCTACACTAAGAGTGAAAGGGTATATTCAGTTTGGTACGCCGTTTGTAACACCCAAAAGGAAGCATCTCCGGTATGGAAAAGTATATATATTCTTGATCAGCATGACCTCCTAAGTCGATTTACCGATGTCCGTCTGTCTGTCCGTCTGTCTGTTGAAATCCCTACTACTTTCAAAATTGAAAAGCTAGATAAATGAAACTTATAACTTAGATTACTAATATACCTACGCTGTATGTGCGAAAAATTGGCGAGATCGGTCCATTGTGACCTATGATCCGACCACTTATGTTCAAATACCTCATATAAAATGTACATATAAAGATCAATTTTTGGGTATACGTGCTTAGGTAATTTTTTTTGGTCAAATATATATTGACATCATGCTCAAATACATGATAATAATGTTTTCCGGCGAAAAGACTTGTGGTTCACAAAAAAAATCGAATTTCGGTACACCTACCCATCTGTAAATATGGGTATCAAATGAATGGAAATTCTTCAGCGATTGAAAGTTTGTAATTATTTTCAGGATTCGTATACCCTGGTGACCAATATACCACTATGAATGGTAACCACACATATGTGTAGGGTATTTATAGTCGGCTTAGACCGACTATAATTTTGATAATCCTAACTATCATAATTACACCAACTTTAAAATTTCCCATGTGATCTAACCTTCCCAACTGGTTTTTATTTTTTTTTGAAGATTTTTCGATGTACTCTTTTGGAAGACAGCCGACTAATGCCCATGTCATGATTAAATTCTATTGAAAGTTTTTGAAGAAACAACAACAGATTGAAAACACAACACAGGCAAAAATCATACGGACCGTTTCGAATACAGCCAAATATCCTCATCACTGATCTGTGTGTTTTCATACTTTAATAACAATTTATAAAGATTAAGAGTGACACCTCATAGGCTTACTATTTTCGAACATTTTCTCTATATTTTTTTTAATGTTTAAGGTGCGTAAACATTCTTAAATTGCATACATATAACACGCTTGTTTACGGAAAATTCCATAAGAAGAATGTTATAATTTTTCAATATAAAAATATATTTAAAAAAACTTTAATTAGATGGTAAAAAATAAAAATATGGATTTAAAATGTTTTTTTTTTAATTTTACCTGCAATGTGAGAATACAGGACATTATTTTTTTACTCAAATTTTTTGAGGTAAACTCTAGCAGCACAATTTAACTTTTAGGGCCTAATTAACAATATCTTGTTATTTATAGACAAGATTAATTAATTAACGCAGTTCAAACGTCACAACAAATTAATTGACCAAAAATTATACAGTAAATCTATATTTTTCAGTATTTGTATTACACAGTCAGACAAAATTCAAATTTTGACATAGTGCAGTACATGTACAGCAAATATTGGATACATTTGTAGAGCTTTTTCCGAAAATGGCATCAGTTTAGTAAAATTGACTCTAGTTTTTGTGATATAGCCCATTTTATAATCCCCCATTATTTTAGTCTTCTTTTATTTTTAAAATTCAAACGAAAGAAAAATATGAAATTATCTTTTCGATATAAGAAGCAGAAAACCTTGCGCCATTAAATACAAATTTGCTTTCATGCGTGAAAAAATTTGTTTGCGAGATATAAGCAAGTAGTAGTTAAAATTTCTCTAAAAATTAAAAATGTTATATATGAATAACTTTATTACATAAATGAGGTTTTAAAGAGGATACTTGGCACCACATAAAAGTTCATACAAATATTTTTAACATTTTTGTCCACTAAGTAATAAAGATCGGGTTTCAACCCCGGTGGAAGGTCAGGTCGGGGACAAACGAGCCAGGGATATTGACCCTTCAAAATGGGGGTTGTGCGTTGGGCTTGTGAACCGCCATATAAAATTCGACGAAACAGATAATATGCCTCGAAAACCGACCCAAAAACACGATGACAACCTACGCAAACGTATAAAGGATCATGATTTACGGATATGCACCTGGAATGTCCGAACCCTTTATACGGAAGGTGCCACTATCCAGCTGGTTGATGTCCTCGAAAGATACAAGGCTGATATGATGAACCCAGGAAATGCGACGTACGTGTACGTTTAAAGCAGCCCAAACAGACATCCTGTGACATTCACTACAGCTGCCATGCGAAGAGGCATGAATTTGGTTGTGGATTTGTAGTTGGCGAGAGACTCCGCCACCTTGTCTCTAGGTTCACGTCTGTGGACGAAAGACTGGCAACAATACGCATCAAGGATAAATACTTCAACATCAGTCTTATTTGTGCGCACGCTCCGACGAATGAGAAGGACGATGAAACTAAAGAGACCTTCTATGAGCGCCTCGACGAAGCAGCGCTCATAGCCACCGACAAGACATCAAAATTGTGATTGGCCCTCCTTAATGCCATGGTGGGCCATGAGGGTATCTTTGGTTCAACGGTTGGACAATTCACCTTCCACGACAACACCTCCGATAATGGAATGAGGCGGTTCGATTTCGCCGCAGCACAAAACATGGTACTTAGTGGTGCTAGATTCAAGCATCTCAATATTCACAAGGCCACGTGGCGGTCACCCGATCATGTTGTGATTGATGGAAGGCACGTTTCTAGTGTGATAGACGTACGCTCGTTCCGAAATGCCAACATCGACTCGGATCACTTTCTTGTAGCAGCCGGGAAAATGCACAGAAAACCCACTCAAAGAAAGGTAGACGTCAGTAAGCTGCACACGCAATAGACCGAACAAGCCTATGCCGCTCGACTCTCACACCTGCTTGCCCAAGGCACTCCCCCTCCCGATGATATATGCGCGCAGTGTACACACGTCTCCCGTTCAATGCGTACGGCTGCCGAAGAGGTGCATGGATTCCAACGCCCACTACGGAACAAGTGTATGACGAAGAGTGTCGCGCAGCCACTGCAGAGAAAGACGCTGCATATAGGACCCCCTGCAGTCGTTAGTTACGCGAGCCGCGAATGAGCGGAAGGAGGAGAGCAAGAAAAGAGATTTAGAAAGACGCGAGTGTGAAGATATTCAGATACATGGCGACGGGAACGAGGCCCGAAAATTCTTTCAGAAGATAAGACGCCTGACCGGAGGTTTAGACCGGATCCTCTTCCTATCAGGACGATGACGGGAATCTAGTAACAGATGTCCTGGGTATACTGAGATTATGGAGAAAGCACTTGTCATATCTTCTAGCAGGCGATGACGAAAAATACTCCGCCGATAGAGAAGACAGCTTCACAACCCCAGTTGCTGATGACGGCGTTGACATTCCACCATCTGACCGTGATGAGGTCTGCACAGTCATCAACAGGCTGAAAAACAACAAAGCCGCAGGATTAGATGGTCTGCCAACTGAGTTTTTTAAGACCGGAGGCGATAACGAATGCACCAGCTCATCAGTGAAATCAGCTCATCATCTTCAACCGATTGATTGGATCTGTAATCATATAAATATAATTTTTCAAAAATGTCAAGATGACAACTAAACACAATAATATACTTTTAAATAAGTAGAAAGAAAGTGATATGGTTACAGATCTTATCAGTACGGCTTCAGACCTGGCAAGTCCACCATAGAGCCGATTTTTACATAGCGCATAGAGTATACATTTGATATAGAGTTTACTTCCGAGTTTGCTGGCGTCACTGCCGAAAAAATTGGTTATGTGGAATTGGAATTTTACAAATTGAAGTTAACAGAGGAAAACAGTGCACAATACTGGATCTGTCCGCTGATAATTTGCAATCAAACTTACCAAGATATATTGCAATCCAACGCCTTATAAAATTTAGTTACTTTTCTGTCCGAAAATGTGGCAGAAAACATCAGAATATGGATTTGAAAATGTGTCTGTTGACAACATTTTCGTTTCAATTTCCACATAACTTATGTTTGAATTTATTTGACAAAAGTGGCAGCGAAACCACCTGTATGGAAACTATATAGCAAATATATACTCTCTGCATTGCGTCAAATCCTGGAAAAGACCAAAGAGAGGCAGATCGACACCCACCACCTTTATCGTCGACTATAAACCTGCCTTCGACAGTCCGATAAGAAGTCACATATACGCCACCATGTCTGAGTTCGGCATACCTGCAAAACTTATAAGGCTTTGCAGGATGACCCTGAGCGACACACGTTGCTCAGTGAGAATTGGGAGCAAACTCTCTGATACTTTTAATACCGAACGAGGTTTCAGACAAGGCGATTCCCTATCGTGTGACTTCTTCAACTGATGTAAGAAGATTGTAAGAGCTGCACAACTCCATCACAATGGCACTATCTTCAACAAGAGTTCCATGCTGCTCGGGTACGCTGATGATATCGACATCATTGGGCAGAGCGTAGAGCAGTCAGTGCAGCATTCTCTAGTTTAGAGAGGGAATCGCGTGGAATGAGTCTTACGGTGAACGAGGACAAGACGAAGTACCTGGTGTCAACAAACAAAGAGTCCCGGCGTCTTGGACAACACGTCACTATTGACAACCACAACTTCGTGTTGTGAAGGACTTCGTATACCAAGGAACCAGCATCAACAAGGAAAACAATGTCAGCCTGGAGATTAGTCGAAGAATAACTCTTGCCAACAGGTGTTACTTTGGGCTCAGTAGGCAATTGATTACGCTCTATAAGTCGTTCAGCATGCCAGTCCTCCTCTATGGCGTTGAGGCTTGGACGCTTGCCAACACCGATAAGCGAGCTTGGACATTTGATGCCCAATTCTGGTCAACGTAGGAGAGGGCGTCCAAATCTCCGGTGGAGCGACCAAGTGCGAGACAACCTGACAACACTTGGAGTGCAAAACCTGCGCCAGCGCGCGCAATGCAGAAAGGGTAATTGCTGCGGCCGAAACCCATCATGGATTGTAATAGCCAATTTAATAAGTAAGTGCAGAATTGAGACTGAAAATAGTTTTGTTTCTTCCGTAAAATTCATTTTGTAAGAGGAATTCGAAAATGTAGATAAGCGGTTTTGCAGTATCACCGACAATATAATATTATTTTGATATTTATGTGAAACTGAAGCGCCGCAGTTCAAATTTTAATTCCCCAAAAAAAATGTTCATGATAACATATTATTTTGGGGTTTATGTCCGCAAGGCAACGTCGACTTAATCCCCAAAATTGATCGAATTTTTCATAGGGAGGCGGACATAATCCCAAAATTCGAATTGGGGGTTTTGTCCGTCGGGGTTATGCCCGGGCACCTTGAATTGGATACATGGCGCTGCACAAAAATAAATAATAATAATTTTAACGCCTGAAAATAAAATAAATTTATAATTTTTCATTTCTTAAAAATACAATTTTTAATTTTATATAAAAAGTCTTCGCGGGCCGCAGATGAAAAGTTGGCGGGCCGCGTATTTGACATGCCTGATGTACATTTATCACACTGTTGAACCCCTTTCATGCTTGGTTTGCTAAAACTAAAAGCAACCCCAATTAAATTAAATGAAAATAACTCTTGTTCCAATGACGGTACACATTCTATAATACGAATATTAAGCAATCAAAAGATGGGATTATAAATATGTCATATTAATGCTCAAGTGTATGTAATAAAATGGATGTATTTAGATACTTATTTTTTTTAGGCAAATGTTGATATTATATGTGTTTCGGAAAACTGGTTTCAAACTGTTTTTAATGATAAATTGTTATATGTTGACGATTTGGGAACGCTGGTGAATACTTGTTCATTGATTTATTTTGTGGTTCTTAAAACACGCTTGTTGGTCTAGGTTATAGACCAAATAAGAATGTTGACATCACTCCTTTTATTAAAACAATTGAATCTCTAATTCTCCCTTACTCGGATATAATTATAGCAGGTGATTTTAACAGCAATGTCATTCATGAGACAAAACGGACTCGTAACTATAAACAGAACCACACCCACTCCCTATACTAACACATGTGACACTCTTTTAGATATTTTTTGTTTGTTTCTGACATCAATAAAGTTTTACTCTATGACCATCTTGGAGTCTCTTTGTTCTCTAAGCATGACTTGATTTTCCTAACATTTGACTTTCAAACGCAATCACTTTTTAATGACCAAAATATAAACTATCGTGACTATAAGATTATTGACTATTACAAACTAAATAATGCACTTGACAATATTAACTGGAATCATATTTTCTATATATATGTATATAACATAAATTATCTATTTTACACATATGTTCCTTTTAAAACTAAAATAATTAAGGACAAACAAAAGCTGTGGTTTAATAATGACATAAATTCCATTATACATCAACGTAATGCGGTATATAACGGGTGGAAACTTTTTAAAAATCCTGAGCTATATATACATTTTAACAATATTCAAAAGACAGCTTCCAACCATTAAACACATTTTTAACCATATATTTACAATCTCAATATTTCTTAAGTCTTGGAAACGCGCTAAAAATTTCCGATACCAAAATCATCAAATAAATTCAGAACAATCGCTATTTTGCCATACATCTCCAAAGCATTTGAATTTTTAGAACACAAACAAATTAACAACTATATACACGAAAACTCATTGATGTAAGATAGGCAATCGGGGTTTCGAGCAAAACATAGTTTTGTAACAGTTGACGTAAGCGAGGGAATTAGACCGTGTGCCAAGGTAGCATAACCTCTAAATGTTTGTCTCTCACCATTTCCATTTTAGGTCCTCTGTTTTTCTCATTATAAATAAATTACCTCCCTGATGTTCTATCAAATTTAATATATACACACAGCAAAATCCTCTTTTAGCATGAGGTTGGAACGTTTGCAGCCGAAATACATTTGATGTAACCTCATGTCAATAAAATGAACGTACCTTTTTTAACTACTACCGAAATGTTAGTCCGCGCAACTGGATGTTTGGTTGCTGTAACCTCATGATTGCATTTTTAATTCTACCAAAATTTACATTCGTGCATTTATTACGGCGATTGAGTAAGTTCTTGTATCAACAAACTAAATGACAAACGGCAACCTCATGTCTATCAGCGGTTCGGTTGCCAGTTTCTTGCTAACAATTATGGATACATGCAGAAATAAATAAACGTGAAAAATGTTCACACACGAAAACAAACGGAAATTTATTAGTTCACTTACATTGTGAAATAAATATACAAATATTAATAACATTTATTTATTCAATAAAAATTGTTCATTTTCTAGTGAAAGATAACATAAATAAAAAATAAATGACCATATGTACCAATAGAAATAGTTTTTTTAGTTTTTCAGGGAGCAGGAATTAGTAGATCTAAATTGTGTGAGTGACATATTTACGCAAATATAATACATATAGAATACAAAAGTTTTATATACATAAATAACTTTGTTATAATAAAATTGGAGGTTTAGAAAACCTCATACTCACCGGATAGGCGGTTGTGACGACCTCATGTTCACCAATTTGGAGGTTGCCAAAACCTCATGTTCACCGATTATATTCGAAATACAGCTTCAATCCGTTAAACACATTTTAAACATATATTCACAATTTCAATATTTCTTAAGTCTTGGAAACGCGCTAAAATATTACCGATACCGAAATCATCAAATAAATTCAGAACAATCGCAATTTTAACATACATCTCCAAAGCACTTGAATTTTTAGAACACAAACAAATTAACAACTATATACACAAAAACTCATTTATGTCAGATAGGCAATCGGGGTTTCGAGCAAAATATAGTTTTATAACAGTTGATGTAAGCGAGGAAATTAAACCGTATGCCAAGGTAGCACAACCTCTAAATTTTTGTCTCTGACCATTTTCATTTTAGGTCCTCTGTTATTCTCATTATACATAAATTACCTCCCTAATGTTCTATCAAATTATAATATACACACACACAAGAAAATCCTCTTTTGGCATGAGGTTGGAAGAATGAAAATGTTAGTTGTTCCAGCTAACATCACTCGGTTCAATCGAATGGTTTACTAATTTGCTGGCGGAACTGCCATATTAGCCTATACACATAAAATATTAGTCTATACACGGTCTAATGGTTTTTAATCTGTACTAAATTGTTCTAAAACAGTTCGAAATTGGTTGCAGAACAAACTACAACTCTTTTTTTTTGACAATAACAACTGACTAAGCGGTTGAGAGAACCGAATAAGTTGGTTGGAGCAACAAATCTCTGCTCCATGTGCAAATGTATGCTGATGATGTTCTGCTTTACACTCGCTGCTACGATTGAAAATTGTGCTGAAAACCTTAATAACAACCAACAGCATGTGTAAGATTGGGCTTATGTCTGCATCCGAAAAAAATCTAAATTTATTGTTATTCACATAAATCAAATTGACCACCTCTTTTTGGCATGAGGTTAATTGAACCAACGTTTCAGTGTTGGAACCGAAATACATTTGATGTAACTTCATGTCAATAAAATGAACGTACCCTTTTTACTACTATCGAAATGTTAGTATACGCAACTGAATGTTTTGTTGCCATAACCTCATGATTGCATTTCTCATTCTGCCAAAATTGATATTCGTGCATTTGTTACGGCGATTGAGTAAGTTCCTGTATCAACAAAATAAATGACAAACGACAACCCATGTCTATCAGCAGTTCAGTTACCAGTATCTTGCCAACACATACAGAAATAAAGACGCGTCAACAAATTTTACAAGTCGCAAAGAATTAAGTAAAAATAAATATATAAATATTAATAAAATAATGAATTAATGCAATACAAATTCCTCTTTATCTTGTGGAATATAAAATAAATAAAAAATATGTGACCATATGTGCCAATGGAAATTTAGTTTTTGGTTATGAAAATAAAAAAATAATTGCATGCAGATACATGTATCCTTTAACAGTGTTTTTATTTTCAGGAAGCAGAAATTAAATTGTGTGCACGACATATTTACGCATCAATAATTCAAATAAAATACTTTCATTCATAAGTTTCATATACATAAATAACTGTTAAAAAAAATTCAATTGGAGGTTAAGAAAACGTCATGCTCACCAATTTGGAGGTTGCGACAACTTCATGCTCACCAATTAGGAGGCTGATGACCACCGACTTGGAGGCTGACACAACCACAGGTATCACCTTTAACAGTACGCTGTCATGAAATAACCTCATAAATGCTACGGTAGGCAAATTTTGTAGAATACTACGGGAACTTTGATTTACTCAATACTTTACTCCTCAAATAATAAGAATGTTACGGGCTAAGTCTTATTTAATTCCTACTGTATTGTAGAGTTGTGAGATCGCAAATTGTGACTGTGTTGATGTTCTTACGTTTGTATTCAATTTTAGATGATAACTGAATTCTGTTAATTGTACTTTGCTAGATTTATTAAGTGTATTATAAATTATTTCAGTTACTTTCTTGTTTCTTTGTAATTACTATTATATTTTGGTATTACTTTCACAACCATTTCAATATTAAAATTCTACACGTTTATATTTAGTTGTTCATATTACCAATCGGTGGTTTTACAAATTGAATATAAGATATCAAAATATTATCTGAATTAAATCATAGTTTTTGACAAAAAAATTAAAATATTTTTTATTTAATTGAAACATATACAAGAAGGAAAATATCAAAGACATACATTTGTTATAAAACGGTGATAATGAGTGATAGCATGAAAAACATGCACTATTCAGGCATTATTGTCCAAGTTGAATAAAAGTTGTCCAAGTTGAATCCAAATTTGTCCAAGTTGATTCGTTTCGAAATTGCTTGAATATGACTGAACTTTTTGAATAATACAAAATTAGTATATAAACTAAAACGTTGATTATGATCTTTTTTAAAAGTATTTATGTTGCCAGAAAATGATTTTTTAAATTAAAATACTGATTGGTAAACATTTAAAACAGTGGTGAAGAATGGTGATTTTGTTGAATACATACAGAAATTGATTTGTTGCGGCAACCAACTAAATTTCCCTACCAAATCATTCCATTGCGGTAACAACTGATATAGTAGTTGCAATCATGAGGTGATCATGAGGTTGTCGCAACCTCCTAGTCGGTGAGTATTATATTTACTAAACCTCCTTTTGAAATATTATTATAACAAAGTTATTTATGTTTATAAAAGTTATGTATTCTATATGTATTATATTTGCGTAAATATGTCGCGCACACAATTTAGAAGTATATCTACTAATTCCTGCTTCCTGAAAAAAACACTATGAAAAGATACATGTATCTGCATGCATTTATTTTTAATTAATGAATTTTCTATTGTTTTCGACAGGTGAAAATTTTTGACGTTTATTTTTTTCTGCATGTATCCATAATTGTTGGAAAGAAACTGGCAATCGAACTGCTGATAGACATGAGGTTGCCGTATGTCATTTATTTTGTATATACAACACTTACTCAATCGCCGTAACAAATGTACGATTGTCAATTTTGGCAGAATGAAAAATGCAATCATGAGGTTACGGCAACCGAACGTGAAGTTGCGCGGACTAACATTTTGGTTGTAGAAAAATAAGGCACGTTCATTTTAATGACATGAGATTACAACAAATGTATTACGGTTCCAACACTGAAACGTTGGTTCAATTAACCTCATGCCAAAGAGGATTTTTCTGTGTGTAGGAATTTTACCCCTTAAAAGGATAAAATCTGAGGCATTATTGTCGAAGTTGAATAAAAGTTGTCCAAGTTGAATAAAAATTAGTCCAAGTTGCGGCTGCGACGCACACTAACAAAACGATTTTTCAACTACATTGACGGAGTTTCATATCTTGTGGTCTATGGTCAGAATGTTAGCTATACGTCGAGATTTTGCACAAAAAAGGCTGTATTTTAGTACATTATATCCCAAGTTATCGCACGATTTCGACATGTTGCAGATGCAAACTTTATTTTGTTAATTATCCACAAGGTTCACCCTATGGATAATTGGCAAAAAAATCTGTGCCCAGATATTTCTTTTTGCAAAAAATCAAAAAGAAATTTGCGTTACCAAAAAAGTGTGCCGAGAGAGTAATTTATCACAATTTTCTAAGTTCTCCTAAATATTATTATTATTATAAATATTAGTTCTCAATGTTTTTTGTTTTAATCTTTATTATACTGAAAATTTTGGAATAATTTTTAAAATTTGATTTGACAGGCTTTAATGGGTTAAAAAAAATCTATTCCACATCCGTCGTCAACGAATGCTTCTGAGCGACTTAACTGAAATTTTTGAAAATTTGTAGCTGAGACACATCGAAGTGCGGCGTGCGTCTGCGGCGTTCTTTGACGTTCCGGCTGTTTTTAATTAAGCCGCAGCCGTTTGCCAAGAATTATCTATCAAATTCCAAAATTTCTATTTTTTTACTCGTTTGTTTATAATTTTTTTTCTGAGTCAAAATAGAATCGACGATAAGTGTGTCAAAAAATTCGTTTTTGTTTACGTTTTTAATTTAAATTTGCATTTAATATTTTTTTGACACCAATTTTCTCGCTCATAAGAGAGCGCCGCATGTCAATAAAATAGAATAGATTCTATTTTTGCGGCTCGACGACGCGTCTGGGCGTTTGACATGAAATTCATAGAATTTTCATTGTTATCTTTGATGTTTTTGATGTGTTTCGGCTATTGACATGAACAAAATAAATTATGCGACATACAGCTCCTCGTTATCAAATTTCAATTAATAATATTGTTTGGACGCGGCTGTAGTAGTAATATATATTGAACATTTTATTTTAATGAGTGGCAGATTTGGAACTATTTTTCGTGATGTATATGAATTCTGAAAATATTAAAAATTATGCCCTTATGGATCGCTTCATCATAGTAATAATAAAATTGGTCGCGCAACGTTTGAAATATAAATAAATTTGTTGTATATTTTCGACATACACATTTTTCTGACATTTAGTTCTCTGTGAAATGAAAATAAAAGTTTTTAATAAAATATTTCTGTTTAATACAGTAGCGTTAATCAAAATATTTCTTTTATACTTCGTGGTTGACAAATGTACACGTAGGGAAAAAAGTTCTAAAATCCAGAAGGAATCAAGAAGTATACGGAGTGATATACAGCTAAACCGAAAAATTCTTAATTTCAAGAAATGAATTTTCTTAGTTGTCAAAAAATAACTAAGTAGAATTATTCTTGGATTCAGTTATTAATTTCAAAAATATTTTTGTTGTTTTCGTCCCAAAATTTAATGAACACGTGTTCGTATAGTTGTTGTTTTTTCGATCCTGGTTGTTGCTATTATGTTTTGTTTTACTTTGTCCGTCTGTCAGCCCCATCTGTTTGTTCGTGTGTCTGTCTCTCGATATGTTGAAAGTAAGTAAAAGCAATTATTTCTAAGCATAAAACATAAAATAAAAAAAAAATATTGTCGAGTTAATTTATTGTTTATTTACAACATTATTACCTATATGCATTTTTGTATAGTAAATGATTTCTTTGAATACATAATGTAATTGAATTGTTTATTTTATTTTATTTTATTTTTATTATTTAATTTAATCTCTGTATATTATTCTGAAACCGTTTACTTACCTTATACACTTTCTGATCTTCTGTTGCCTCTTCTGTTGGTTATGTATGAACCCTCCGCACGTTACCCATAAGCATTTTATAGTGTATTTAGAAAACAATGGAATGAAATCAACTTGGTATTTATGCAAAATGGAACCCAAATTTATGTTTACGATGTGTGTGAAAACACACACATGCTAACATTATATATCATGCCGTTTTTATACCCTACACCTATGCATATATTGTAACGCCCCTTAGGAGGCGTGTCCGGTATTGAAAAGTATATATATTCTTGATCAGCATCACTACCCGAGTCCGTTTAGCCATGTCCGTCTGTCTGTCCGTCTTGCTGCCTTGCTGCCGAATACAGAAAAACTTGAGAAATACTGATCAGAATGCGATGAAATTTCGTCTCAATATATTTTAGCCAAAAGTAGGAACTGAGTTTGAAAATGAGCCAAATCGGTCAACGGACACGCCCACCTCCCATACAAGTCACTTTTATATAACTGTTCAGGAACTAATAACTCGATAAGTATTCAAGATATAGTTAGAAAACGTATTGTTATAATTCATACAAAAATATGTGGTCCAAAAATGGGCGTGATCCGCCTACCATTTTTTTCATTATTTCCCGGGTTTTCATAGTGGAAATTTGAACCGTAAATTATTAAAATCAAATCTATGAAATATTATCCTTACAAAATTTTTGAATATAGGCGTGGTCCGCCCATTAACATTTTTCTAATTTTTTGTATTAGTTTTTTATACTTTTATATCAATTTTTTAAATTATGGGGATATAAGATGTAAATTTCTGATATGTGAATAATATTCTGAGGGTGGGGAGGTTCAGTATAATTAATAACTTTAAAATAAAGATATACAATTGAATATCCCACCAATGGTGTAGGGTATTTCATAGTCGGGCCCGACCGACTATAAAAGTCCGCCCCATGTGACCGAACTTACCCATGTGACCTAACTTTCCCAACTCGTTTGATTTGAATTTGCAATCCAAACAAATTGTACTTAGTTACTTTTTTGATACCTAAGAACTTAATGTCTGAATATCTAGAAAATTTTGGCTTAGTTACTTTCAACAGACATACAGGCAGACTAACAAACAGATGGTGATCTCGCAAAACAAAGCATACAGGCAGAGCAATATCGATGAAAACAACAACAATGCATGAACACGTGTTCTTTTTGCGGTGAATACAATACAACAATTTTGCGTGTTCTTTTTGGTTTTTAATAATCAATAATTTATCTTCTGAAAATCCAGTTGAATAAAGTTTGTTTACTTTTTTGACAACTAAGTAATTTGCTTTCTTGATATCCAGATAACAAATTCTTGAATTTTAGTAGTATTTTATTGATATTAGTCAAATTCTCGGCTTTCTAACCGAATTCTCCTCGAGTTTTAGAATTTTATTTCCCTCCGTGTAATATGGCAAATACAGATTTTTAAATATCAGAGGTAGTTAGTTATAATTTTTAAAATTGGTGAGACTTTTAAAATTTTTACATAAGAAACCAAATTAATATGTTTTGAATGACCTGACATATTTATACATTAAAAATGTTGTGGCTTATCATTTGTTACATTTACAATTTTATAAATACTGTTAAATTTTAATTACATAACAAAACTTTCATATTATGGAACTTAATACAATTTTTTAACATTTTTGAAAAACGATTTCAATAATTTTAAAAAAATGTTTCTTTTACATTAGATACGTTTCGATACATATTTTATGTCATACGATAAAATGTTCTTAAAAGATTCAGATATTAAAATTGATAACATATAAATTAAGTGCTTTTTTAGTTCGTGTTGTTTTATTAAGTACTACAACGTGAATGACTATCGCAACATTCCACAGTTAACAGTCACATTCAGTTCAGCTCAAGTGATTCAATTATATTGTTTTTCAAATCACCTGATCTGTCTGTTGAAGCGGCTAGATACATTTCTCTTTGAAAAACTAAATAAAAGTGAACTATAAATGTCGGTTATCATACTAATAATGGCTATGAAAATTGACATAAAATTCCATTTATGTTTTCACTCATTGACTAAAAATAGTGATTGATGAAATTTATTTGAGGAGCAAGTCAATACCTAATGAATGACTATTTATTGCATTTCATAGCGAGAAATAAGACATTATAAAAAGTGGTGCGCTTTTTTATACCCTACACTAAGAGTGAAAGGGTATATTCAGTTTGGTACGCCGTTTGTAACACCCAGAAGGAAGCATCTCCGGTATGGAAAAGTATATATATTCTTGATCAGCATGACCTCCTGAGTCGATTTAGCGATGTCCGTCTGTCCGTCTGTCTGTCTGTCTGTCCGTCTGTCTGTCTGTTGAAATCCCTAAGACTTTAAAAATTGAAGAGCTAGATAAATGAAACTTATAACTTAGATTACTAATATACCTACGCTGTATGTGCGAATTGGCGAGATCGGTCCATTGTGACCTATGATCCGACCACTTATGTTCAAATACCTCATATAAAATTTATATATACAGATCAATTTTACTGTATACGTGCTTAGGTAAACTTTTTTGGTCAAATATGTATTGACATCATGCTCAAATACATGATAATAATGTTTTCCGGCGAAAAGACTTGTGGTTCACCAAAAAAGAAATCGATATTCGGTACACCTACCCATATGTAAATATGGGTATCAAATCAATGGAAATTCTTCAGCGATTGAATGTTTGTAGTTATTTTCAGGATTCGTATACCCTGGTGACCTATATATCACTTTGAATGGTAACCACACATATGTGTAGGGTATTTATAGTCGGCTTAGACCGACTATAATTTTGATAATCCGAACTATCATAATTACACCTACTTTAAAATTTCCCATGTGATCTAACCTTCCCAACTGGTTTTTGTATTTCATTGTGACGGGATTGTACTATTATAATAGTAGGTAATCTATTGCAAACTACAAAGTACTGAACAACCATCATTTTTTGTTAGAGAGTACATGTAATATTCAAAAAATGTATTTATTTTAAACTAGTTTATGGTAAACTTCATATTCATCACGAAAAATATGTCCATATCAACCATTCATTTAAATAAAGTTTTCAATATATATTGAGCAACAAACAATTTAATAAATTAAAACTGCTAGGTGTCGCAATTTTTTTATATTTTCATGTCAAATTTTGAAACATTCAGTTTAGTCACTCAGAAGCATTCGTTTACGACGGATGTGTAATGGATTCTTTTTATCCATTAAAGCCTGCCGAATCAAATACACACCAGGAGATTAGGCTGTGCAATTTTCGCCATCATGTTTTCCCATAATGCGGACATCAGATGCTAAGAATTTTGTTCGATGTTGCATCTAGTGGTGCATTATATCATTTTATCCAATATTTCATAAACAAATATAAAAAATATTTCGAGTAAGGCAGTATGATAAAGTTTAAAACATTTTTTCGAAAATTTGATAGTAAAAACATTGCGAACTAATATTAAAATATTTTTAAACAGAGCTTTGAGAATTGTGATAAATTTGTGACCATTTTATGTTCGTTATATTTACAAATTTGTAGGTTGAGTTAACTTAACTTTCATTTGTATGAATAAAATGAAAATTTTTTGACAGCGGCGCTTTTTTCAACTCAATATTTCATTTAACAAAAAAAAAAATCGCGATAAGTCCCCAAAGGAGTTGCCTTATTTTCCCTATTTCAAAATCGATCAATAACCACCAAAAACATAAATATTAATAAAAATTATAACAATATACATAAAAAAACACAAAAAAAAAACAATTAAAAACTAAAAAAAAAGCAAACAAAAAATATGTAATTAAATACTTAAGATATCATATTATACAAATAAAAATTGAAAAAAGGAAAAATATACAATCTTTAAAAGTTTAATATTGTTATATTTGTACTTACTGTATTACAAAACTTAAATTTAACCCACAAATGTATAAATATTATGAACAAAAATTGGTCTAGAGTGCACCGATCTTACAAATATATACTTTCATTTGAGTATCCACATGACCTTGAATGTAGGTGTACCGGTGTTTGATTTTTCAAGGGGTCCGAGCACTAGGGGAGAGGCCTTTATGATTGAATTAATATAATAAAATTTGTGAATATTCAAAGTACACATGTAGGTCATAAATTCAAAATATATTCGTATATACTGTATACTGTATAAAGACGACGGATCCTCAAATACTTAATTAACGTAACGCACTGCTCCAGAACTTTTAAAAGATTGCCATCGAGTTACACAAAATATACACAAAGAATACGCCTGCAGCTTAAAAATGCACTGTTTTTGTGGAATTACACAAAAAGTGGCAACACTGCTTGCGACCCGACCACTTATTAAATACTTTATAATAGCACGGATAGAAATGATTTGTTTGTATATGTTTCAATATAATTAAAAAATAATACGAAATGTCAATACATATATTACGAATTGAATTTATGTTTGTTCAGATTGTCATAACATATTACTATGTGTACACACAGAAAAATCATTTGTCTTTTGGCATGAGGTTAATTGAACCAACTTTTCAGTGTTGCAACCGAAATACATTTGTTGTAACCTCATGTCATTAAAATGAACGTACCTTATTTGTCTACAACCGAAATGTTAGTCCGCGCAACTGCACGATCGATTGCCGTAACCTCATGATTACATTTATCATTCTGCCAAAATTGACATTCGTCCATTTGTTACGGCGATTGAGTAAGTTTTTGTATCAACAAAATAAATGACAAACGGCAACCTCATGTCTATCAGCAGTTCGGTTGCCAGTTTCTTGCCAACAATTACACAGTGCAGCAAAAGCCCACTTTTTTTTGGTGCCAGAGATTTGACAATTTTTTTATAGTCCTTGAAAGAAACTAATGCCCTATCACGTCAGGTTTACGAGATATATGACCATAAATGTCCTAAAGTGACCGCAATATTACCGTTGGTTTACTGAGAAAACTGTAGTAGTTATGGATTTGTTGTCTGAGAACCAAATGTAAACATATCCAAGGCTTCATATGTGTAGTACATATTAAATTTCTATCTCGTCCTTTTAATACCAATGTTAATGATTTTCAAAGGATCAATCTACATAATCGTCGAATTTCATATTAAGGAGTTGCAAATGAATCATATTGTCCATGGATAAAATATTCAGAATAAAAAAACATAAAAAGTAGCCAAATATGTCAAAGCCGTACGACCTTTATTTTATATGAAACTTATACGAAACTTATATGAAACTTATATGAAACTGCAAAATACTAAAGTTTTCGTAGCTGAAAATCGAATGTTCCTTTATCGGTGCCAAGGATTTGGCTTTATTTTTAATATCCTGAATTTGTGAAAAATTTTATCATACCATAAAATTATGTTCTATCACGTCAGGATTTCGAATCGTTTTAGTTTTTGTACTTATGAACATTTGTAAAATAAACATTCAGTGCTTAATATAATATAAACCGTAACTCGCATGGCTTTGTCTTCTATGACAATTTTTTTCTGTTTTGATATGCTTAATATTTTTCCCGAAGACATATTGATTTATTTATTAATTCTTCATATAAATTTGGCCAATTAACTGCAGAGATTTTTTGAAAACAAAATTAAAATGTACTACAGAAAAGATCCTTAGGTGAATGCCTACATTTGGTTTTCAGTCAAGGAAATTATATCGAAGAAGCGCCGCAGTCGAAATTTTTTTATAAAATATTAAATTTTTTATTTTTTAAAACATAAATACAAAAGTGTATTTATTAAATTTCTTTTAGTTTGGGTACCCACACTTGTATCTATATATTATTCGTGTATAAAATGAACTCAGTTGTTAAAACTAAAAAGGGTCCTGAGGTTACTGGGGTTATCGGATCATGAACATAATAACATATTAATCGTGAGATCAATATCTTTCATTTGAGTACCTACATGTTCATATAGGTAGGTGTATAAGGTTTCGATTTATCTGGGGTACCACAAGTACGACCGAGCCCCAATTTAGTCTGGGACCGAAACATGGGGGATAGTTTGAAGAAAAAATATTTTACTTCATCCGGTTATCTAAAGTTCAGCCAATTTGTTTGTTTCTTTGTTTGTTTGGAGTTTTTTTTTGGTAGGAGTAAAGACTTTTTTACATATATATATCAAAAATAATAATTAATTTTGATTTTAATAAATATGTATCTAAAATAAAAATTATATTTGAATTTTGAAAGTATTTATCAAAAATAATTATTTTTGACTTTAATAATATTAATCAAACTTTTATATATATTTCTCAAATATAATTATTAAAAAAATATTTTATAATTTAACCAGTCCTATAATAAAAATAAGACCATAAATTAAAAATGTTCATCGAATGTTATCTAATGGTTACAATGACTTTTTACATATAAATTTGAAAAAAATAATTATTTTTGGTCTCTGATTTTAGGAAGGTGTACATATCTCAGTACCCTTTGGAAACAAAATTCAATTTGTGTATTATATTAAAGGTGATCAATACCGACATCTCGTTGGAAAACTACTTCAGATATACACAATGTATTTTAATGATTATTTTCACTTAACAAGTCAGCATATTTCGAAAACCAAAAATATTTGAATTTGATTTAAGTATAACATTTGTACCAATTTTACCATTTGTTTTTTTGTACCATTTATTCAAGAATTAAAAGGTAATAGTTACTTCACCAATTATTAAATTAATTTACAACAGTTTTTTTTAATTTCAAAAATACTAAAAACGTAAAAATCGGATTATAAATCGTCGTTATAGAACTAAAAATCATGAAATAATTTTGTTTCAATATCGATTTTTTTTTGTTAATAACTTCTTCAATTATAATTTGAAACAATCATAACCTTTTAGCGCAGTTCCGATTGGACATACTTAAAAACTATATTTTGTGAATATTTGATTTTTAATTATGAAAATACACCAACACATCTAAAACTATGAATTGTCGAACTTTTATCAAACTTTCAAAAATGGTATTTGGACTTATAGTTGTACAACGAAGATATACAAAAAAATATGTACATTTTTTAAAAACTATGGCGCATCAGTATAGACAATTTAAAGTCATATTTAAATTCAAAATCATATATTTGACAATTTATTCTATACAAAAATTCTAAAAAAGTCGATTTTTTTTTTAAGTCGAATTATTAAAGTTGTCTAAAATTTTCTTTGGTTATGCGCCTATAATGTTTAAATTCGATTTAATATTGATACCCCGAGACAAAATTTATGTCATTTTTCAGGAATATTTCCGGCCAACACAATAAATGGAATATTTTGGGAAGTGTATAGCAGGTTGTAAAATTTTGTGGAATTTTAATGACAGATTCACGGCATATTTTGGGATCGGGCAGTTCGGGCAGACAGCTTGTGATACAAACTCCGCCTATCTCTTTTTAAAATATGTCGAAAAAATGCTTCTAAACTGCCTCGACCCTGCCCAGAATTTTTGTATTGGGACATTATGATATAGATCTC
The DNA here is from genome assembly GCA_951804985.1 of Dryomyza anilis. Lineage (NCBI taxonomy): Eukaryota > Metazoa > Arthropoda > Insecta > Diptera > Dryomyzidae > Dryomyza > Dryomyza anilis. The sequence goes on along the minus strand of OX638133.1, from coordinate 52,873,484 downwards.
AAAATATTTAAAACTCGAATTGTGTATTCTTCAGAATCTTTGTCAAAATACAATGCATATTCGTAGACAATTTAAAGTCAACTTTAAAATAAAAGTTACCCGCTATTTTGGACAATTTTAACAAAGATTAAAATGTCAAAAAAGTTTTTTTATAAGTTGCAAAATTTAAAAAAAGCGAACAATTAAAAAGGTAATTTACAGAATATTAGTAATCTGGAGATAGTTAGTAATTTTTACACAAAGGCGCAATGTAGAAAAGCTCAAAAAGGCGTAAACTATTCAAATAACAATCAAAATTAAAACAGCGCATAACTAACAGAATTTTAACGTCGTTACAAGCGCAAAATTATCAAAATAAACACAAAATGAAAATGACGCATGTTTTTTTTTTGAAAATTTGGCGCCTTTTTTTATATTTTGCGATCTTTTTAAAAGACGCAAACATTCTCGATTTGTCCATTTTGTGTTTATTTTTTTGAAAATATAGCGCGTTTCTGTAGTTTCCGGTCTTTTAAAAACGCCTAAATATTCTGAATATTAGGCGCATTTGCAATTTTATGCTTTTTAGAAAATTTTCCGCCTTTTCTATATTTAACGCTAACGGGTTGTATTTTCGACTTTCTCTATATATTGCGATCTTTTATACAGGCTCAAAATTTCTATAAATTATGAGCCTTTTCCATTTTGTAATGTTTTGGAAATTTGGGCCTTTTTCTATATTCTGCTCCCTTCTGTAGAAGCGCAAACATGTTGTAAATAAGGCGCATTTGCAATTTTGCGCCTTTCTCTATATTTTCGCTCTTCTATAGAGGCGCGAACATTTTAATAAAGCAAATGCGCCTCAAATTAGGCGCATTCGCAATTTTACGCTTTTTTGAAAATTTTGCGCCGTTTTCTATATTTTGCGCCCTTCTGTAGAGGTGCAAACATTTTGTAAATAAAGCAAATGCGCCTCAAATTAGACCCATTTGCAATTTTATGCTTTTTTAAAAATGTTGCGCATTCTGTAGAGGCGCAAACATTTTTTAAATAAGGCACATTTGCAATTTTATGCTTTTTTGAAAATTTTGCGCCTTTCTCTATATTTTGCGCCCTTCTATAGAAGCGCAAAAATTTTGTAAATTAGGCCCATTTGAAATTTTATGTGCGAAAATTTTGCGCCCTTCTGTAGAGGCGCAAACATTTTGTAAATAAGGCGCTGTTGCAATTTTATGCTTTTTAGAAAATTTTGCGCCTTTCTCTATATTTTGCCCCCTTCTGTAGAGGGACAAAAATTTTGTAAATTAGGCGCATTGGCAATTTTATGTTGTTTTGAGAATTTTTTTTGCAAATTTTTCGCCGTTCTCTACAGTTTCCGCTCATTTAAAAAGGCGCAAAATTTTGAGAAAATTTTGCGCCCTTCTGTAGAGGCGCAAACATTTTGTAAATAAGGCGCTGTTGCAATTTTATGCTTTTTAGAAAATTTTGCGCCTTTCTCTATATTTTGCCCCCTTCTGTAGAGGGGCAAAAATTTTGTAAATTAGGCGTATTTGCAATTTTATGTTGTTTTGAGAATTTTTTTTTGCAAATTTTTCGCCGTTCTCTACAGTTTCCGCTTATTTAAAAAGGCGCAAAATTTTGAGAAAATTTTGCGCCCTTCTGTAGAGGCGCAAACATTTTGTAAATAAGGCGCTGTTGCAATTTTATGCTTTTTAGAAAATTTTGCGCCTTTCTCTATATTTTGCAAATTTTGTAAATTAGGCGCATTTGCAATTTTTTTTATGTTGTGTTTTTTTGAAAATTTGTTTGAAAAATTCAAAAGTGCGCCTATTTTGGGGGGGGGGAGGTCAATCGCCCCCCCCTCCCTGGATCCGCGCTTGATCTAATACCGTATTCAAGAAATGTTACTATGGAAATTAAGGATTTACCAGATATTTAGGGGTCAATACCTCGAAATCCGGACGTGATAGAACATAATTTTATAGTATCATAAAATCTTTCACACATTCAGGATATTAAAAATAAAGCCAAATCCTTGCCACCGATAAAGGATCAGTCGATTTTCAGCTACGACAAACTTTAGTATTTTTCAGTTTCATATAAAATAAAAAAAAATACTTTGCAGTGCTCAGTATTAGAGAAACTACATCTCGTACGGCTTTGATCAATTTGGCCATTTTTTATGTTTTTTTATGCTGAATATTTTTTCCGTAGACAACATGATACATTGGCAACTCCTTAATATGAAATTAGTCGATTATGTAGATTGATTCTTTGAAAATCATTAATATTGGTATTAAAAGGACGAGATAGAAATTTAATATGTACTACACATATGAAGCCTTGGATAGTGTCTACATTTGGTTCTCAGACAACAAATCCATAACTACCACAGTTTTCTCAGTAAACCAACGGTAATATTGCGGTCACTATAGGACCTTTATGGTCATATATCTCGTAAAACTGACGTGATGGGACATAAGTTTGTTTGGTGAAATTTCGTCAGGTTACTCAAGGATTCTAAAAATATTGTCAAATCTCCGTCACTAAATTTAGTGTCGCACTGTGTAATCGTAGAGCTTACATATGGTCTACTGTTGTGTATCATAATTATAGAGCTTACAGCTTACTTATGATCTACAATATAATTTTAAACAGTATATTTTTCTTGATGACATATATTTAGGGTTAAGAATTATGCATGTTAAACACATGTTAAACATCAATACCGAAATTGTTGGAACGTATTGTATATGATCAAGTTAAAAACCACTGTAGAGATGTAAAATTACCTCACGTCAGTGCGGATTTGTAACAGTATCTAATCCATTAGACTTCACCTCATTTGCAATAAGTTTAATAGAATCAGGAAAACGAGTCGACTGCATTTACACAGATTTCAGTAAAGCTTTCGATAAACTTCCTCATAACTTAATTTAATTCAAACTAAAGGTACTGGGATTTCCAGAATTCTTTGTTAAGTGGATAGGATCCTATTTATTTGATCGGTCATATCAAATACGCTTCAGAAATAATTTATCTTCACCATTTATTGCAACAACTGTGGTATCCCAGGGTAGTCATCTTGGTCCACTGTTATTTTAATGATGTGATATACAACATTAAGTACTCGCATTTATTAATTTTTGCCGATGATATGAAAATATATAAATCAATAAATGACGATAAGGACGTACATATACTTCAGTCAGACTTAAAATCATTTGAAACGTGGTGTTGTAAGAATAACTTGATTTTTAATCCGGAAAATTGTCAAGCCATGACATTTTCTCGCAAAAGAAATGAACTAGAATACAACTATTCACTAAAAGAGAAAATTTTAAATCGGGTACACGTGGTGAAAGATCTTGGTGTGTTTGTCGATACAAATTTATCGTTTAATTTACATATTGAACATTTATATAAAAAAGCCTCATCATTACATGGTTTTATCAAACGATGGGCTAAAGAATTTAATAGTCCCCTTACAACTTTGACTCTATATTTCACTCTAGTTCGTTCACAATTGGAATATGCAAGTTAAGTATGGTTTCCTTTCTAAAAGGTACATAATGACCGAATCGAAAGGATACAGAAAAACTTCGAACTACTACAATTTAAACCCTTGAGAGCGAAGGGTTTAAATTGGATGGATAACTTACATCTTCCTCCATACGTAGATCGTCTGAAACTACTAAATTTAAAGACTCTTGACGTGCGCAGACAGATTGCCGATATCATTATATACATCAATTAATCACCGGTAGACTAAATTCACCCGAGCTTCTTAACTATACTAGTTTTAACCATAATCGTAGAAGGAGGAGACATCGTGATGTTCTTTTTTATGTACCTTATAGATGAACTAATTGTGTTGCTGCATCACCTTTCAATCGCAATTTAGTTTATTGTCCACACTATAATATAAATCTGTCAAAAAATCAACTCAAATGTAGATTTAAACTATAATGTAACAAATGCGTGTGTTTGTACACGAGCCCAACTCATTTAGTGGGTAAATATTTTTCAGCATTATGCTGTGAAAGTGCAAGCTAGCTGTATTAGCTAAAACTCGATTATAAACAATAATGGCTCATCTAATAAATTATTAATCTTTTCCGCTCCGCTACCTAGTAGTACAACTTTTATTGTCGGATTATTAACCTATTTTGAATGCTGTTAAAACTGAATTATTTAGTTCTGTATTGAAAACATCTGTTTAATGATTTTTTTTTATACATATAATCTGCTAGAATTTGTTTGCTATTAATATCAATTGTTATATATACGTACAATACTTTTTTTCTGTGTATAGAGTGTGATAAATATGTGCATGAATCTAGTTGGAGATATGCTTTCATTAGATTAGAAGCTCAAAATAAGGCAGACTGACAAAACCAGTCAGTCGATAATAGGGTAGAGGAGGTAGATTTCTAATAGGCAATAGTCATGAACAAATCATGTAATTATTTTAGATAATCGGTATCTGACGAGGCCTAAACAAGATAAGAACTTGGATGTACGATCTAAGTAAGGGAGTTTCCTTATCAGGTACTTTAGAAGGGTCATTAGATCCCGGTTGGTTCGTTTTTTTTTAACCTAACATTGACCTTGCAATTGCAAATTGGTTTAATCACAATAAAAACAGTATTCCAATTAATAAAAATAAGCAATAAATTGAAAAATAGTCGAAATTTATATAATTTTAGATAATATTAAATAAAACCAATCGAATTTTATACTCACGTTTGATAAAAATATTTTTATAATATTTGTAAGGCAATTTCGACAAAGAAGCGCCTAAATTTTTTGATTTTTTTATGAAGATTTATTCATTCAACTTCAAAATTCAAATTATATATACCAAGTTATTTATAAATGATATTTCAATTTTTTTATTGGTAAAGAAAACAATTCAAATGTTCTCTTAATAACACTACCAAACACTACATCAATTCTATATAACTTGAAGTTGCTGATTTTGACTACATACTCAGTTTTGTCTTATTACGTAACGTTTTTGAGAAAATTGCAATCGTATTTTAAGGTGTTCTAGTTATCTAAAACTTTGTACTATGTTATAGATAACTATTAAAAATAACATTTTTTTTATTGAACTACTTTTTAAAATATGTCCTGTGATACCATTTTTGGGACTTTTTTATGTAAGAAATTTTCAATAAATATACTTATGCCTGTAACCTGAAAATATCATTAATTCACATCTAAAGTATGATTATTCTAATTTTTATACCCTACACTAAGAGTGAAAGGGTATATTCAGTTTGGTACGCCGTTTGTAACACCCAGAAGGAAGCATCTCCGGTATGGAAAAGTATATATATTCTTGATCAGCATGATCTCCTGAGTCGATTTAGCGATGTCCGTCTGTCCGTCTGTCTGTCCGTCCGTATGTCCGTCCGTCTGTCTGTCTGTCTGTCTGTCTGTCTGTCTGTCCGTCTGTCTGTTGAAATCCCTACTACTTTTAAAATTGAAGAGCTAGATAAATGAAACTTATAACTTAGATTACTAATATACCTACGCTGTATGTGCGAAAATCGGTCCATTGGCGAGATCGGTCCATTGTGTCCTATGATCCGAACACTTATGTTCAAATACCTCATATAAAATGTACATATAAAGATCAATTTTTATGTATACGTGCTTAATAAACTTTTTTGGTCAAATATATATTGATATCATGCTCAAATACATGATAATAATGTTTTCCGGCGAAAAGACTTGTGGTTCACAAAAAAAAAAATCGAAATTCGGTACACCTACCCATTTGTAAATATGGGTATCAAATGAATGGAAATTCTTCAGCGATTGAATGTTTGTAGTTATTTTCAGGATTCGTATACCCTGGTGACCTATATATCACTTTGAATGGTAACCACACATATGTGTAGGGTATTTATAGTCGGCTTAGACCGACTATAATTTTGATAATCCTAACTATCATAATTACACCTACTTTAAAATTTCCCATGTGATCTAACCTTCCCAACTGGTTTAATATAACTTAGCGTTTTCGAGCAAAAAGGGGTAAATATGGCTTTTTTTAGTCATTTATATGTAAACGAGTTGGGAAAGTTATGTCACATGGGTAAGTGCGGTCACATGGAGCGGATTTTTATAGTTGGTCGGGTCTGACGTTGGAATACCCTACATCTTTGGTGGGGATATTAATGTGGGATATTTAATTGCATACTTTAATTGTAAAGTTTTTAATTATGCTGAAGCTCCCCACCCTCAGAATATTAATCACTTATCAGAAATTTACGTCTTATATCCCCATAAATTTGATATAAAAGTATACAAGTATAAAATTGATATAAAAGTATAAAAAACTAATAAAAAAAAATTTAGAAAAATATAATTGGGCCTATATTTATGGAACCTATATATTGGGACCACGCCTATATTTAAAATTAAGTAAGGCTAATATTTCATAGATATCCTATCCTATTAATATAATAAATCTCTTTGTTGGTTTGTCCTTTTGTTTGTTCCACTTCTCCGTCTAAACGGCTAATCCGATTTTCTTGAAATTTTTACCACAGATGCGTTATGGTCTGGAAGGAAGGATAGGCTATATATGGGCGGGATTGAACAAAGGGCGTGGCACCTCCCATACAACCTAAACATTTAATACGATATCACTCGGCACTTTCACCAGCTACGAACATGAAACAAAAAACTCAAATACAAAAAAAAAATTAAAAGCAAAAAGCAAAAGCACAAAACAAACAAAAGCAAAAATACAAAAACAAATGCAATCACGTTTGTTCCGCTTCTCCGTCTAAACGGCTGATCCGATTTTCTTGAAATTTTTACCACTGATGCGGTATGGTCTGGAAGGAATGATAGGCTATATATGGGCGGGATTGGACAAAGAGGCGTGGCACCTCCCATACATCCTAAACTTTCTACGATATAACTCGGCACTTTCACCAGCTACGAACATGAAACAAAAAACTCAAATACAAAAAAAAATTAAAAGCAAAAAAACAAAAGCAAAAATACAAAAACAAAAGCAATAACATAAAACAAAAATCCAAGCTAAAGGAAAAACAAAAATGAAAGAAAAAGAAACAAAAAAAAAATCAAAAACATAAGCAAAAGCAATTTTTTTAACAATTTTTTTTTCGAAATTTTTCAAACATTGTTGTTTTTGTCGAATATATATATTTTTAAATTTCGAATAGACGTCAAAACTGCTAATCCGATTTGAATAAAATTTTGTCACATTATGTATGTTGGGCGTGGGCAGAGTATATGCTATATCTCGGTAAGATTGGTGGACTGGGCACTTCCCATATAACGCCTATCAGCAATTGGGATAACAAATTTTATTACATTTTGGTCGGCGTTATTTTTAACCGTTCTAAACGGTTTCGGCGAATGTGGGAGTGATTGGACCATTAGGCGTGGCACTCCCCATAAAAGATACATTTTACATTACGTGTATGTCAACAGTTATTATAGTGATATCAATATATTTCACACCAGGTTAACAACCACCCAAAATTCTTTAAACTCCCCACACCAAAATTCCCCACATTAAAACTCACTACGCTAAAACTCACCATACAAAAACTCACCACACTATAACTCACCACACTAAAATTCACCACACTAAAATTCTTCACACTAAAACTCACCACATTAAAACTCACCACAATAAAATTCACCACACAAAAATTCACCACACTAAAACATCTACTGTAAAAAACTCTACGGGGAAAAATTCTACGGGAAATAATTCTACAGGGAACAATTTTACCGGGATGAATTCTACGGGAAGAATTCTACCGGGAGGAACGGGAAAGCGGGAAAGCGTTCTATGGGGAAGAATATTTACGGAGAATATTTCTTCTGGGAAGAATTTTACGGCGAATTCTACGGGGAAGAATTCTAAGGGGAAGCGCAGTCTGAGAAAGAATTGTCTTTGAGGAAAGTTGTTAAGGCGGAGAATTATTATTTGGTTACTACATTTATAAAACCAATAAAAAAAACTCCAACAGCTAAGAACGGGCCCCTCATATAAATAATAAAAATGTTTTTTATATTAATAAAATCGCTCTATATCTTTGAATACATAAAATCTTGGAACGAGTCGTGCACGGGTCCTGCTATAATATATATATTTTAATTTAGAGCTTATCATAAATCTTGATGATATCAACGTTGACATCTACTTGATGGTTAAATAAATCCATCAGTATAATTTCGTTAAAAAATAAATCATCATTAACAATTTGTGGTTATCATCTTGAAATTATAATTCAGAGCTCTGTCTATAATTATTAAAAATTCAACATAAAAACGACATAATGAGCTTTGATTGTAATAATTATGAACAAGCGATATCGACAAGATTACGATATAATAAGTAAACGCATATTTTTGTCATATAAATGCAACAATCATACAGCCATCGTTATTGATGTTAGAGTACATTGAAATCTGCAAAATCATTTCAAAATTTAAATGCTGATTTCTAAAACAATAAGTTTAATGATTTGGAATTCATTGAGTAAATCACCTGCCTTCATAAAAGAAGGAATTGTATATTGAAATCATAAACAACACAAATCGTTATAATAGTGTCGAGATTTGACTATCGACATCAACTCCAACAAGATTCATCTCCAGCATTCCTAATATAATTCAGCGTAGATTGAAACAATTCATTGCGACTCCACCTGTCTTCTTAATAGAAGTCAGATTAGATTGAAATCGCCAACATCAGATCATCATAATTATAATAATTTCGAAATGAAAACGTCGATATCATCAATGAGATCATCATATTCATCACCTGTCTTCGTCATAGAATTCAGCGTCGATTGAATGAAATCATTGCTTTCATCACCTGTCTTCTTAATAGAAGACAGAGTAGATTGAATTCGCCAACATCACAGATCATCATTATAATAATTTCAAAATTTATATATCGATATCATCAACGAGATCATCACATTCATCACCTGTCTTCGTCATAGAATTCAGTGTCGATTGAAAAAATTCATGGCGTTCATCACCTGTCTTCTTAATAGAAGTCAGAGTAGATTGACATCGTCAAAATAATTTTCAATGTAATCGAGATCCAAGAGGATGAACATTCATTTCACCGTCTAATTAATACAAAGCAACTAAACTTCGATATCACTAATAAGAAGATCATCGATTTACTCGCCATATTTTATCTGAGATTTCATGAATTGATAATTTATATTATCGTGAAAAAGTAATAAATAAATAAATAAATTAAAATAAATAAATAAATAAAAAAATCAAAAATCAAATAAATTAAAATATTGTTTTCACTTTATAAGATTGTTTTAAAATAAAAAACTAAACTAAAGTACCCCGTTGCGCAGCCCTGGTACAAACTGTGCACGAGTCGTGTACGGGTCCAGCTAGTAAATAAATAAATAAATAAAAACAAATAAAAGTAATAAAATCAAAAATCAAATAAATTAAAATATTGTTTTCACTTTATAAGATTGTTTTAAAATAAAAAACTAAACTAAAGTACCCCGTTGCGCAGCCCTGGTACAAAAAAAAAATGTGCACGAGTCGTGTACGGGTCCAGCTAGTGATTTAAATAATTTACGGATCAAATGTCCACTATGAAAACCCGGGAAATAATGAAAAAAAAAATGTGGGCGGATCACGTCCATTTTTGGACCACATATTTTTAGATGAATTATAAAAATATGTTTTAAATTTTATAACTATATCTTGAATACTTTTCGAGTTATTACCCTGCAGTGAAATCAAAACTAGTAGCATAAATATGTAGTATTTATATTAATAACACGTTTCTAGATTAGTAACTAGTTAAAATGGATGCAGATAAAACCAGTTAAAAAAATTGTATCGTAGAGAAACGTGTCAAAATTGTCAAAAACAAAATAAATTTTGAAATACAAATTATATTTCATTTATTTATTTTGTAGGAAACATCTTTCTTTTTAATTTTGTGGTGGGTTCCATCGTGTGATTTGTTTTATTTCTTTCCGCCATAAGCTCATAAAATTTAACAAATAACCTATTTGAAAGGCATTGGTTAAATATTTGAAAGGGCCTTACTACCGTGCCTTGATAAAAAGCCGCACCAGTCTCTCTTCCTACGCAGTCCACCATCAAGTCTCATTTCAAGACATTTCTTGACTGGAGCAATTTCATCCATTCGTCCCACATGATATAGACAGCAAAACTGTTAGATCTTGATGCGCTTGACTATATCAATTGTCGTCGCTCTAGTGTTCCAAATTTTTTGTTTAAATTTAAGATTCTTGTCACTCTCTATGTTTAGTAATGTCTCCGTGTTAGCATAACTTAAAATGTTTCTTGTTTTGTCAAGTGTAAAACCTTTTCTTATCATAAAATACATGCCAAGTATTATTTCATCCACTATTTCCGCTACTATAAAATCATGTTCAACTGTGGTAGAATCCATTTTTTTAAATTTTTATTGCATGTTGATTTTCGGGTTAGCCCTAGCGGAAATTTTCCCGATGCGCCATCAGGAAATGGTAGGGTTTTTATCGGGTAAGCCCTACTAGAGCAAACATGGTCATTGCCTTGTCATGTCCTTATCATGCTCACCAACCAGGGTTTACATTATCGATACAGTAAATGGTCTTGATCAAAGCAGCATTAGTCGTTCCTCATAAGGAGATTTCTATCGGGTAATGATCGGGATTTAATGAGAAATATGTCTTTATAAACGGGAAACTATCAGAAATATTTTAACATTATTGTGAACATATTTTTTATGAAATATTTACATCTAACGGTCATTGATCATCATTTTTACATATAATGATCACACATACCTTCTTCTCTTAAATTTATTATATAATTTTTAGTTTTCCAATTGTAAAAATAATGATGTAAAATGATATCAAATATTATCATTGAAATAATCATTGAAATAATCAGTTGAGCCTTGATTAATTGCGAGCCTTGATAACAAAATGTATCTAAAAATTTTAATCCGTCGTTTTAAAATCTTTTTAAAGCTCATATTCGGAGCTTGATATACATGCTGCAAATCTACGTAAGTCGGCCAACCGACCGACTAAAACGCACATTTGAGAACTAGAAATTTACAGCCAATAATTTTATAAAATATATACATAAATTTAGCTATAGACCGCGCCGAACTGTTAAATCGTACGATTTGGAATTAGTTGTAGTGGTGCAATATGAAGTTTAACTGACTTCCGCGATGTGCATCACGCTCTGCAAATCTTTGGTGGCCATGGGCTTCTTATCAATGCAAAGACCAAATCAGACTACACGGTAGATGCAGGATGCATGCATCTGCGGTTTTCCAGCAAAAACCAGTCAGCAGAGGTCCCGTTAACATAATAACCCAATCCTGGATAGGTCTGACCTTATTGGCAGCATCGTCCTTCTAACGCAGGGTCTCGATGATGGCATGATTAATTTCTAAATCCATCTCGCCGATTACGCGAGGAAGAGTCTCGCAGCGTTTGCGTGTCCATGATTCTTTTTTATGTCGTCAGACCAGCCGTACTACGATAATTTGTTATTAAGCTAAAAAATGCATATTTTAATTGATTTTCAATAAATTAAAATGAAAAATACTTACAATTTTAATCAAGCCTTATTATTTTTTGATGTAGGTTACTTCTGAACAAATCAAGCCTTAAACGTTTTCATTTTTGTTTATTGACATCAAAAAATAAAAACATATGTTTCTTCTGTCACTTTCAGTAGTTTGCAGTGTTGCATAAATCCACACTTTCGCACTATATTTTTAAAAATAAAAAGTACGAAATACTTTACAGTCGTTCTAAATACTTTCTTTTTTTGTAGAAATATACGTTTGTTTATGAAGTATAAAAGCTTATATTTTTATAATTGTACTATTTCAAATTTTTATAACTCTAACATTCTGATAATAAAATTCTGTATATTTCTTAAATGATTTTAAAAAAAGGTTGGTTAGTATTTTACATTCTTAAATCAATTTAAAAAATCAATACTAATAAAATTGACCATTATGTTAAATTGCAATGGTTATTAACAACTACGTACAATGTCTTTAATAGTAGTATTAAAAGTACTTTCTCAAACAGCAGTTAACCCTGACACAACAGAAAACAGCTGCTTATGACATTTCGTCACAAAAAATGTTCACATTTGTTATTTTGCAAAACATTTTTAAGTGATAAATAATAATAGTTGGCGTTATATCTTCAAAAATCAGAGTCCGAGCCCCTTCTCAACATTTGCGCTGCAATCTAAGTGGAAAAAGTAAAGAATTACTTTATTAAAATAAAAATGACTACTAAAATATTTCCGGTTCAGATAGTCGAAAGCAAAAACTGAAGAAAGCCTAGGCTAAGCTGCAGCAGAAGCAGGGGAAGCGTCAGAACTTTGGCAAGGGTCCCCTAGTGCCGGTTAAGCTGCAGAGCGTCACCGAATAACAAGTGATGACGCGCGCCTCTGTGATATTAAAGGATCACGGTTTCGATCCGAACAAGAAGCTGCGTTCCACCAAATCGTTTTCGGGAAGTTTGGCCTCGACCCCCGCGCTCTTCTCCCTTCTACGATGAATCGACAAACATGTTTGACATTAAAGCCATTATTTAGTTGGAGAATTATCTGCAAAAGTGGCCGACAACAATACAGATGTCTGCTAACTCAAATGGTTCTAACTTTAGAATTATTTTATTAAATAGGGTATTTGTAGGGTTTTAATAATGAAAACACTTTTATGTACGGGTTCTGTCAATGCAATGGTCAGGTAAATAATGAAATGGGGAATTACCCGATCAGTGAATCATGGCCTGAGGTGAGTACATGTTCAGGGCACTGCGTTACAAGGACATCGTGCCCCCGATTTGTTTCCTCGTTTGAGCCTCGTCATAACCCGTTCATCTGAAATAATGGCATGATTAGTTCATGAGCATGGCCCTACCGAAATTTCCACTTGGGATGGGCAATTTTCTACTAAATATGCGAAATAATAAATCAATTAAAAATACTTGTTCTTTTGCATTTTGTCCCCTAGATATTAAAAATATAACACTGTGCATTGGCCGAATCGCATACGATGCACAGTGTGAGATTTTCACTATTTAGGTGGACAAAAGTCTATATTTTAAAAACTAAGGAAGGTAGATTACATTTTTTTCACCACAGTGAAGTAAGCCACTAAAGAGTATTTGGGTATATTTTGGGAAATATCGGTCGAATGCCACGCCCACTTGCCATGTATCTGAAAATATTTATATAAATATAAATATTTAATATCAGAATTTGGTATTGTTTGTAAGAATTCAAAAATTTTGTTTTATTCTGCATTGTTAAAACTTTATTTAATATTGTATTTTAATAAATTATTTTAAAAAAATTTGGAGTTCCATTACAATATGTTTGTTTACATTTTGTTAACATTTTATTAAGTTTTCTTCTTATTGGGACAATTCACTAACATCGCTCATTTAAATATTTGTCAAAATAAAAAAATAAAAAATTGACTTTTGTCTAACTAAATAGTGAAAATCCAACACTGTCCGATGGACGTTTGGCTTTAATTCTTGCTCAAGTTCAATCTTAAAAGCTTTTAAACCAAGATTTTTTCGTAAAATCTTCCATAAAGTTGATGAACACATTTACTAAGAACGGCGCCGAATTGATTGATGTGAGTCTTCTTCAATACTTTGCTGTACAGCGGCTACAGCTTGTTCGGAGCGCATTGTTTGACGTCTTATTGGATGCACATTATCATTAAGAGCAAACGTGGTGCGAAAACGATTCATAGTTATTCGAATGAGCCGCTCTGATGGACAAAGTGCACGATAAGTTTGACGAACAGAACGATTATTTTGATAGAAAATTTCAAAAATTCAAAAGCGTTGATCTCGTGTAAATCTATTTATGATAAAAGAGCACACACAAAAAAAAAATTCACCAACTACCAGTATTCATCATATTGATGATTTCATTCATTGAACTAACATCGTATTTTTTAAATGTTTTTCATTTTCAATATTTTTTTTAACATCAAATTTCAAACACAAATTTGTCTCCATTTACACATTTATGTTTTTATAATTCTTATACGAGTTATAATATTTAATTGCTAATTATGCGAAGACTCCATTTCATCATATTAATGAATAATTTACATCACATTGATAAATTTTGCTCACAAACCACATTAATTTAAATATCATAAATTTTAGAAGAATTATAAATACGTAAATGTGTAAATGGAGACAATTTTTTTTTTGAAATTTGATGTTATAAAAAATATTAAAAGTGAAAAACATTAAAAAAATACGATTTTCAGTTCAATGAATGAAATCATCAATATGATGTATATGATAGTTGGTGAAATTTTTCTTGATATTTTTTGTGCAAACAAAATAAAAAGCAACAATCAGCTGATAAATCGGTCGTCAAATAAAGGAGTGCTACCAACTCAAAGTTGTGACAATTCAGGGCTTACAAAGGAAAATAATTCAATAATATTAAATAAATGCAATTACTTACTAAATTTAGTAACTCGCGAATTTTTTATATCTTCCTTGATTTTAAAATAAATATTAATAAAGAAAACTAAACCCGTTGTGCCATATAGATCGGGTACCATATATTTTTATTTATTTATAATTAAATAAATTAAGTGTGTCACAGATATTTAAATTAGTATTAACAAATTTTCCATAGGTTATAATAGTAATATATTTTATAATCCTCCACCAGAACGATCAACGCTTATCTTTTGCTTCAATTGAGCCGCTTCGTGTTTTATTTCTTCCAGTTCTGCCATACGTGCGAACCTAGAGTAAGAAACATCGCCAGATTTAATGGCAGACATCATCTAGAAGTATTAAAAACGATAGTTAATAATCTTATTGACTTCAAAAATAATGGATGGCTAGCAAAAGAAGCACCCGAAAAATAAAAGCAACAACATTGACAGCACAATTACAAAAAAGCATTCGTTCTATCGAACTTCGGTACCATTCGTCGATGTTTCAACAAAGTTTGTTCTAATAATAGAACAGGTAAAACTGCAAATTAGATGAGTGATGGTTGTATGGTTAAGTAATATAGCCCCTAGTGTGGTTGATTAACATCTCCCGGACAGGGGTGGATCCAGAAGTCCGGCTAACAGTGAATAATGAATTATGCACAACTTTACTTTTTTATACCAACTTTTTACTTTAAACCACCAGTTTTATTTGGTTAATAAAAGAAAAAATAGGATGCAATCGGATCTGTGATACCCTAGAAATCCGATGCACCTACCAATTTGGTACTAAAATGAAATCATGATCTGATAAACATAGCGATTAGGATTTGTAATATTGTAAAAACAATGATTATTGTGGATTGTTGAGAAAAATATTTATCTAAATGACGACGAAGTTTATAAATGAATAGGTAATGCAGAAAAAATCTCATTATTTTTAATTTTTCTAGAAATGCTCCTACAGTTAATTATAATGATTCGTTGGGAAGTTATATGAAAGAAGCGCCGCAGGTGATTTTTGTTTAGAAATTATTTATTTTAAAATTTTTTAGAACATAAATATAAAAATAATTACATATTAATCGTGAGATCATTACTTATCATTTCAGTACCTACATGTAGGTCTAAAGGTTTTTGATTTATTTAGGGTACTACAACTGCGATGGAATAGTTTGAAGAAAAAATATTTCACTTTATCCAGTTATGTAAAGTTTAGCCACAACTTTTTCTATATATATATATATATATATATATATATATATATATATATATATATATATATATATATATATATATATATATCAAGGATTGAAAACGTAACCGAAACCGTTATACGAAAATCAGAAATAAACCGATATCAAAAACAGAAATAAACGGTTTCGGTTTTATACCGGTTTAAAACGAGTTTTAAAAAAGTATAAAAGAAAAAAATAACATATTTTATATGGAAGATCTTAAGTACAGGGCATGTTTAAATGTCATTTAATAAAATTTGGAGTTCCCAAAATAAAAATGTTTTGTTGCACAAAAATTAACATGCTCTTTTTTTGAGAAACAATATTTCCAAAACAACGATCTTTGGTCTAAAATTTGTTTTTTTTGTCATTAATTTGTGTAGCGGTAAATCGAAGTAACAACAAAACAACAGCAACTCATTGTTAAAAAATTATTCAATTTTTAATGATAATGTTTTTTTATTTATTCCCTGCAATGAAATCTAAACTAGTAGCATAAATATGTAGTATTCATATTATTAACCATGTTTTTAGTTCGGTAGCTAGTTAAAATGGATGCAGTGAAAAACAGTTCAAAATTGTCTTCGCAGAGGAACGTGTCAAAATTGTCAAAAACAAAGTAAATTATGAAATACAAATTATATGCCATTTATCTATTTTGCAGAAAACATCTTTCTTTTTAACTTTATTGTGGGTTCATCGTGCGATTTGTTTTATTTCTTTCCGCAATGGATTAGTACAATTTAACTATAACCTATTTGAAAAACCCTTACAACCGTGGCTTGGCTGCTGATAACAAGCCAATTTTTGATAACAAGCGATTGGCTCGCTCTCTCCTACGCTGTCTACCATCAAGTCTCATTTTACAAGCATTCTTGACTGGAGCAATTTCATCCATTCGGTCCACATGACCTAGGCAGCGAAAACATAGATTTTGATGCGCTCTAGTGTTTCAACTGGTAAATAGTAACCAGTTTAGAGAGGGATTAAAGAAACTAGTTTATAGACTGAATGTAAAAAATTAGTCTATAGACTGGTTACAAGAAGCTAGTTTAAAAACTACTTAAATGCAATGCAAGAGGGGACAATTGACACATCGTAGGACATGAGCATTGAAAAAATTACAGTTCATTGTATGAAAATGGGGTCGAATTCGGGCTTGTTGAGTGTCTACGGAGAACTAGACCAATACTAGTATTCAACTAGTCTGCTACACTGCAGGGATTGTATACGTAAAATATATAGGGAGTTTGGGGTAAAGTGGGACCAATTTGGAACAGTTAATTTGAATAATTATTGAATTATTTTAAAGGATCTATTCAATAGAATACCATTCCTTTAATTGACTTTTGTGTGATTTTTCAAAACAGCTCAATTTTGGACATATATATTAAGAATAAGAGAATTATAATAAGGTAATAAAAAAACAATGGTAATGCAAGAAAAAATTAGAAAAATAGTAAAATTATTAACATCTCAGTAACTACTTAAGAAAATACGTAATATAAAGTGTAAGTTCGACAAGTTCGAACATTTCAAGTATACAGGCAGTCATTTGTTTGCAGATATTGCAGTTCAAAATTTCTTTGGCTGTTATGGATGGAAATTGTTGATTTAAATGTTTTAATGTTTCAGAGTTATGAAAACACTTGATTATAAATCTACTTGCTTATAATTAATTTATATTTATTTGTTGGAAAACAAGGAAAAGTTCAGCGAAAATTATCAGCAACGAAAGTCTCAACAATCAACGATACTATGGATGACATCAAGATTGAAAAATTGCACGGAGCTGAAAACTGGTGCTCATGGAAGTTCCAGATGTGCATCATTATGAAATCGATGGATATCTTCAAGATAGTGGACGGATCATGGGAAAGGCCTACGCAAGAAGGAGGTGGAGATGCGGCGAATGCAGCATACCTCAAGAAATTGCAAGAGTGGGAAAAGGCTGATATAAAAGCGCAGCGAACGATTATTACTGCGGTGGAACGCTCGATCATACAATACCTTATGTGCTGCAAATCGGCGCGCGAGATGTGGAGCAAATTACTCTCGATTCACGAATTGAAGTCCGAGGTAAGCATTCACATGTTGCAGCAACAGTTTTATCAACTCCAGAAAGCGGCAGAAGACACCATAGAAGTACATGTCGCAAAAATCGAAGAATTGGCTGAGCGACTTAAGAACCTTGGGGAGCCAATATCCGAAAAAATGCTCATGACCAAAATTCTTATGACGCTACCTTCCAGTTTTAGTAATTTTATTACGGCTTGGGAGTCTTACGCTGAGGAGAAGAGGACACTGGAAAACCTCACAAATAGACTTATACTGGAACAATCACGGATGAATGCAGAATGTACTGCTGAAACAAGTGCTTTTGCGTCAAAGAAGTTCGAGAGAAAAGCCAGGAAAATGTTTCACTTGCAATAAAGAAGGTCATTGGAAAAAGGACTGTCCTTTGGCAAAGAAGAAGTACGACGGCCATGCAAAAAGGCAATCTAAATCAAATGCATTTATGGGTGACTGCAACTACAAAAAAATAGATATTGAGGAAAAATGGTTCGTAGATTCTGGCGCTTCTGAACATATGACGCGTCATAGTGAATGGTTCTCTACATTTGAAGAATTTGAGCATTGTAAGTACGTACGAATCGGTGATGGATCTTCCCTGCAAGCAATAGGCCAAGGAAACATTGATGTGTTTGTATGCAATGATGATGGTTGGCAGAAAAGATACCTGGAAAATGTTCTTTTGGTACCGGGTATAAAAGTCAATTTATTTTCTGCATCTACTGCCATGGACAAAGGTTATGTCATGCAGTCGGACAAAAATATTTGCAAGTTCGTTCGAGATGGAAAAACCGAAGCAGTGGGATATCGATGTTGAAATTTTTTTGAGATGAAGATGCAAGTTTTAGAACCTAAGAAAACGGGTAACAGTTCGAATTTCATTGCAAAGACGAGTAGTAGTGAATCGCTTCAGGTTTGGCATCAAAGGTTGGTACATCAAAACGTCAATCATGTGAAAGATACATTCAAGCGGAATAATATTCAATTCAATGATGACATCGAGGAATGCTAAGAAGGTTGCTGTTTCGGTAAGCAACATCGCTTAACATTTAAAGAAAGCGAGCATCGTGCAAGAAAGCCTTGCGAAATAGTTCATGCCGATATTTGTGGGCCTATGAAGCAGTTATCGCTGGGTGGATCCAAATATTTTCATTTGTTAAAAGATGATTATTCAAGATTAAAGTGGGTGTATTTCTTGAGGCAGAAAAATGAAGCAAAGGACAAGATAAATGGATTTCTTCAAATGGTTAAAAACTCAGGCGTAAACATTATGGCCTTCAGATCTGATAACGGAACAGAGTTTACGAACAAGGTGGTCAAAAATCTTTTAGCAAGCAATGGTATTAAACACCAGAAAACCGTAGCATACACACCTGAGCAAAATGGGTCCGCTGAAAGAGAAATGCGTACGATAGTTGAGCTGGCCAGAAGTTTAATATACGCAAAATCATTGAAGAAGGATCTGTGGGCGGAAGCTGTCCATTCAGTTGTGTACGTACTAAATCGCAGTGGTCCAAGTTCAATTAAAGGTAAAACTCCTTTTGAGTTGTGGTACAACACAGTGCCAAAAATAGAACATCTGCGAGTATTTGGCTGTGAAATTTTTACTCATGTACCAAAAGCCCTACGAAGAAAATGGGATGCCAAAAGCAGGAGAGGAGTTTTCGTTGGCTACGATAACGAAGTAAAGGGTTATCGTGTGTATTTTTCATCCAAAAACAAAATTGAGCTGCATCGTGATGTCGTATTTGGAAGTGAAATTGGAGCAGTACGGATTCAGCAAGATACCGAAGAACATCAAATGTCAAAGTTCAGTTTCAATAGTGAAATATCAACGACAACAGCACCAACGAATTCTCAAGTCACCGTCAGTAGCATCTCAGAAGCTGTAAACGATATCAGCATCTCAAGTCACCAGGATATAAATATTTCCGAGAACGCGAACGATACAGCAGAGGTTCCAGAAAACATTTCAAATCGAGAATTAGAAGTAGTAGATACATCGAATATGGAGGCATGCAACAATAACGAGGTTTCAAATTCTGGAGGGTACAATTTACGATCCAAGAAGGAAAAAGTGAATATTTTTGATATGTTTCTTACTCAATCTGAAGATGAGGAGCCGGAGTCATATGAGAAAGCATTAACATCGAAGTTTGCGGAGCAGTGGAAGCTTGCAATGAACGAAGAATATGATTCATTAATAAAAAATAAGACTTGGGAATTGTGTGATTTGCCTGCTAAAAGAAAGCTAGTCGATTGTCGTTGGATTTATAAAATTAAGCTCAATTCTGATGGAAGTATTGGTCGCTTTAAAGCTCGCCTTGTTCATGGCCTTGACGAGGAAACGTTCAGTCCAGTGGTAAAATACGATTCAGTCAGGATAATTTTATCACTAGCAGTTAGTGAAGGTATGTGTATTAAGCAATTTGACATAAAAACAGCTTTTTTATACGGGGAATTAGATGAAGAACTGTATTTAAAACAACCCCTTGGTTACATAAAAGACCCCAGAAAAGTTTGCACATTGAAACGCAGCTTATATGGGTTGAAACAAGCTCCGAGATGTTTCAACAAAAAGTTTAGCGAAGTTCTTAAACTGTTTAATATGACAGTTAGTTCGGCAGATTCTTGTGTCTATATTAAAAATAGTAACGGATCTAAAATTATACTGGCGATTTACGTAGATGATGGTCTGTTGGTTTCAAACTACGAAAATCTTGCTCGAAAATTGTTGAAGCATCTAAGAGTACATTTTGATATGAAGGAATGTAATATTGATAAATTTCTTGGTTTCCAAATGCAATTGATGAAAGATGGATCATTGTATCTTCATCAATTACAATACGCACAAAAAATATTAAAACGTTTTAATATGGCAGAGTGCAACAGCGTTTCAACTCCATTGGAGACCAACAACATTTGGTTACAAGAGTCGAATCGAGATCTGACATCAGAAAAGTTTCCATATAAGGAATTGATTGGATCTCTTATATATTTGTCAATTATAAGTCGACCTGACCTCTCATATGCAGTGGGAGTGTTGAGCAGATATATGGAAAATCCAACTTCAAGTCACATAAGTGCTGCAAAGCGCGTACTGTGGTATTTAAAAGGTACAAAACACATTGGAATTCTTTATACGAAACAGCAGAATAATGAGTTAAGAACTTATTCGGACTCTGACTACGCTGGTAATGTACAAAATCGAAGATCTACTTCTGGAATGGTAACAAAATTGGGTACATGCACAGTAGCTTGGAGGTCACAGCAACAACGCTCCGTTACTTTATCTACGACGGAGGCAGAATATATTGCAGCATCCGAAGCTGTAAAGGACCTCATATGGATAAAGAGGTTTCTGAATGAAGTTACTGATACAGTAAAGGACCACTACATTCTACTGGATAACCAAAGCGCAATAAAACTTATCAAGAATCCCGAGTTCCATAAAAGAACTAAACACATTGACGTCCGTTTTCATTTCATACGTGAAAGATATGAATCCGGTGAATTTTGTCTTAAATATGTGCAGAGCAATGATCAACTTGCAGACATATTCACGAAGTCATTACCTAAACCAGCTTTTAATTACTTACGAGACTTGTTAATGGGAGAACTGATAATTGCAACATTTAGTGGGAGTGTTGATTTAAATGTTTTAATGTTTCAGAGTTATGAAAACACTTGATTATAAATCTACTTGCTTATAATTAATTTATATTTATTTGTTGGAAAATTTTGTATTTGAAAATTTTCCTATCAAATATTTTTCTTTTTATATTCAATATAATCTTATTACAATAAAAC
Source organism: Dryomyza anilis (assembly GCA_951804985.1). Lineage (NCBI taxonomy): Eukaryota > Metazoa > Arthropoda > Insecta > Diptera > Dryomyzidae > Dryomyza > Dryomyza anilis. The sequence continues at coordinate 52,851,851 of OX638133.1, read as the reverse complement.
GATATTTTCTTTTGTGCTAATTTAATTCAATTTTCAACTGAAATTGTACAAAATTCTTCTTCTTCTTTTCATGAAGTTTAAGACAATTACCGATGTATTCTTGCTGCTCGGCTCACTACTGCAATTTCAGGTAAAGTCAAAATGTTGCTTTTCATTGGCTTGTGGCCACGATTGAAATTTTTTCTTGGCGAAATCAATTAAATAATTTATACAACACAATATTTTCACTAAAATAACAACAAACATTGTTTAAATTACGTTTCCCACTTTACTCCAATACAGTTTTTCTAAAATATCCTTGAAAATGGACGTGTAGGGAAAAGACTGAAAACGTCATTGTTCTTCGAATGTCCAAATCCATAATAATATGAAACTTTCATTTCCGGTGTCGACAATTGTTTCCAAATGTGCGCACAGTGTTATTTGAAAAATATGGAAAAAAATTTTATACAAAAACCGAAATCAAAACCGAAACCGTAACTTGGAACCGGTATACCGTTTCGTTATAAAAACTTAAAACCGAAACCGTAACTGAAACCTAAACGCGGAAAAAATCGAAACCGTTATTCGTTGAGGTTTCAATCCTTGATATATATATATATATATATATATATATATATATATATATATATATATATATATATATATATAAATATATATATATACATATATATATATACATATATATCAAATATAATAATTAATTTTGATTTTTATATAGGAGCAAATCCAGAAAACCTATAACTTTTGGAATTAACAAAATTTCACAAAAAAGGGCACATTTTAGCGCTTTTGAAAATAAGCTATTCGTCCCTTATGAAATATAAATCCATTCGCACCTTCACTTTAAATATATAGAGGTCGGTAACGCTATATTGCTTCAAAATTGTAATGAATTGTTTATTTATAAAATATTAATTGATTAAATAAAGTGAAATAATTTTTTTTATAATTAAGTATATAACGAAAAATTTGAAGAAATGTGATTTTTTGAACATTTAAGGGGAATTTTGAGCGACGTATTGCTATTACAATACGTCGCAATAAATAAATTAAACCAACAATTTCTTAAAAGCCTCTTATATTATAAATTATGATGAGGAATTATTTGTTAATGATCAAATAGAACATAATGTATCAAATAAAGTTAAATCCGATCAAATTAAAATGATAACTATAAAGTTATTTTGAGAAAATGTTGATTTTTTGTGCAATTAAGTCTAAAATTCACATTTACAGTGCTCCTGTGTGTTTAATTTAGGGCAACATTCACTCAAACCTTAAAATCTTTATTCTTGTATTTTCAGCTCATAAAAATTTCAAATTAGCGATTTCTGGAAAGCCGCGCTTGGCACAGTCGATAATATGTCAGAAAACATCGTTCTACAAAAGTGTATGTATATAGACAAGAGTTCTCAACTCATTATTTCCTCTGTCGGCGTTAATCGTCATTCACCAAACATTAGGTTTTTGATAGACATTCTATACAATTTTGTGACAAAAAGCTGATCTTTGGTGCAGCGTCGTCAAAACAAACGACGACGTTTTCAGTTGAAATCTCTGTATAAATATATACTCTTTGGTTCTACCATATGTTGAAATTTTATTTTCTCAATAATACATGATAAATAATACTGAAATGACATTGTATTTTTAAATTAACTCGTGGCATACATTTTTGATCACACCTATGTCCAACCAAATTCAGATGAAATTGTAGATGTGCCTTTGAAAAAAGTTGCCAACGACATTTTTCAAATGTTCCAGAGAGTCCTTTTTTGTTGGTGTTAGGGGCACATTCACAAGTCATATCTTAAAATCTTTATATTTAGCTCCTCTAAATTAGATACAAAAAGATACATTAGATACAAGCCGCGGCTCACACGTTGAAAAGAAGGCGAAATTTTAGTTTTTGTTCCAAAAGTGGTATCATACCTCCATAATAATTATCATATCTCCACCTCTTTCCAAATTTTGTTTGGGATATGGCACACTTAAGCGACGTATAATTTTTTTTTTTGTATTCGTGTATTAGCAAGCGATTGTATTAAAAATGTAGCGGTATCTTACAATCCGTAGCAATAGTGATGATTAGAACGACACAAAACTTGCGCGTATCATCGGTATTTTTGATATTTTTCGTACTGTGGCCATATGTAGCAAATCGACAGAGCAACTTATTAACTCAACAATTGTTGGGATTTATTAATTCAAGTATTTTTAACAATATTCAATTAAAAAGTAAAACATAAAAAACAACAAATCAATTTTATTTATTGCTTTATGTCAATATCATGAAGGTTAAATGTTTTCTGGATTTGCTCATATATGCATCTAAAATAACAATTATATTTGACTTTTGAAAATATTTACCAAAAATAATTATTTTTGACTTTGATAAATATTAATCAAACTTTTATTTATATTTTTCAAATATAATTATTAAAAAAATATTTTAATATTTAACAGTCCGAAAATAAAAATAAGGCCATTAATAAAAAATGTTCATCGAATGTTTTCTAATGGTTCCTTTTGTTTTATAGTGCTATCATTTCTTGCAATGATTTTTTATTATAAATTTGAAAATTATAATAAATTTTCGTATCTGAATTTAGGTAGGTATACATATCTCAGTACCCTTTGGAAACAAATATCAATTCGTGTATCATATTAAAGGTTATCAATACCGACATCTTGTTTGTAAACTACTTCAGATATATACTATGTATTTTTAATGATTATTTTCACTTTTCAGTTCAGCATATTTCGGAAACCATAAATCCAAATCATTTTAATTTGATTTTAAAATTTGAATTTAGAGAGTTTGAATTTATTCTTAGGGGTTAGTTGATATCCATTCGTTTCACCTATTTTTTGTACCATTTATTCAAGAAATAAAAGGTAATAGTTATTTGAACAATTATTAAATTAATTAACAACGTAAAAATCGAATTTATGCGTATAAAGTTTCGGTTAGATTTATTATTATAAATCGTCGTTATAATACTAAAAGTCACCAAAAAAATTTTGTTTCAAAAAAGATTTTATTGCATTTTCAGCCAAATACTTTTGTTACATTTCAATTCGAATAATCGTGGTTTTTCTAAGTTAACTAGTTTTAAAGAAAAAAATATTAAAAATCACAATATATATTTTAAACTAAAATTATTTAAGCATAAAATCAATGAGCAGTAATTCCTAAGTAGAAATTTTAAATTTAAGTTTCAGGTAAAAGCTAAAATTTTCAGATTTTCCAATCTTCGTATTTATTTATTTATTTATTTATTTATTTATTTAAGATATAATTAATACAATAAGATACAATTTTGTTCTTGTTCAGTACAACATAAAAGTATTTATTATCAACGTTAACATACAAATATATACCAGAGAATAAGAAATAACAATAGAAAATAAATAAAAAAATATTATATTAATGCTAGGCTTAAGTTAGGCAATATAAAAAAGGGTATCTAAAACAGTACGTAAAACCAAAATGTTGTTGAAGAGAGAAAACTTTTTTTTTTGCTAATAACTTCTTAAATTATAATTTTAAACAATAATAACTTTATAGCTCATTGCCGATTGGACAGAGTACCGATGGACACACTTAAAAAAATATATATTGTGAATATTTGATTTTTAATTATGAAAAATACACAAAAACATCTCAAACTGTGAATTATCGAATGGTATTTAGACTTTTAGTTTTTTAACGAGGATATATAAAGGAATACGTATATTTTCTAAAAACAATGAAGTATTATCATAGACAATTGAAAGTCACACTTAAATTTAAAATCATCTTTTTGACAATTTATTGGTCAAAAAGTCGAATTTATTTTTAAATTTGACTTTAAATTGTCTATGGTTATACGCCTATAATATTGATACATTTTAGAACTCAAAATATTTTAAACTCGAAATGTATATTCTTCAGAATCTTATGCAATCCTGAGAATCTTACACAATACAACGGGGCATATTCGTAGACTATTCTTTAAACTTTAAACTTTACCTATTCTTTTAACTTTAAAATAAAAGTTTACCCACTATTTTGGACAGTTTTAACAAAGATTATAATATCAAAAGGGTGATTTCTAATTAAAAAGGCGCGTAATTGACAGAATATTAGTAATCTGAAGATAGTAAGTAGTTTTTACAAAAAGGAGCAATGTATAGAGAAAACCTCCAAAAGTCGTAAACTATTCAAATAAAAAGCAGAATTAAAATAGCGCATACATTTTTGCTTTTAAAAGAACGCAAAGTATAGAGAAAGGAGCAACATTTTCAAAACAACACACAAAGTGGAAAAGGCACCTATTTACAAAAGGCGCAAAAACTCTTTTAATTAAGCAGATGTTTCAATACGACTTGCTTGGCTTTGACAGATGAATATAACTACATGCGTTCATATGGGGCGTACAAAGCATTTGAAGTCGAAAAAAATAGAAAAATGAAAAGCTTTGTAGGCTTTGACAACTACCAAACTGTTAGAAGCCAGTAAAGCAAACAAGCAATGCAAGTCACGTTAAAACATCCGCTTTAGACTCATTTTTTCAATTTTGTGTGTTCTTTTCTTAATTTGTCGGTTTTTCTATTTTTTCCGCTTTTTTATATATTTTTCGCTCTTTTAAAAAGACGCACACATTCTGTATGTTAGGTGCCTTTTCCAATCTTTTTGTTTTTTTTTTTCTTTTCGTCTATCTCTATATTTTGCGCACTTTTAAATATGTTGGCGAAAAATTCAACAGTGCGCCTTTTTTTGCGATCGCCCCTCTCGACCTCCCCCTATATCCGCGCTCGCTCACGCAGTGTCTGACGACTTCATCACAAAAATATCATTAATGAGAACAATTTACTGTATCGGACCCGGTCCGTAGGGTTATTGCCTTATAGTGTTTTAATTTCTTGTTCTTTTCAAACTATTCAATTAAGAGCCTTTAAGATTGGCGAAGAAGTCTTACAGTGGTCGGCGCTCTTCCAAAGAATACATCGAAATCTCACACACCCGTCTTTTTTATAATTTTTTTTATTAATTACGGGGCTACTAACGTCAACAACGAGGAACTTTGTACAGTGTGAGGGTACAGTTAGCATAAAATAATTATAAGTAATTTATCTGCGTTGTATTCTGCTTTCGATAATATGATATAATATTTTAATATATTTCAGTTATCATATAATTAAGAATATAACGAAAAACATATTTTTAAGAAATTGTGATTTTATGAACATTCAAGACGAATTTATAATTTTAATGTGCTCCTTTTCTTTTGATGTTACGACCACATTCTAATGACATACCTGAAAATCATTGCAATTACATTATATTGTCATAAAAATCAAAACAATAATTCTTCAACCCGCTGCTCACACTTCGATATTAGGTGGAACATTTAATATTTGTTTTGATTTTCATTACACATACCATGGAATAGATTTTTTTGTTTTTGAAATTATAATATGACGGACCTAACAGTTTAATTCAACCAAATTTAAATGATATCTTTATTATTATTTTGAGACAATATTTTTGTACAATAAAGAGTAAAATTCAAAAGGTCCCAGGTTCTTTTCATAGAAACATTGGCTTTGAAAAGTTCTTAACCGCCGTTCGGAATCGGCATTAAACTGTAGGTCCCACCACTTTGAGTACAAATATTTCACGCACAGCTCAAAGTGTTGAGATAGCTCGGCCTAAGTTCTTATTGGACTGTAGCGCCGAACTATTATCATTATAAATTAGTTATACCTTGAAATCTGCGCAGTCGTTGCGCATATGTTGTAATTCTGATTTCTCAATAAAAAGTATTAGATCCATAATATTAAAACGGCTTTGTATTTTGTCTAGCCAAATTAGGATGGAATTGCAAATGTGCCTTAGAAAAGTGATATTTTCGAACCATTCACGTTTGTTTGGAAAGTTCTACTGTGTCCTTTTTTGTTGGAGCACATTCACAAGTCATATCTTGCAGCTGATGCGTTCGATCTGTGGGTTGAAATTGCAATTTGGTGGTGACATGGACACACACCACGCAAATGAAGCTATTGTTTTCGCGGCTGCCATCGCTGGGCGAGAAGATGTCTGAATCGTGGGTCATATCAATGCTGCTGAGTAGTTTGCCTAACTCATACGACACTCTAATTACTGCGTTGGAAGTACGTGATGAGAAAGATGTTACCAACAAAACAAATTGCTGGAGGAGTATGAGAAACGAGTTACAGGAGAAGATTATGTCTTAAAAACGACGAACACAAGAAGAACATCGTCTGCCATCACTGCAAGGGCATAGGACATATTCTCAAGAACTGCTGGAAGCAGAAAAACAGTAAGTCTAAACATAAACTGAAAGTAAATAAGGTTGACGACAAATTAGTCAGTATAAACTTCTGTTTTGTGATGACCGATGAAAACTGCGGATGGGTTGTGGATTCTGGCGAAACTTGCCACATAAGTAGTAACAAGGAAGAGTTTGAGAGTCTCGATACATCATGAAGAGACAACTATCTCTTCATGATGTTTACTATCGCAAACGGGCAGACGGTGCAATGTTTGGGTAAAGGAACGTGCATTCTGAGACTCATCAATCAGAAGGGACACGTGTGGAAAATGTTCTCTATATACCGTCGTTCAAGGGAAGTCTACTGTCAGTCAAACTGATGTCATCAAAGGGTTTCATCACCATATTTAGTGGTTCGAACTACCGAATACTTACAAAGGAAAAAACAGGAAATTGGAGTTGCAGATCTAGTCAACAACTTGTACCAGCTAAGACTTACAGAAAATTTGTCTGCGTTGAAGGTCATCTGTAATTCATCCAAGTGTCAACACTATTGGCATAAGCTGTAAGGACACCGGGACATTAACTCAGCAATCTGGAAAGCTGGCAAACAATTTTGTGATTGAAGACTGTGGAGTTCGTCAGTGTTGCAGGAATTGCATTCAATGCAAATTAACACAAAAACCTTTCAAGAAGGTACCCGAAGCCAAAACAACATCGACATTTGCGAATCAATGCTAACTGTCACTCCTGGAGGTAAGAGATATTTTCTGACGTTCATGGATGACTTCAGTCGATACACCCTTGTATACCTCTTACGTCATAAGTCGGAGCTGTTTGAGAGGCTGAGAGAGTACGTCGAAGTAGTCAAGAACAAGTTTGGTAAAGTTCTAAAGTTGTTAGGTCTGACAACGGATGCGAATAGAAATCGCAAAAGATTACCATGTATCTTCGTAAATATTGTATTAGGTCGCAGTTTACTGTACCATATTCTCCACATCAATATGGCGTGACTGAGAGAAAAAATCGTTCTTTTGTTGAAATGGTCCGCTATATGCTTGCTGAAGTTGATATGCCGCATACTTACTGGGGTGAAACTGTCGTCACTACAAATAACGTACAAAATTGGCTGGTCAAAAGTTCAATTTCTGACACGCCGTATAAAAGATGGGAAGGCGAAAAACGCGATATTAGTCCCTTTCAACTATTCGGATCGAAGGCGCATGTTCTTGTTCCGAAGGAGAAGCGAAAGAAGTTCGATGAAAAATCCATGCTGATGACATTTGTTGGCTACGACGACCAGTCAAAGAGATACCTTCGATCTATTAAACTCTCGATTAGCAGAGATTTCAAAGATTGGAAGACAACGCTGATGGGAAATATCAAGGCATCGACAAAAAGCTCCAGGAAATAAAAAATGATTTGCATGTGTTGTAGATAAGCAGTCGCTTACAGCATGTTGTAAGTGGTACGAAGCTGAAATCGCCGATGTACGATTGAACAGCGTTTAACATTGTCAAGCTACAATTCGAGACCACGGCAGTATGTAATCGATAGAAATATGAAGACACCGTTGCCGCACTTATTGTGGCCCTGAAAGGAGGCGCAGCCAAAGTTTAGCTGACAGTTCCAAAAAGTGACATAAACAGTTATTCAGCGGTTATATGTGCACTGCAACGCAAATATGGCAGTGACCACATGACACCGATTTACAGAATACAGCTGAAGTTCCGAAGGTAAAATAAAAGCGAATCGTTGCTGGAATATGCTGCGGATGTTGACAGACATGCACATTTGGCGTATTCCGATTCAGCGTGTGATTTCTTGGAAATGTGCAAGATAAATGCGTTATTTGATGGCATGCGTTATCCTCAGACAAAACGGACAGCAAAGACTATGCCGAAGGTAACATTTATTAAAACGGTCACAACCGCGCTTACGAAGGAGACACGTGTACTAGATGAAAATGTAAGGCAGGTAGTAAGTAGAGCGTCCAAAGCTAGCGTTAAATCCGGACATTATGCAGCTAACGGAAACACCCAATATGGCACGCGACTGTCGTGAAAAACGTAAATGGGTAATTGTTCAACCACATAAGGGATACAGACCAGAAAAGAGACCTGACAGATTCACAGATGTAAGCAATGTGTATCCGCAAAAAAAAACACCCGTCAAGAGTCGCGGTAAGATGAATCAATACAACGTAGGAGCACATTGCCAACGTTGTGCCATGAATGTGCAAAAGCCAATTCCAAAAAGTTTTTTTGGGCAAGTAGAAAAGCGAAGACCCAGACGTCCTTCAGACACGTGTTCGCTTAAGGCAGTGTATACAAATTGAAAGTGATAAGATAAAGTCCAGATTAGAGATGTCATAAAACTGGAACTTTCAAAAAACCGGTTTCGGTTTATTAATGTTAAAAAAAACCGAAACTGATTTCGGGTTTTAATTTTTAAACCGGTTTAAGCCGGTTTTTCGAAATTAAAAATTTTAACATTTACAAGGAAGCATATGTATACATTTTAATATAAAAAACACATTTTATATGACGAATGTTCGATGTTAATCACAAAAATGTATTAGCTATTAAACAAGAAGCATATTGTTACGAAAATTCAGTCTACGGAAAACTGTTCTACAAGTTCGTATCTCTGGATTGTGTACAAAATAAAAACACTCTTATGTTTGGTTTAAATTATAACAATTAACTTTATCAATTCACTTTAATAAACAACTTTACTAATAACAAATTCTAAAAACTGCTGCATGTCCACAATTTAACTTGACAATTATCACACGAGATGCCCTCGACCACTTTACAATTACTACTGAAGTCCAGTGCCTCAGATGCGCGGCCTTATATACTGCAGGCATCAGTTCGACACGTTTCCACAAGCTTCGACTTGTTTCGAGAACCTTCTACTCGTTTCGTGAATGACGCATGCTATTGGCATCTCATTCACACTCATGTGTTTTAATGCGCTGATCTTCCATCTCTTTCTCGCACATTGCCCAGTACGCTGAATGATCTTCCGTCTCTTTCTAACACATTGCTTAGTGCGCTGAATTGTCTTGCGTCTCATTTATTATTGTTGAATGCTTGCGCAGTGGGGCAAATTACCTCTTTTCGTAACACTGCCCTCCACCTAAATCTGTTCGTCCCGAACAGATGTTAATCCTCTCTCTCTATATACGGCACCAACCTGTCTAAATGTACTACTTTCATTTTTCGTCTGACGCCTGTAGTATTCTGAATCCGATACACAATGTCATTTATCCTTTTAATTATCCTGTACGGTCCTTCCCGGTGTGTTTGTAATTTTGACTTTGTCAATTTCACTCGTGGCGGGCTACAAAGCATGACCAAATCTCCTTCCTTAAATCCCTCAGAGTTTGCTCTCAAGTCGTATCGGGACTTCATCTTATCACTTGCAATGTGTATACTCTGCCTTAAAGACTGAAGCAACTCGTCTTGGTCTTCACTTTTCTTCTTGACCAAAGCACTTTTTGAAATCGGATTTTTCACATCCATGGCAGTACGTTCGTAATGTCCTCCTATGTTGTATTGATTCATCTTACCGCAACTCCTGACGGCTGTTCTTTTTGCGGATACACATTGCTTACATCTGTGAATCCAGTAGGCGGCTGACTTCTGATATCCGACCCAATAGAAATGCTTCCTGACTTCTTCAATCGTTTTATTAATGCTCAAGTGACATCCATTGATTCCACAATGGCATTTCAGTACTATGGCTTTTATTTTTGACTTGGGAACAACAATCAAATTTCGTGCAGATCTGCCATTTTCACTTTCCCACACACGGTACAAACAACCATTTTGTAGCTTCAGGCTTTGCCACTGCGCCCAGTAAGCCCTGCTTATTGGACTGTTGGATGCTAACTCTTTCCATAATGGTTTTCTTTGTTGTTCCTTGAACGTCCGAATTTTTGCGATGTCGGGGTCCATCTTTTGATCATTTCGTATTTGCTCTAGACTCCATTGATCATCTGGCACTACACCCAATGAACGAATGTGAATTATGTTCGTTTTTTCATCTTCTCTCCGGCATTCTCCGGATTCCATTGTACACACTCGTACCGACACAGTGCCTGAATTTCCAAGATGGCAACTGGTGTTATTCGGACTATCCTCAGATCACTTTTCTGGTCTGTATCTCTTTGGTGGTTGCACAATTACACATTTACGTCTTTCACGACAGTCGCGTGCCATATGCCCATATTTTCCACAATTGTAGCATTTACCTTTCAATTGTGTGTTTCCGTTGGCAACATAATGTTCGGATTCAACGCTGGCTTTGGACGCTCTACTTACTCCTTGACATAAATTTTCTCTTTCCTCATCTAACACGTTTCTCAATCGCTGGTCGGCACAATGTAGACGCTATCTCCTGCGTAAGCGCTGTGGTGACCGTTTCCAAAAATGTCACCTTTGGGTTAGTCATTGTTGCCCGTTTTGTCTCAGGATCCCGTATGCCATAAACGAATGCATTTATCTTGCACATTTCCAAGAAATCACAAGCTGAATCGGAATACGCCAAATGTGCAAGTCTCTCAACATCCGCAGCATATTCCTGCAACGATTCGCAATTATTTTGCCTTCGGAACTTCAGCTGTATTCTGTAAATAGGTGCCATGAATCACTGCCGTATTTTCGTTGCCGCTGAATAACTGTTTATGTCACTTTCTGGAACAGTCTGCAATACTTCGGCTGCACCTCCTTTTAGTGCCACGATAAGTGCGGCTACGCTGTCTTCATTGTTCCATCGATTACTTACAGCCGTGGTCTCAAATTGCAGCTTGAAAATGTTGAACGCTGTGGTTCCATCGTAAATCGGCGATTTTAGCCTCGTACCACTAACAACATGCTGTGTAGGTCCATTTATCTGCAACACGTGCAAATCTTTTTTTATTTCCTGGATTTCTTTGTCTATACCATTTTCCAATCTTTGAATTTTATCATCAACATCATTTATATGCGCTTCAAGTTCATTTACTTTGCCATGTAGTGTATTAGAAACTTCCAGAAGTTGCTTTGAATGTTCTTGAAGCTGTTCAGAATTTTTCTGAAGTTTCTGTTCTATTTTGTTAGCATTTTCTACAAGTTCGTGCTTCCTGTCTAATTTGAGCTGATTTGAATTTTCTTGAAGTTTCTGTTCCATTCTGGTCGAATTTTCTTGGAGCTGTTTTGAATTTTCTAGAAGTTTCTGTTCCATTTTGTTGGAATTTTCTACAAGTTTCTGTTCCATTTGATTAGAATTTTCTTGAAGCTGTTTTGAATTTTCTAGAAACTGTCTGGAATTTTCTTGAGCCATTATCTGAAATTGTTGTTGCATAGCTCCGATCAACTGGCTCATATCAAAAACTTGGGTCTGTACTTTCTGTATCCAGATTTTTCGATGACGGTGCTGCAACTTCCACTTTAAAATTGTGCATCGTAAGATCAATGCCCTGCGCATTTAATAGCTAATGCATTTTTGTGATTAACATCGAACATTCGTCATATAAAATGTGTGTTTTATATTAAAATTTGTACATATTGTTACGAAAAGAGGTAATTTGCTCCACTGTGCAAGCAATCAACAATAATAAATGAGACGCATGACAATTCAGCGCACTAAGCAATGTGTTAGAAAGAGACGGAAGATCATTCAGCGCACTATGCAATGTGCGAGAAAGAGATGGAAGATCAGCACATTAAAACACATGAGTGCGAATGAGATGCCAATAGCATGCGTCATTCACGAAACGAGTAGAAGGTTCTCGAAACAAGTCGAAGCTTGTCGAAACGTGTCGAACTGATGTCTGCCGCGCATCTGAGGCACTGTACTTCAGTTGTGATTTGATAGTGAACTAGTGCGTCTCGTGAGTGAACATTGTTAACCTTAATTGTATAGATTCAGCAGTTGATATAAGTGATTATTGATATAAGTGTATAAGTGTTATTTAAATAAATAAAGTTAATTAATACTAGTGGAAATAATACTAGTTAAAACCAAATATTAGTGCGTTTTTATTTTGTACACAATCCAGCGATACGAACTCGTAGAACAGTTTTCCGTAGACTGAATTTTCGTAACAATATGTACTTAAATACTTACATTAATTAAATAATTTAAATTAAATAATATTATAATTATTACTTAATTTTATTAAATATGCAGCAGATGTGCAATTTAGTAAATGAATGCATACTTCTATTATATTTTGAATTCGTTTTAGTTTTATGATAACAGTAGACAACATATTGAGATCGTTTGTTTTTATCTTAGTGTAATTTTCCGATGGACCTTAAGATTCTAAAAACGATCTCATACTCAGTTTTTTTTAGATTGCCTCAACTTTTTTAATTATTACGTATTTCAAATATATGGCAATTCTCCTGTTTTTCTACATATTTCGGTCTTTAACTTATTACAGATTTGAGATTTCGATCAAATTTTATTTGTATTATAATTTAACTAATATTTTTTAATAAACCGCATGAAATTCCGAGTGATCTGACCAAAGTTATGATCATTGAAACACAAAAAATATTAATATTAAGGTATACCTATTATTTATTGTATAACATATTCATTATTCAATAAATGTATATATTATATGTGAAACTAGATCCCAAATTGGATGAATCCTCTTACTTTGTTTTTACAAATCACTCTTCAAATCTTCCGTTTAAATACAAATTCTCATATTTAATTTTTTATTTAATTTTTTTTTTCTTTTTATCAATATAATTTTTTTGTTCATCAATTATTCAAAGAAATTTCAACAAAACCTTAAAACAGTAGAAGTCAACTTTGCATATTTTTATAACTTTCAATGGGTTTGCCTCAGTATCATACAATAGAGTCAAATAAAATTAAAAATATTTTTAAAATTAAATAAAATATTTTCCTGCTTATGTTCATATCGACCAAAAAACGTACATTTTTGAACAGAATTTGTGAATTTCACTTTAAGCTCAGGACTTTAAGAGTGATTTGCAAAAACAAAGTAAGAGGAAGCATAGAATTATAGATCAAGTCTGATATAAGATATATACTTTTATTTAATTATGAAAATCATACATGTTATACAATAAATAATAAGTATACCTTAAAATTAATATTTTTTGCGTTTGGGTGGTCATAAAAATAGTCAGATCAATCCGAATTTAATGTGGTTTATTTTAAAATATTAGTTGAAGTATTCTCAATGAATTACAAAAGAAATATGATCGAAAACTCAAATCTGTGAAAATCTAAAAACCAAAATATGTAGAAAAACACGATTATTGCCATATATTTGTTTTACGTAATAACTCGAATGAGGCAATCTGATAAAACTGAGTATGAGGTAGTGATTAGATCATACTTAGGTCGCGAATAATTTTTTTGTTGTGCTGTGTAATTTATCTTTCAAGTCCAATCACACAAAAAATGCGTTTTACTGTTTGTTCAGAAATCGTTTGATGTTAAAACGAGAATAGATTTAGGCTGCGCGTTTTTTTAATTATACCCTACACCTATGAGGTACAGGGTATATTAAGTTTGTGCATATATTGTAGTTAGGAGGCATGGCCAGTGTGGAAAAGTATATATATATTCTTGATCAGCATCACTACACGAGTCCGTTTAGCCATGTCCGTCTGTCTGTCTGTCTGTCTGTCCGACTACAAGATAACTTGAGAAATACTGGTACAATGAAATTTGGTCTTAATATGTTTTAGCCAAAAAATGGTTCTGTATACGAAAATGAGCCAAATCGGTCAACGGACACGCCTACAAGTCACTTTTATAGAACTCTTTAGGAACCAATAACTCGAAAAGTATTATAAAATTTATAAAATTTAAAACATATTTTTATAATTCGGCTAAAAATATATATTAAAAAAATGGGCGTGAAGCTTGTCGAAGCTTGTCGAAACGTGTCGAACTGATGCCTGCAGTATATAAGGCCGCGCATCTGAGGCACTGTACTTCAGTTGTGATTTAATAGTGAACTAGTGCGTCTCGTGAGTGAACATTGTAAAGATAAATTGTAGTAATTCAGCAGTTGATATAAGTGATTATTCTTTAATTAATAAAGTTAATTAATACTAGTTGAAATAATACTAGTTAAAACCACATATTTTTTCTTATTTTTTACACAATCCAGCGATACGAACTCGTTGAACAGTTTTCCGTAGACTGAATTTTCGTAACATTGGTGTCAGAAGTGGGATTGTAATACAAAATGGTTAAATTCGAAGAACTTAAAGTCGACCAGCTAAAGAAGAAGCTGGCGATTCATAATCTTCCAACTGTAGGTACGAAAATAGAGCTATAAAAACGTCTAATGGAAGAATTAGAGAACCAAGGCATTGACCTCGCAGAGCACGAGTTTGAAGTGGAAGTTGCAACAGCGTCATCGAAAAGTGTGGACACGGAGCAAAAAGTTCAGTCCCAAAGTTTTGATATGAGCCAGTTGCTTGGAGCAATACAACAACAGCTTCAAGAAAATTCCAACAAAATGGAACAGAAACTTCTAGAAAACATGAAGCATGAAAATTCTTACAAAATAGAACAGAAACTTCAGGAAAATTCCGAACAGCTTCAAGAACATCCTAAGCAGCTTCTATAAGTTTCTAATACTCTACATAGCAAAGTAAATGAACTTGAGGCGCATATAAATGATGTTGATGATAAAATTCAAAGATTAGAAAATGGTATAGACAAAGAAATCCAGGAAATAAAAAAAGATTTGCACGTGTTGCAGATAAATGGACCTACACAGCATGTTGTTAGTGGTACGAGGCTAAAATCGCCGATTTACGATGGAACCACAGCGTTCAACATTTTCAAGCTGCAATTTGAGACAACGGCTGTAAGTAATCGATGGAATAATGAAGACAGCGTAGCCGCACTTATCGTGTCGCTAAAAGGAGGTGCAGCCGAAGTATTGCAGATTGTTCCAGAAAGTGATCGAAACAGTTATTTAGCGGTTATGGCTGCACTGCAGCGAAAATATGGCAGTGATTACATGAAACAGATATACCAAATGGAGCTGAAGGGCAGAATGCAACGAAATGGCAGCGGACGTCGAGAGGCTTGCGCATTTGTCGTATGCAGATTCAACGAGTGATTTCATAGAAAAGTACAAGATCGAAGCGTTTGTTGATGGCATACGCGATCAGGAGACAAAACGTGCAACAGTAATTGCGCCTAAGGTAACATTTACGGAAACGGTTACCATCGCCCTAACACAGGAGACAGCAAATGCGATGTGCCGATCGGGTCCAAAGGCGCGTAGAATTGATGTGGAGAACGATGATTTATTTCAAGTAGTGTGCCAAGCAGTTAAAGCAGGCGTTAAAACCGAACACACATCAGCCAACAAAGACACCCAATTCATAGGTAAATGTTACAACTGTGATACATATGGGCATATGGCACGTGATTGTCGTAAAAAACGCAAGCGCTCAATAAATCAATCTGCAGATGAACCCAGACATGAAGAAAGACAGGATCATGTCCAAAATAGAGTAAATTTTAATCAAGCTTTAAACTAAAACGAGTCAGATCTGCGGGGCACGATCTGACTCCCATAACCGATTGCCCCAGAATCTCCATTTCACAAATTGCTCGAAAGTCGAATAGTTTAACTGTCAAGGGGCTAATTGATTGTGTAGCATATATGGTAACGTTGGATACAGGAGCTTCACACTCAATTATAAGAAGTAACCTTGTTAGGGACGAAATAGAGCCGCTTATCGGAATAAGATTGCAAACAGCGACAGGTGAAGAGGCTCCAATCAGAGGAAAAATTACCAAGGAAATCACTATTGGCACTACGACAGTTAAGCATGATTATATAATACTTGGCATGGACTTCACGATAAGATACGGTTTCACACTAGATTTAACAAGAAAAATTTTTAGTTATGCCAAAACAGAGATCCAACTAAACATTGATTGTGACCAGAGCCCGAAAATTAAACAAGTTATTGCTCATAAAAATAGAAAAATACCACCTAATTCAGAAGCA
This sequence comes from Dryomyza anilis, assembly GCA_951804985.1. Classification (NCBI taxonomy): domain Eukaryota; kingdom Metazoa; phylum Arthropoda; class Insecta; order Diptera; family Dryomyzidae; genus Dryomyza; species Dryomyza anilis. The sequence continues at coordinate 52,835,543 of OX638133.1, read as the reverse complement.
ATTGTTTCGGCGAAATTAAATGGAGATTGTGGGATAAGCAAATTGTGGGTTATAGAAGCGAATGATGAGCAATTGAGCAGAAGTAATATTGTTGTCGGAAGAACATTAGTAGAAGCGACAAAAGACAAAGTTGTTCCAATAAGAGTTCTCAACATGGAAAACCCGTCCAAATTAATTAAAAAAGGAACAGTCAAGAGGCATAAGCGATTATAAATTGTGAGTCAAATCCATCAAGAGACTACGGCACATCGCAAATAGACAAACAATCTACTCACAGGTTTATAAATGAGTGGACGAAGGATTTGACTGCCAATGAAAAGAGTCACGTGCAACAGCTAATTGACAAACATTGGTGTATATTTGCTGAAAAGGTCCAAAAGGATGGCAGAACTGCCATTGTAAAACATCGAATAGACACTGGTGATTCTAACCCAATTCGTCAAGCACCAAGAAGGGTACCACTTGCAAAAAGAGACGAAGTATCACATTTGGTTGAAGAAATGCACACAAATGGCGTGGTGAAACCATTTGAGAGTCCATGGAGTTTACCAGTAGTATTGGTGAAAAAGAAGGACGGTAGCACTCGGTTCTGCGTTGATTACAGAAAACTTAATGATGTCACCAAGAAAGATAGTTATCCACTGCCCAGAATCGATGACACCTTGGACACTATCTAATGCTAAGTGGGTTTCAACGTTGGACTTGCAAAGCGGTTACTGGCAAGTAGAAATCGATAAGAAAGATCGAGAGAAAACCGCATTCAGTACTGGAGATGGACTATGGCAATTTTTGGTAATGCCGTTTGGACTATGCAATGCCCCAGCAACATTCGAGCGGTTAATGGAGCACGTATTAAAAGGTTTACACTGGATAACATGCCTAGTATACCTTGATGACATAATTGTTATGGGCAAGGATTTCAACGAACATCTGAGAAATCTAGAGGAAGTATTCCTTCGATTGAAAAATGCGGGTCAACAACTTAGCCCAGAGAAATGCTCACTTTTCAAGAAAGAAGTCAAGTATCTGGGTCATCGAGTTACCACGGAAGGAGTGCATACCGATGAGGATAAAATAGTTGCAGTCAAGGAGTGGCCCAGACCGCAAAATCTACATGACCTACGAAGTTTCTTGGGGCTATGTACATACTACAGACGATTTGTTCCAGGTTTTGCCAATGTTGCAAGCAGTCTTCATGAGTTGACAAGAAAGAACCGCTCATTTCAATGGAGCGATGATCAAGAAAGGGCATTTTTGAAATTAAAAGATCTACTGTACTCGGCACCAATTCTTGCGTATCCAATTCCATGTGTGAAATTTATACTTGTTACGGATGCAAGTGGATACGGAATAGGCGGAGTTCACTCTCAAGTGATCAATGGGCAAGAAAAAGTGATCGCATACTACAGTAAAACATTGTCCAAGCCCGAGCGAAATTACTGTGTCACCAGGAGGGAGCTTCTTGCTGTAATTGAAAGTGTGAAAATTTTCCATAAGTATCTGTACGGACAACAGTTTCACTTGAGAACCGATCACGCAGCACTACGATAGTTACTTCAGTTTAAAGATCGGGAAGGCCAAATTGCGCGTTGGATAGAACGATTACAGAGCTACGATTTCTCAATCGAACATCGTAAAGGAGGAAATCATGGAAATGCAGATGCTCTGTAGCGGCGTCCTTGTAAACATGAATGCAGACAATGTTCAAGAGCGGAAGGAAAAGAAAACATAATTGATATTCGTTTGCTAAATGTTTTGCCCGATGAAAAATGGACTCCGGAACAAATTCAAATTGATCAAAAGAGTGATCCCGACCTCACAAAAATCATGATGTTCAAGGAACAGCAAAGAAAACCATCATGGGAAGATATAGCTGCGGACAGTCCAATAACTAAAGCTTATTGGGCACAGTGGCAGAGCTTAAAGCTACAAGATGGTTGCTTATATCGTGTATGGGAAAATGAAGATGGCACATCCGCTCGAAGTTTGATTGTTGTTCCCAAGTCAAATAAAAGAGATATTAGCGGTATACCATGGTGGAACGTTTTTATTGGATTGGGTGCCAAGAGTCAGTCGCCGATTGGATTCGCAGTTGCCCGCAATGTGTACCAGCAAAAGGACCAACAGTCAGAAGTCGCGGCAGGATGCATCAATTCAACGTGGGAGCACCATTCAAGCGTATTGACATAGATGTCGCCAGGCCGTTTCCAATCAGTGATGCGGGGAATAAGTATGTGCTTGTCGTCATTGACTACTTCAGCAAGTGGCCTGAAGTGTATCCCATGCCGAATCAAGAAGCCACAACAGTTGCGGATGCATTAGTTAACAACTGGGGAAGCCGTTTTGGAGTACCGTTGGAATTGCATTCAGATCAAGGAAGAAATTTTGAGTCTGCTGTATTTAAAGAAGTATACAAAGTCCTCAACATACACAAAACACGAACAACGCCTTTTCACCCGCCATCAGACGGCATGGTGGAGAGATTCAATCGGACTTTGGAAGAGTATCTCACAAAAGTGGTTGATAAAAATCAAAAAGATTTGGATACACACATACCACTATTCCTCATGGCTTATCGAACGGCGGTTCATGATACTACAGCAGCTTCACCATCTAAAATTGTTTTTGGAACAGACTTAATATTACCTGCGGATTTAAAGTTTGGTGCGAGTCCTTCAGCTGGAATTCCTGTACACAATTATGTTTTCAGAAAAAGTGAAGAAATGAACGAAATGCATCAGTTTGTAAGACAGCGTACAGAATTTGCGAGTGATAAGATGAAGGCCAGATACGACTTGCGCACAAATTCAGAGGGATTTACGGAAGGACAACTTGTTTTGCTCTATAACCCACAAAAGAAGAAAGGCTTATTCCCTAAGCTACAAACACATTGTGAAGGACCATACAAGATTATTAAAAGAATTAACGATGTCGTGTATCGGATTCAGAATACTGCAGGCGTTAGAAAAAAAATGAAAGTGGTACATTTAGAAAGGTTGGCGCCGTATAGAGAGAGAGAGGATTAACATCTGTTCGGGACGAACAGATTTAGGTGGAGAGCAGTGTTACGAAAAGAGGTAATTTGCTCCACTGTGCAAGCAATCAACAATAATAAATGAAACGCCAGTTCATTCAGCGCACTATGTAATGTGCGAGAAAGAGATGGAAGATCAGCACATTAAAACACATGAGTGCGAAGGAGATGCCAAAAGCATGCGTCATTCACGAAACGAGTAGAAGGTTCTCGAAACAAGTCGAAGCTTGTCGAAACGTGTCGAACTGATGCCTGCAGTAATAAGGCCGCGCATCTGAGGCACTGTACTTCACTGTACTTCATTTAATAGTGAACTAGTGCGTCTCGTGAGTGAACATTGTAAAGATAAATTGTAGTAATTCAGCAGTTGATATAAGTGATTATTCTTTAAGTTGTTATTTAAATTAATAAAGTTAATTAATACTAGTTGAAATAATACTAGTTAAAACCAAATATAAGTGCGTTTTTATTTTGTACACAATCCAGCGATACGAACTCGTAGAACAGTTTTCCGTAGACTGAATTTTCGTAACAATATCCACCAAGAGTGTAGGGTATTCCATAGTCGGGCCCTACCGACTATAAAAGTCCGTCCGATGTGACCGAACTTACCCATGTGATCTAACTTTTCCAACTCGTTTTTAATGACATTTATAATAAAGTCGAGAAGATTATTTGCCATTCACCGGGAATCATACCATTATTTAAAGGGGATATTAAAAATTAAGAAAAACTGGCCCTAAATATATTAATAAAACAAAATGGAATAAATGAAATCGATAATATTTGTTCCTGAATCAAAAATAAAAATTGTCACAACAGAAACATTGTGGACAAAAGCTAGAAAGCATAGTACTTCTTACACTGATGTGCACCCAAACGCTTTCTAACACGATTCAACAGTACAGCTTAAAAAAGTTTCGCACACTGTACAGCTTTACTGCTTCACCTTCGGTATAGTAAGCGCGAAATCTTATATTTTTTTTCCAGAAATATTTTATAATACAGCAATATTTTTCAAGCAATATTATATATTAGTGTCATATTTTTTTTTTCATTATGATTGCGACAAAGAAACTGTTCAAAATTATCATGTTCATAAATAGTGATTTATGAACATTCGAACCCAAAATGCCAACATGTCGGCATGACTAACACAAAATGAAATGAAATAAATGAAATAAATGAAAACCAAGTATTATTGTAATTATACACAAACCATCTCACCTGAAGATATTCATCCAATTCTACTTGTCCATTCATATTTGTATCAATTTCTCGTAAAATCTCATGTAATTGTTCACCTGAGATATCACCATCACCAAAATTCTAAAACATTTAAAAAAAACTATTGAGATGTTTTCAAAGTAGTAATTTCTTAACAAACCTTAAGAGCTCGGCGTATATCATTTATTGATACATATCCCTTTTTATCCTTATCAATAATTTGAAAGCGCTTTATATATGTTTGAATTTCTTCTTGTGACAGTTTTATGGGAATTTTTTCTTTAGATGCACGATTAACCATCTGTCCCATTTCATTAGTTAAAAATTCTGTGGCCTGTTTGATGTATTTCTACAACAACAAAAAAATATATTATAATTTTAATTAAATATTTTATTATATATTAATTGTAATTATCTAAAATAGAAAATGTCTTGTATATCTAGTAGAGATGGGCACGTACCGTGCTTTTTTCGTGTCACTCCTGGAAATCTATGTAATAGAACTCGCGATTCTGAAGAACGTTTGTTCTACAACTTTTCTCATAGGTGATATTTACCTGAATTAGGTCAAAAATACCTCATTGGTTCCTTGCGGAACCACTGGGCACTCATACTTCAAAATTGAAAACGTGCATTTTGTATTTAAGAATGTTTAAAGCAAAAATCAAGAAATTTTATTGTGAAAAATCGTGGAAAATTTTAAAAATAGCATAAATGAATATTGGCATTTTGTTTGGAAGAAACATTTTTTTTATATTTCAAGAGATTTGTTTGGAATGTTAATACCGCCCACGTTTTTTTGTATTCATGAAAAACATTTGAACATTGAATGCTTTTTATCACCTTTTCAGTTATATTAGATCGCTCCATGGTTCTCGGGTGTTTAATCATTAATCAAGGGATATGGCTTCACTCCCGCCATTGTTGATGCAATATTCACAATCTTATTTCCTTATTCTGTTCGAATATCAGGTATTCTGTTGTTTGTAAACAACAAACTTAAAAAAAAACATAAAAAATACGTTTTTATTCCAAAAAAATCCACTAAAATAAAAAATTACATATATTTCAAACACTCACAATAGCTTCTAGAGACTACAGCGATCACGAAAATATTTTTTTCAGCTTCGATTTCGACGAATACACCACACTAATATTTTTTTTTGAAAGTACGCAATTTTACAAAAGTTATTTTTCTTGAGGTTGGTTACCTTTACCGGACATACATCTGGCAAGTGAAGTTTGTTACAAACAGAGATCAATAAATATTTTAAAAGTCGAAGCAGGAATATTAAATAAAATTCGTTAAACGAAGTTTTGATTTTCGTCCGTTGGTTCCTGGTGGAACCAGTGGGCATTTAAGGGTTAAACAACTTTTATTTCCATCATCAGAAAATACATATTTTGAATGTTAACCTTATCTTAAAAACTTGTTTCTTGAGTTTTAGTTTTGGATTTAAGATATTAAAACTGTAGTGATATTCCATTTTAAATCAACGAACGGAGAAATCCCCTCTGAAATAAATTAAATTTGGTACAAATGCTGTACCTTATTAAACTAAGACAATTTATAAATATTTATATGTTTCCCGAAATATGGCGGCTTAAAAATATGTAAAAACTCACTGAAGTGGGTTAATTGCATTTGCCTGAGTTTACGTACAAGGTCAATTCAGATATCATTTGAAGGGCATTATCACATGATCTAAATTTTGGAATGATATTTCTCAAAAACCCATATTTTTTAATTTTCAAAAAAAATATATTGTTACGAAAAGATGTAATTTGCCCCATAGTGGAAGCAATCAACAATAATTAATGAGACGCAAGACAATTCAGCGCACTAAGCATGTGTTAGAAAGAGACGGAAGATCATTCATCGCACTAAGGCAGTGTGCGAGAAGGAGATGGAAGATCAGCGCATTAAAACACATGAGTGCGAATGAGATGTCAATAGCATGCGTCATTCACGAAACGAGTAGAAGGTTCTCGAAACAAGTCGAAGCTGGTCGAAACCTGTCGAACTGATGCATGCAGTATATAAGGGAGCCGCATCTAAGGTACAGCACTTCAGTTGTGATTTAATAGTGAAGTAGTGCATCTCGTGAGCGAGCATTGTAAAGATAAATTGTAGTAATACAACAGTGATTATAAGTGATTGTTATTAAGTTGTTATTTAAGTAAATAAAGTTAATTAATACTAGTTTAAGTAATACTAGTTAAAACCAAATATTAGTGTGTTTTTATTTTGTACACAATCCAGTGATACGAACTCATAGAACAGTTTTCCGTAGTCTGAATTTTCGTAACATTGGTCTCAGAAGTGGGATTGTGATACAAAATGGTTAAATTTGAACAACTTAAAGTCGACCAGCTAAAGAAGGAGCTGTCGATTCGTAATCTTCTAACTGCTGGTACGAAAATAGAGCTGCAAAAGCGCCTAATGGACGAATTAGAGGTGCAGGGTATTGATCGATGCACAATTTTGAAGTGGAAGTTGCAGCACCGTCATCGAAAAATCTGGACACAGAGGAGAAAGTACAGACCCAAGTTTTTGATATGAGCCAGTTGATCGGAGCTATGCAACAACAATTTCAGATAATGGCTCAAGAAAATTCCAGATAGTTTCTAGAAAATTCCAAACAATTTCAAGAAAATTCTAATCAGCTCAAATTAGACATGAAGCAAGAACTTCTAGAAAATTCAAAACATTTTCAAGAAAATTCCAAGCAGCTCAAATTAGACATGAAGCAAGAACTTCTAGAAAATTCCAACAAAATGGAACAAAAACTTCTTGAAAATTCCAACGAAATGGAACAAAAACTTCTTGAAAATTCCAACAAAATAGAGCAGAAACTTCAAGAAAATTCCGAACAGCTTCAAGAACATTCGAAGCAGCTTCTGAAGTTTTTAATACACTTTATGGCAAAGTAAATGAGCTTGAAGTGCATATGATTGACGTTGATGATAAAAGGACATCGCTGATGAGAAATATCAAGGTTTCTACAAAAAGCTACAGAAAATAGAAGAAGATTTCAGTTTACTACAGCTAAGTGGACCCTCAATGCATGTTGTCAGTGGTACGAGGCTAAAATCGCCGATTTACGATGGAACCACAGCGTAGCCGCACTTATCGTGGCACTAAAAGGAGGTGCAGCCGAAGTATTGCAGACAGTTCCAGAAAGCGATAGAAACAGTTACACAGCGGTTATGTCTGCACTGCAACGAAAATACGGCAGTGATCACATGAAGCAAATCTACAGAATGGAACTATAGTGCCGAATGCAAAGAAATGGTGAAACATTGCAGGCGTATGCAGCGGACATCGAGGGGCTTGCGCATTTGTCGTATGCAGAATCAACGAGTCATTTTATAGAAAAGTGCATGATCGAAGCCTTCGGTGACGGTGTACGTGATCCGGAAACAAGACGTGCCACAGTGACAATGCCGAAAGTGACATTTACGGAAACTGTAACCACAGCGCTAACACAGGAGACAGCAACTACGTTGTGCCGTCCAGCGCCAAAGGTCCATAAACTAGATGTGGAGAATGAAGACCTACTTCAGGTAATTTGCCAAGCGTTAAAATGTGGAGCTAAACTAGATTACACTGCTGCCAACCGAGACACCCAATTTAAAGGTAAATGCTACAACTGTCATACATATGGGCGTATGGCACGTGATTGTCGTAAAAAACGCAAGCGCTCAATGAATCCATTTGCAAATGAACCCCGACATAAAGAAACCCAGGATCATGTTCAAAATAGCGTAAATTTCAATCAAGCTTTAAACTAAAACGAGTCAGATCTGATTGCCCCAGAATCTCCATTTCACAAATCGCTCGAAAGTCGAATAGTTTAACTGTCAAGGGGCTAATTGATTGTGTAGCATATATGGTAACGTTGGATACAGGAGCTTCACACTCAATTATAAGAAGTAACCTTGTAAGGGACGAAATAGAGCCGCTTATCGGGATAAGATTGCAAACAGCGACTGGTAAAGAGCCTCCAATCAGAGGAAAAATTACCAAGGAAATCACTATTGGCACTACGACAATTAAGCATGATTTTACAGTGGCGGAAATAGTAGGCGAAATAATACTTGGCATGGACTTCATGATAAGATACGGTTTCACACTAGATTTAACAAGAAAAATTTTGAGTTATGCCAACACAGAGATCCAACTAAACATTGATTGTGACCAGAGCCCGAAAATTAAACAAGTTATTGCTCATAAAAATAGAAAAATACCACCTAATTCAGAAGCAATTGTTTCGGCGAAATTAAATGGAGATTGTGGGATAAGCAAATTGTGGGTTATAGAAGCGAATGATGAGCAATTGAGCAGAAGTAATATTGTTGTCGGAAGAACATTAGTAGAAGCGACAAAAGACAAAGTTGTTCCAATAAGAGTTCTCAACATGGAAAACTCGTCCAAATTAATTAAAAAGGAAACAGTGATAGGCCAGTGTCAAGAGGCATCAGCGATTATAAATTGTGAGTCATATCCATCAAGGGACTACGGCACATCGCAAATAAACAAACAATCTACTCACAGGTTTATAAATGAGTGGACGAAGGATTTGACTGCCAATGAAAAGAGTCACGTGCAACAGCTAATTGACAAACATCGGTGTATATTTGCTGAAAAGGGCCAAAAGGATGGCAGAACTGCCATTATAAAACATCGAATAGACTGGTGATTCTAACACAATTCGTCAAGCACCAAGAAGCGTACCACTTGCGAAATGAGACGAAGTATCACATTTGGTTGAAGAAATGCACACAAATGGCGTGGTGAAACCATCTGAGAGTCTATGGAGTTCACCAGTAGTATTGGTGAAAAAGAAGGACGGTAGCACTCGGTTCTGCGTTGATTACAGAAAACTTAATGATGTCACCAAGAAAGATAGTTATCCACTGCCCAGAATCGATGACACCTTGGACACTATCTAATGCTAAGTGGGTTTCAACGTTGGACTTGCAAAGCGGTTACTGGCAAGTAGAAATCGATAAGAAAGATCGAGAGAAAACCGCATTCAGTACTGGAGATGGACTATGGCAATTTTTGGTAATGCCGTTTGGACTATGCAATGCCCCAGCAACATTCGAGCGGTTAATGGAGCACGTATTAAAAGGTTTACACTGGAAAACATGCCTAGTATACCTTGATGACATAATTGTTATGGGCAAGGATTTCAACGAACATCTGAGAAATCTAGAGGAAGTATTCCTTCGATTGAAAAATGCGGGTCAACAACTTAGCCCAGAGAAATGCTCACTTTTCAAGAAAGAAGTCAAGTATCTGGGTCATCGAGTTACCACGGAAGGAGTGCATACCGATGAGGATAAAATAGTTGCAGTCAAGGAGTGGCCCAGACCGCAAAACCTACATGACCTACGAAGTTTCTTGGGGCTATGTACATACTACAGACGATTTGTTCCAGGTTTTGCCAATGTTGCTAACAGTCTTCATGAGTTGACAAGAAAGAACCGCGCATTTCAATGGAGCGATGATCAAGAAAGGGAATTTTTGAAATTAAAAGATCTACTGTGCTCTGCACCAATTCTTGCGTATCCAATTCCAGGTGAGAAATTTATACTTGATACGGAATAGGCGGAGTTCACTCTCAAGTGATCAATGGGCAAGAAAAAGTGATCGCATACTACAGTAAAACATTGTCCAAGCCCGAGCGAAATTACTGTGTCACCATGAGGGAGCTTCTTGCTGTAATTGAAAGTGTGAAAAATTTCCATAAGTATCTGTACAGACAACAGCGTACACAATTTGCTAAATTGCGCGTATCGAACATCGTAAAGGAGGAAATCACGAAAATGCAGATGCTCTGTCACGACGTCCATGTAAACTAGAATGCAGGCATTGTTCGAGAGCGGAAGGAAATGAAAACATAATTGACATTCGTTTGCTAAATGTTTTGCCCGATGAAAAATGGACTCCGGAACAAATTCAAATTGATCAAAAGAGTGATCCCGACCTTACAAAAATCATTATGTTCAAAGAAAAGCAAAGAAAACCATCATGGGAAGATATAGCTGCTGACAGTGCCATAACTAAAGCTTACTGGGCACAGTGGCAGAGCTTAAAGCTACAAGATGGTTGCTTATATCGTGTATGGAAAAATGATGATGGCACATCCGCTCGAAGTTTGATTGTTGTTCCCAAGTCAAAAATAAAAGAGATATTGGCGGAATACCATGGTGGATCTAGTGGTGGTCATTTGGGAATTAATAAAACGGTCGAGAAGGAAAAGAAACGTTTTTATTAGATTGGATGTCAAGAGTCAGTCGCCGATTGGATTCGCAGTTGCCCGCAATGTGTACCAGTAAAAGGACCAACAGTCAGAAGTCGCGGTAGGATGCATCAGTACAACGTGGGAGCATCAGTACAACGCCGGACCGTTTCAAATCAGTGATGCGGGTAATAAGTATGTCCTTGTCGTCATTGACTACTTCAGCAAGTGGCCTGAAGTGTATCCCATGCCGAATCAAGAAGCCACAACAGTTGCGGATGCATTAGTTCACAACTGGGGAAGCCGTTTTGGAGTACCGTTGGAATTGCATTCAGACCAAGGAAGAAATTTTGAGTCTGCAGTTTTTAAGGAAGTATGTAAAGTCCTCAACATACACAAAACACGAACAACGCCTTTGCACCCGCAATCAGACGGCATGGTGGAGAGATTCAATCGGACTTTGGAAGAGTATCTCACAAAAGTGGTTGATAAAAATCAAAAGGATTGGGATACACACATACCACTATTTCTAATGGCTTATCGAACGGCGGTTTATGATACTACAGCAGCTTCACCATCTAAAATTGTTTTTGGAACAGACTTAAGATTACCTGCGGATTTAAAGTTTGGTGCGAATCCTTCAGCTGGAATTTCTATACACAATTATGTTTCCAGAAAAAGTGAAGAAATGAACGAAGTGCATCAATTTGTAAGACAGCGTACACAATATGCGAGTGATAAGATGAAGGCCAGATACGACTTGCGCACAAATTCAGAGGGATTTACGGAAGGAGAGCTTGTTTTGCTCTATAACCCACAAAGGAAGAAGGGCTTATCCCCTAAGCTACTAACACACTGGGAAGGACCATATAAGATAATTAAAAGAATTAATGATGTAGTGTGGCAGTGTTACGAAAAGATGTAATTTGCCCCATAGTGGAAGCAATCAACAATAATTAATGAGACGCAAGACAATTCAGCGCACTAATCATGTGTTAGAAAGAGACGGAAGATCATTCAGCGCACTGAGGCAGTGTGCGAGAAAGAGATGGAAGATCAGCGAATTAAAACACATGAGTGCGAATGAGATGACAATAGCATGCGTCATTCACGAAACGAGTAGAAGGTTCTCGAAACAAGTCGAAGCTTGTCGAAAGGTGTCGAACTGAAGCATGCAGTATATAAGGGAGCCGCATCTTAAGTACAGCAATTCAGTTGTGATTTGATAGTGAACTAGTGCATCTCGTGAGCGAACATTGTAAAGATAAATTGTAGTAATACAACAGTGATTATAAGTGATTGTTATTAAGTTGTTATTTAAGTAAATAAAGTTAATTAATACTAGTTTAAATAATACTAGTTAAAACCAAATATTAGTGTCTTTTTATTTTGTACACAATCCAGCGATACGAACTCATAGAACAGTGTTCCGTAGACTGAATTTTCGTAACAATATGTTATTTCTGATTAACATTATACAGCCTTGGCTAAAAGTTAGAGGCACCCTAACATAGTGCCCATGTATCCATTTTCATTTTTTGGAAACCCCTTATTTGTACCATTATGCATTACTTAGAACCTAATCAACATATTTCGTCATCTTAATGAGTGTTTATAAGCCGATATTTGGAAATTACTCTTTAAATACAAGTTTTTTTTAAATTTTGTATTCTTATGAAAAATTGTTAAATCTAAAATTGCGGTGTGATTCGTGTCACTTTTTAATGCTAAATATTTTATTTGAATGGTAAATTACTGAGATGGGTAAAAAATGGAACGATGCAACAGCGTGTAAAAATACAGATTTTGCATGAAGATGGGTTAAGTCAGAAGGAAATTGCAAGAATGGTCAACTGTTCCCGATTTGGTGTTCAATGTACTACTCCGAAAAAAATATTGTTTTAAAAATGTCTTTAAAATAAATACATATGTGTTTGATTTATGTCCAAAAGCATATGTTTACGTAGAACGTAAACACAATGTGTGTGAACACGCCCGCAAGACCCACTCGTTGCGACGATACTCGCTGCATTGATTTTTGACGTAAAAAAGTGCAAGATCGTCACTCGTTACGTTTATTGTAAAACGTAAAGTCTCTTTTAAACAAAAAATACTAAATTCACCCGTCACCGCGACAATTATCAATAATATAAAAACCCGTCGGTCAAACGCGACAATTCGGTCACGGTGACATAAACACACATTAATTAACAAATCAACAATCACCACAAACTCACAACAACAAGGAATTCAACACATCACTTCTATAGAAGACGACAGAGGGATTTCTACAACAAATACACTCAACACCCAATTTACATAAACATCAATCCACTACTCGGACACTAAGGTAACGAATTTTGTTATATTCAAATCCGTTAAATAACCAACCCGTTCACCACCCGAACAGCATATGTATTTATTTTTACTAAACTGATGTAGTTGTTTTTATATGAAAAACCTACATATTGTCTTTATTTATACGTCCAGAAATATGTAGAGATATTACTACATATGCCTTTTATTTTACAATAATATGTAGTTATTTTACTTTGTTGTGATAATTAATTAAATAACATATTTATTTTTGTAATCCGGAAAATTATATGAATGAATATTAATATAATTTTTTAATACCAAAAATAATATACAAGAACTATAAATCTGAAAACTATTTAGTTGTATAGTACAAATACAAATAAAGATTCTTACCCACAACCACAAAAAATAGTCTACCATGGACTGGCAAGCACTTAAGTGTTTCTTTTCGGTTAAAACACATAAAAATAATATGCTATGGTAAAAACATACCATGGTAAAACCATAAAGATGTCATATCAACTATTACTGCCTGAACAGAATACAGGCGGCGATCGAAAAATGAGAGAGCGAACATTGAAAACAACAAATTTTGCCGTCTCAATGGTAACGTCATGGCGCGCCACATCAGCAAACTGTATACTGCAGAGTTGACAACTAAGTTTTAAAACCAAAAATATTCAGCGGTAAACTTAGGTGGCAGCTCTATGGTCACCTCTCATTAAGACGGTTTGGTCAGATGCAACGGACAGTTTTGGTTTATTTATATACCTCTTTCGCAGTTATCCATCGTGTGCAAAAAAACAACAACAACAACAAAACCCAGTTTCTGCAATATGAAACCAAATAATTCGTTTAAACCTTCACGAGGGACGACCTTTCGTAATTCGTTCGTCAGTGATCCCACACGAATTCAAATGAAAGCAAAAAAACAAAACATCCACACAGTTTGTGCAATATGTAGAGAACGAATTTTCAATACATGGTGTAGTAAAAAATAAGACAAATAAAGGCAAATGTATTTAAAAACCAACAAAATGTAGTAGAAATATATTTTTTCAAAACAAATACATAAAATGTATATAATTTGCTACAGTAATTTTTTCGGTGTACAGCTTTAACAAATTAGTGGCTTTTTGACAAGTCTTCCATATACATTCGAATTTATTTTAAATTGGAAATTTTTTTTTTTATTATTGGTAACGCTAAACATTTGTTTTTTAAAATATAAACAAAACTTAGCTGTTTTTGAAAGTAAATTATGTTTTCATATTTAAAAACATATTAATAGGGCTGTTAATTTTAGAATTTTATATAATAAATTCAATTTTAACCAAATTTTTATAAAAACAATTACTTTTAAGTGATACATATTTTTGTATACAGGGAATTTATAGTAAATTTATAGAATATAATTTATAGAAGAATTTATGTAAATAATTTATAATTTAATATTAAACTATAATACACAAAATAATTTTATAATACATTTTAGTACACGTATTTCAAAAATAAAAACTACAGAAAACAAATACATACTACATATTCTGCAATATGTAGAAAACGAATTTCTAATACATTGTCAAATCCAGACAAATTAATACAAATGTATTAAAAAACGAAAAAAACAAAATGTAGTAGAACTGCATTTTTTAAAAACGAAGATATAAATGTAGTATAATTTATTACACTGAAACACGGAGAAGGCAGTATTATGATCTGGGGTTGTATGGCGGCTGGTGGTGTGGTGAAATATCACTTTACGAAGGTCTGATGAACGGTGCAAACTAAGTAAATGTGCTTGAAGATGCACTACCATCATCATTTTCAAACATTTATGGCGATACCAACTTACAAGGCGTCAAAATTCAACAGGACGACGCTCTTTGCTACAAATCTAGAATAACTGTGCAATGGATGCGAACTAGTCATATCGACCTTTTGGAATGGCCAGCACAGTCACCAGACTTAAATCCAATAGAGCATTTATTGTATATTTTAAAGAATAAAATTAGAAAACATAGCATATCATCACGAGCAAGTTTAATGACAGATTTTCGTGAGGAGTGGGCAAACATTTCAGAAGCCACATGTTTGAAATTAGTTTTAAGCAAGGATTGAAACCTAAACGAATAACGGTTTCGATTTCGGTTTCGGTTTTTTCCACGTTTTGGTTTCGGTTACGGTTTCGGTTTTAAGTTTTTATAACGAAACGGTTTCGGTATACCGGTTCCATGTTACGGTTTCGGTTTTGATTTCGGTTTTTGTATAAATTTTCTTTATTTCCATATTTTTCAAATAATTTTACATTTTTTATATGGTGCTAAATAATGATCAAATTATGATATTGGGGTAAAGTGGGAAACGTAATTTAAACAATGTTTGTTGTTATTTTAGTAGAAATATTGTGTTATATGAATTATTTAATTGATTACGCCAAGATTTAATTTAAAAATTCGTGACCATAAACCAATTAAAAGCAACATTTTGACTTCACCTGAGATATGATCTGAATTGCAAAGAAGAAGAATTTTGTTCAGTTTTCATCCATAAAAGCCAAAGAAATTAAATTTCAACAATTCTGTGAACTGCATATATGTAAACTAGTGATGATCATTTGCAAGAGTAAGTCAAGAAATGGTAATCTTAATCTTTTAAATTTTAAATAAAAGATCGAAGACAAATATCTTAAACTGCATATTAATTATGAAAACGAATAGAATTTGAACAATAATTTTATTTAGTTACTTATTTTCCATATTTTCAATTTCTTCAATATTTTACCAACAAAAAAATAAAACCAATAACATAAAACATTGAATTATATTTTAACAAGAATTAACTAATAAAAAATAATTGTATAAATCAAGTGATGTTGACGGGACAATTCAAAATCTCAAGGCCATAATAAAATGAACGAAAAGTCATCAAATACATTTTCAAAATGCTAAATATTTTTTTACAAACTTCTTTATGTATCTGTCAATTGATAAGAAAATGTAAATCTATTAGTTGATATTTCAACTTTAAAAATGCATCAATTACTTTTTATAATATTAATCAACAAACTCGAAAATTAAGTTTTTCATAAAAATGTGTTTGGTGACTTTTCGTTCTACAATACAATAAATATAAGGAATATTTCGTATAGGCATAGAACTGTTATCGTCACAGATTAAAAAATCCGTATGCTACACATATCGTATGTCAAGAGAACTCAAATAATATCTTCCATAGTAACATTTTTCTTTGCGAACACCATGCGAACACAAACTCAAACGCTACAAAGCGAATACTAACAGAAAGAAGAGAATATAACAATAACGATTACGATTCTTATACACATACTTTCACAACGACAACTCTTCGTTGCTATCCTGTATCATCGCATGGCAACAAACAGACGCATGACAACAGACAGGCGCATGACAACGGACAGACGCATGACACAGACAGACGCATGACAACGGACAGACGCATGGCACCACACTACATGTATGTATCTAGTACAGCTCTCTAGTTGGCAACAACAACGAGTTCTCTTGTGGTACAAAAATTTCCCGCCAAAAATTCTATCAAAAGCTTGGATGCTGCTTTATTCGCATTTTTGTTGTTGTTGCACTTTCAGCAGATTCGTTCGTATATAAAAGTAAAACAATCATAATAATGTGCATAGCACAGTGCATATGCACAATCGATGTACGAACTAGCGTAGCGAAGAAAAGAGAAAAAACATTGTTTTGTCTGTTTTATCTTTTTGAAGCGACTTTTGAAGCACTTTTAAAGCTATTTACCGCTTCAAAAGTGCTTCACAAGCCTTATTTTTAAGATGCTTATATTCTTTAGAATTGACAAAAACAAAAAAACACACATCTTCATTAATGTTCACGTTCATAAATATTTTGCACGCTTTCCATTGTTACTTGTTGTTCAATATTTAGTAATATCATGAATTATTTTGTACATCATTATTACCTTAAAAACATAATAAATACATTAAAATCACTTGCTCTTTTTTTTTGTTAAATCTCGATCTTCTTGTTCTCGTTTTTCTTCTTGCAAAAAAAATGCAAGAACAAGATGCAAGAACAAGAAATTTTTAATCATCACTAATGTAAACAAATATCTGCCTTATACTTGAAATGTTTAAACTTGTCGAACTTGCACTTAATTTTTCGTATTTCCTTAAATAGTTACTGAGATGTTAATAATTTGAAACTTTTTTACATTTTTTCTTGCATTACCATTGTTTTGTTTATGTCCGAAATTGAGCTGTTTTGAAACATCAGTCAAAAATCCATTAGAAGATTTATAAATAGTATTCTATTGAATAGATCCTTTAAAAGAATATAAAAAATATTCAAATGAACTTTTCAAAACTTGTCCCACTTTACCCCAAGCTCCCCTATATATTTTACTAATAAAATAAAGAAAAAACCAATATTATTAAAATTTGAATCATTTTTTAAGGTAAAAATTTTGCTTGGAGTTGCTGGTGTTTTGTGTTAATTCGATTAATGAAACAAAAAACAAATTTTAGACCAAATACCGTTGTTTTGGAAATATCATTTCTCAAAAAACAAAATGTGCATTTTTGTACAACCGAAAATGTTTATTTTGGGAACTCCAAATTTTAATTAATGACATTTTACTTAAGATCTTCTATATAAAATAAAATATGGTTTTCTGTTTCTTTACTTTTTTACAAACCGTTTTAAACCGGTATAAAACCGAAACCGTTTATATCGGTTTTGGATATCGGTTTATTTCTGATTTTCGTATAACGGTTTCGGTTTTAAAAATGAAACGGTTTTAAATGGATATCGGTTTCGGTTTCGGTTACGGTTTCAATCCTTGGTTTTAAGCATGCCAAAAATAATTGCTGCGGTCATAGCAGCAAAGGGTGGATCTACTAAATACTAGTTATATAATAAAATTACGCTTCTTTAAAACTGACGTTTACAATTTCTAAATAAATCTAACATGGATTAAAAAAAATTAAATCTTTATATCTTTCAAATGATATCTGAGTTGACCTTGTACGTAAACTCAGGCAAATGCAATTAACCTACTTCAGTGAATTTTTACATATTTTTAAGCCGCCATATTTCGGGAAACATATAAACATTTATAAATTGTCTTAGTTTAATAAGGATACGAAAATTTCGTCGTTTTTGAACAATTAAAGTTATATATGCTAATTGAATTGCGCAGAAAATTTTGTTTGAGTCTCACGCTATATACAATTTTTTATGCGCATATCGATTTGCGTATATATTTACACTGTTTACATTTTTACTGAAGTTGTTAAATTAATAATGTTATATTATTTAATTAAATACCTTTTCTGTTAATATGCCAAATATCTTCAACTATGATAAATCAGGGTTTAAATTGCTGCCAACACAATAGCAA
This sequence comes from Dryomyza anilis, assembly GCA_951804985.1. Classification (NCBI taxonomy): domain Eukaryota; kingdom Metazoa; phylum Arthropoda; class Insecta; order Diptera; family Dryomyzidae; genus Dryomyza; species Dryomyza anilis. Next base: position 52,817,297 of record OX638133.1, on the reverse strand, counting down.
AAGCAACGAAAATATGACTATTCCGTTGCAAAATAGCCGACAGTCGTTGTTCGGGTTTGTGCAAACAACCATTAGCCAAGTAGTCGGTCATGGTTCGGTTGCTGCGAATTACTGTCGTAGTTCGTATTCAGAAACGACAGCAAAGGTTCGTGAATTGTTCAATGCGACTGCGTAAGACATATAGCAACAGCACACATGAACAGATGAAATTATCAGTTTCTGTTGCATGTAATAACACGATAGAGTCGATGCTGCAGCGATCCGCGTGCGTATTCAGTGTTGCTTAGCGGCAATGAATATATATTATTTGAATGTTGTATTTTAAATATACATATTTCACTAAAAATTAAGTTGTTTTCACTGAAAATTATATTTTTCACTAAAATTACAATTGTCACTAAAAATTCAATTTTGCACTGACAATCCTTATATTTCAATATTTTTTACTACAAATACTTTTCAAAAAATTTTAATTTTCTTAACAAATTTTAATTTTAACCAAAAACTTAATTTTTCATTGAAAATTCAATTTTTTTTACGTTAAAATTCAAAAATTCTATTTTTTACTAAAAATATTTTTTTTGCAAAAACTTATCTTTTTAACTAAAAAATATACACTTAATTAATAATTTAATTTTTCAGAAACCAAAAAAATCTAAGAAATTTAATATTTAATTCACAAATTCAAATTTTTTAAAAAGCCAAATTTTTAGTTAAAATTCAAATTTAAATAAAAATTCAAATTTTAGCTAAAAAAAAGTGGCATTTTAAATTCTAATTATCACTGATTTAGATTTAGACCATAATAAAGCTGTTAGTTTGAAATTAGTGCACATCGAATATTAATTTATTTAATTAAAACCAAAATATAAAGTTAATTTAGGAAAACAAATTGGTAAAATATTTATATAAAATATGGGTGATTTCTTTTGTATTATTTGGTTAATATTTTTTTTGAATATTGCGGGAAAATTCAATATATATTATAAAATTGAATTTTTACTGACAAAGTAAAAAATTGATTTTTATTGAAAAATTTAATTTTTAATGGAAAATACCATTTTTACTGAAATGTAATTGAAAAATTAGATTTTTTAAAATTGAATTTTAATTGAAAATTTGAATTTTAAATGCAAAATTAGATTTTCAGTGACAATTATAATTTTAGTGAAAAATATAATTGTCGGTGAAAATTTCAATTTTTAATAAAAAATTATATTATTGAAATATCATATTTTATTGTTTTTTTATTATTATTTACTGTCTCAAAGTATTTAATGCATTTATTATCTAAACATACAAACTTAACTTTTAAATAAATACAACATTGAAATAATATATATTTATTGCCGCTAAGCAACAATGAATACGCACACGTCGCGCTGCAGCGTCGACTCGATCGTGTTATTCAGTGTGACCAGAGTGGAATATAATATTCCACTAGTGGAATATTTTACAACTGAAAAGAATATATTTCGAATATAAAAGTGAAATATATATTTTTTTAAAAAGAATATTTTTCTTTAAATATATTCTTTTTTTAAATTGTATTTTCTCTTTCATTTTATAAGTAATTTAGTTATTCTTCATTTAATAAAGTTATGCGTTATTTTTTGTACTAATTCTATTGTTTGTGGCGCGAGTTCGATTTTTTGGTATTCATTGTACAAATTTTTGGTAATTTCAAATATACCATGATACAAATACTTTAAGGCACGATCATTCTCTAATTTTTATATAATGTTCTTATTTATTAGCATAAGGTATGTGAAGTTCAGTTTATAAATTGTAACTAAATCGAACTTTTAAAAAATATCACATACAATTCTATAAATATCAATGTAGATTCAAAACCACAATTTAACAGTCAGAACAAAATTTTAAAATGAATATTCATTTATTCTTTGAATGCAAATTTAATTTTTAAATTTTTTGGCAGTCAAACACAACTACCGATAGTCGTTGTTCGGTTGTTGCAAAATAGCCGACAGTCGTTGTTCGGGTTTGTGCATACAACCATTAGCCGAGTAGTCGGTCATGGTTCGGTTGCTGCGAATTACTGTCGTAGTTCGTATTCAGAAACGACAGCAAAGGTTCGTGAATTGTTCAATGCGACTGCGTAAGACATATACCAACAACACACAGAACAGATGAAATTATCAGTTTCTGTTGCATGTAATAACACGATAGAGTCGATGCTGCAGCGATCCGCGTGCGTATTCACTGTTGCTTAGCGGCAATGAATATATATTATTTGAATGTTGTATTTTAAATATACATAGATAATAAATGCATTAAATACTATGAAACAGTAAATAATTATATAAAACCAATAAAATATGATATTTCACTAAAAATTAAGTTGTTTTCACTGAAAATTATATTTTTCACTAAAATTACAATTGTCACTAAAAATCCAATTTTGCACTGACAATCCTTATATTTCAATATTTTTTACTACAAATACTTTTCAAAAAATTTTAATTTTCTTAACAAATTTTAATTTTAACCAAAAACTTAATTTTTCATTGAAAATTCAATTTTTTTTTTACGTTAAAATTGAAAATTCTATTTTTTACTAAAAAATATTTTTTTTGCAAACACTTACCTTTTTAACTAAAAAATATACACTTAATTAATAATTTAATTTTTCAGAAACCAAAAAAATCTAAGAAATTTAATATATAATTCACAAATTCAAATTTTTTAAAAAGCCAAATTTTTAGTTAAAATTCAAATTTAAATAAAAATTCAAATTTTAGCTAAAAAAAAAGTGGCATTTTAAATTCTAATTATCACTGATTTAGATTTAGACCATAATAAAGCTGTTTGTTTGAAATTAGTGCACATCGAATATTAATTTATTTAATTAAAACAAAAATATAAAGTTAATTTAGGAAAACAAATTGGTAAAATATTTATATAAAATATGGGTGCTTTCTTTTGTATTATTTGGTTAATATTTTTTTTGAATATTGAGGGAAAATTCAATACATATTATAAAATTGAATTTTTACTGACAAAGTAAAAAATTTATTTTTATTGAAAAATTTAATTTTTAATGGAAAATACCATTTTTACTGAAATGTAATTGAAAAATTAGATTTTTAAAATTGAATTTTAATTGAAAAGTTGAATTTTAAATGCAAAATTGGATTTTCAGTGACAATTATAATTTTAGTGAAAAATATAATTGTCGGTGAAAATTTCAATTTTTAATAAAAAATTAAATTATTGAAATATCATATTTTATTGGTTTTTTTATTATTATTTACTGTTTCAAAGTATTTAATACATTTATTATCTAAACATACAAACTTAACTTTTAAATAAATACAACATTCAAATAATATATATTTATTGCCGCTAAGCAACACTGAATACGCACACGTCGCGCTGCAGCGTCGACTCGATCGTGTTATTCAGTGTGACCAGAGTAGAATATAATATTCCACTAGTGGAATATAATATTCCACTAGTGGAATATTTTACAACTGAAAAGAATATATTTCGAATATAAAAGTGAAATATATATTTTTTTAAAAAGAATATTTTTCTTTAAATATATTCTTTTTTTAAATTGTATTTTCTCTCTCATTTTATAAGTAATTTAGTTATTCTTCATTTAATAAAGTTATGCGTTATTTTTTGTACTAATTCTATTGTTTGTGGCGCGAGTTCGATTTTTTGGTATTCATTGTACAAATTTTTGGTAATTTCAAATATACCATGATACAAATACTTTAAGGCACGATCATTCTCTAATTTTTATATAATGTTCTTATTTATTAGCATAAGGTATGTGTAAGGTATGTGAACTAAATCGAACTTTTAAAAAATATCACATACAATTCTATAAATATCAATGTAGATTCAAAACCACAATTTAACAGTCAAAACAAAATTTTAAAATGAATATTCATTTATTCTTTGAATTCAAATTTCATTTTTAATTTTTTTTTTTTAAAACTTTAAATTTGTCACAAATTTTCTTAGTGAGAGTGATCGTTTTTAATTTCTAACTTCTATATTATTGGAATTAGGTCTGTTTTTTTTTAAATAAAAAAAAAATATACTGGTGTTTTTTCGAAATTTTGCAAAATTGTGATACTTCAAAAATAAATAGTTTTTGTTGATTCGAATGGCAAGCACACATGACAACAACAGAAACTGATAATTTCATCTGCTCATGTGTGTTGTTTGGGTCTTACGCAGCCGCGTTGAACAATTCACGAACCATTGCTGTCGTTTCTGAATATGAAGCAACCGAACCATGGCCGACTACTCGGCTAATGGTTGTTTGCACAAACCCGAGCAACGACTGTCGGCTATTTTGCAACAACCGAACAACGACTATCGGTAGTTGTGTTTGACTGCCACAGCCACACACAAAAAACGAACATCATCTGTCGTCGTAACAATGTGAAAATTAAATAGCAGCAGCAGTGATCATTTTTTAATTTTGAATTGCTACTGGTGACTGTCATAGTTTTAGTTTTCAGAAATAAGCTATGACTTCTGCTGCTGCTGTTATATATTCAATAGTCGCAGCCACAGGAGTTGCTACTGCTATTGCAAGATTTCAGTTTTTTTAAACCCTGAAATTTGAAAAAATATGTATAAATAATCAATAAATTAATCTATTGAACAAGCAATAATGAAGCAAAATAAAACACTAGTCTCATTTAAAAGGTAATACAATTGCCAATATTTTTAGACAAAGTTTATTTTAAAAGGATATATCTCAAAGCAATGTCGAAAATTAAAATCAGCTTTTTGACGTTTTATTATTTATGAAAAAATATAATATATTTCATATTTTCAAAAAGTAAAGATGAGATTTATAGCCCTATTCTGGCATTGTGAGTGCTCTCTTTGATAGAATAATTGTGATTAAAATCTCAAATTCGTATTCTGCCAAATATCTAACAGAAAAACTCTCAAGAAATACCCACACTGGGGAAGAGAGTTTCATGTCACATTTGAAGTTTTTATTTTAATTAATTGTAAATAAATATAAATAAACAACTTTGAAACATTAGCATTTTTTTTTTTGTTTTCAGTTTTAAAGACTAATAAGCATTCAAAAATGCATTTTATTCATTTAAATAGTGCCAATTTATGACCCAAGTTCGTGGTATTACAATTTAAGTGATGTGCTAAGTGTTTTATGTGTATTAAGTGTAAAATCAACCTCTTCTCATCGAGCTGCATTGTTTATAATTCTAAACAGCATTTTGAGTTATTTTGGAGGATTTGTGTTATTATGTGTTACTTAACAGCCCTATTTAATTAATATTCAATATAATTAATATTAAAAAAAGTTTAGTTTTTGTACGTTGTGATCTGCTACGTTGAGCATCACAGATTTCCTTATTCTTGTGACCCTATCAAAGTCTCAATTTTTTGGCAGAATACAAAAACATCTCAATTTGAGATTCACCCCAATTTTTGGGAGTTTTTGACCTAAAATTCTGTTGTGATAATTTGTGATGCTCATCAGAATAGGGCTATTAAACTAAAATAATTTAAAGTTCCAAATAAAATCGAAGAAATGGATTAAAGTTCCAAATAAACCAGTGAGGGACTGCTGAAACCCGTATAGAACAAAATTATATAATTTGTTCAAAAGGATGTAACCCTCCAAACTGCCTGAGCTAGGACCAGATTTAAAATTTTTGGCTTATATAAAATCCATTCTTCGAAAAATATTGAAATACTGTTAAACTGAAATAAAATAAGCGATAGTTGGATTAGTGTTATCAAAAATGTTAGAAGAAATGGTGTCCAACGGCTGATGGTGGGCTGGAAGATTAAAATATGGAAATTCGTCCTAACTCATTCAGAAATATAATTCTTTAACTATTTTTAAAAACTATGGAGTATATAATTTCGTAAATAATTTCGTTTACACCCTTCATTTTGTAGCTGAGATTTCTTTAAGTATGGATTTAAAGGCCTTTTTACAAAATCAAATCATTTATACCCTTTTGAAATGTTACTATTAGATATTTTAAAAATCAATTCAAATTTATTTAAATGCGAATAAAAGCTGTAAACGAATTAGTATCGTACAACCATTTTCATATTTATACTCAGTGATGTCAGTAGCCATGAACTACTTTCAACTTTTTTCAAATGTTCGACCAAAAATTTGATATGCATTTCAAAAGCAAAGAAACGCCTTTAACGAATTGATCCAGGAAAATTGGGAAACACGATTATATAATTTTTTAGTGAACATTAAAATAGAGGATTTTTAAGAAAATACAGGGTCTTATTTCATAACACAAATATACACCAATTCTTATTGATTTAGGGTCTTATTTCATTTAAAATTGTTATTAAAAATTCGTAAAAATAAACGAAATTCGTTGTAATTTCTTACGCTTTTTTGGGAATTTATTTTGTTTCGTTTTACGTAATAAGAGAGATATATGTATATTTTTTTTAAATGTATTTTTAGTTAAAAAATATAATAATAAATTTACAAACAAAAATATTTTTGAACTATGTAAAAAAAATGTCTAAAACAAAAAGTTTAAAATAATTGTTTGTATTGTATTGTTTTAAAAAAATAAGATTGTAAGAAAATTCCAATAATTTTAAGTTCGGAAAAAATGTTTCTTTCATTTTATTTATTTTACTAATATGTTTCCCCCTTTTTTTTAATTCAATTCTTAAAACATTTTTTTGTTTTTAATTTTAACTGCACTAAATATTTCAATGTAAATTTAAATTCCTTTGTTTTTACCTATAGTTTTCTTTTTATTTATTTACCAAATTATTTCCCTTTCTTTATTTTTAATTCAATGATTAAAATGAAATATATATTTTTTTCTTAAATTTTAATATAATTAAATTTAACGAGTTGGGTAAGTTCGGTCACATGGGACGGACTTTTATAGTCGGTCGGGCCCGTCTATGGAATACCCTACACTCTTGGCGAATATATTAGTGGTATAATTGTGGCATAATTTTTAATAATTTACGACTAAAATTTCCACTACAAAAAAAATCGGTAAATAATGAAAAAATTCAAATGTGGGCGGATCACGCCCATTTTTTGAATATATATTTTTATCCGAATTATAATTCGAATTAAAATTAAATTTTATAAATATATGTCTAATACTTTTCGAGTTATTGGTTCCTAAAGAGTTCTATAAAAGTGACTTGTATGGGAGGTGGGCGTGTCCGTTGACCGATTTGGCTCATTTTCAAAATATATTGAGACGAAATTTCATCGCATTCTGATTAGTATTTCTCAAGTTATTCTGTATGCGGACAGACAGACACACAGACAGACGGACATGGCTAAACGGACTCGTGTAGTGATGCTGATCAAGAATATATATACTTTTCCATACCGGCCACGCCTCCTAAGGGTCGATACAATATATACACAAACTTAATATACCCTGTACCTCATAGGTGTAGGGTATTAAAAGGATTATATTAATGTATGAGAACTTTATTTTTCGCATGTAAATATATAATTAGAGTTGCGTGTTATTTTTCTAAACATGTTTAATATTTTATTATATTTCGTGTACTTATATAAGTCACATGATATGAAAATTCCTACTGGCATGACTGTAAAATTTAATTATATTTATTTGCATTGTTTTATGGTATCCAAAAAAAAATGCAAAATCTGCATTTATATGCCAGCTATGAACGCTCGCTTTACGTTCGTACAAATATGACCGAGTATTTGTTTGTATGCATTAGCGCTTCAAAATAAAACACTTGGGTGGAATGACTATTTTCAAGGATTGATAGCTTGCGCTATAAATATAGGTCAGTAATGCAATTGTTGGTTTGCATTATCTGTATTGAATATGATAATTTTATTACTAGCTTTGATTTAATTCTTAATGAATGCAATTGGTTGCATGTGTCTAATTTATTTTTCTCCTCAAATAGTATATACTTTTTTATTACAATTTTTTTTTTTTTAATTTTTTGTTTTATTTTCCTGCTTTTTTTTAAATTTTATTTTCCTAAACTATTTATATATATTTCCCTCTCTAAATGTGTAGATAAATATCAAACGTGCCTAAGTCTACTTTTTAAACATTTTTGAGGTTTTAGTCAATATATACCTTAATCCATGATGCAGGCATATTGTATTAAGTTTAGTGACTCCAATTAGATTAGTTTTGCAGAAAAAATTACTTAAATATTCATGTTTTTATTAATTGACTTAGTCCATGTATTCATAAAAATCAAATTTGCCTAAGTTCCTCTCAACCAATCACATGGAGATATGGCCCATGTCATGACTGTAAGTTTGCAAAGAACTTGTTGTTGAAATATCAAATGCTTCACTCACTTGTTGTTTTCTACTTTGTTAAAATTAGTATTGTAACATTTGAATATTCTGTTTTTCATATTTTATCAAGCTTTGTGTTTTGTGAGAAAATTATATTCATTTCAGAAAAATCATTTGAATCAACAACATCGTTGAAATAAAAACTACAGGTTATTGGCCTAGCGCGCACCCACTGCGCAACTCAAATAAAAAGGACAACGACAGGAACGATGAGCAACACGAACGTGAAAATTGAAGGCCTTGGAAAGGACAACTTCGACACATGGAAAATTCAAGTCGAAGCCTTACTCATCAAAAATGGAACGTGGAATTATGTGTGCGGAAAATGTGTAAAACCAGGTGGACCACCAAACAAAATTGCTGAATGGGAGTCCGAAGACGTAAAAGCGAGATCGGATTTAATATTATCCATCACTCCCCCAGAACTGAAGCAAATCAAGAATTGCGTCACATCGAAGGCCATCTGGGACAAGCTGCACAACACTTACCAGTCGAAGGGACCCGCACGCAAAGCAATGCTGCTGAAGACACTCATTTTGATGAAAATGCAAAACGGTGAGGACATGCGGGACCACGTCAATAATTTTTTCAACGTCGTTGATAAAATCAACGAAATGGATCTAGAAGTTATCGACGAACTACCGTCAGTACTCCTGCTTTACAGCATCCCCGAAGAATATGAAAATTTCCGAATCGCAATTGAAACCCAGGAGAAGCTACCAAGCCCTGAAGCACTAAAAGTAAAACTTTTCGAAGAATACGAAGCCCGAAAGCGGAACGTCGCAGAGACAACCCCAGGCGCAATGTTTGTGCATAAGAATGGTTACAAAGGCTCTAAGAAGTCTGAGAAGTCAACCCAAAACGAACGCTTCAAGTACAACTGTCACTCATGTGGAAAAGTGGGACACAAAGCCAGAGATTGCAGATCAAAGAACTCCAGCAACGACAAGCCGAAGCAATCGAAGGTAAGCGCTATGAATCCAGTAGAAATGCCGAAGTGGCTCTAAGAGCGAATAATGAACGCGCGAACAAATGGTGCTTGGACTCTGGCGCATCCTCACATATGTGTTCGCAGAAGGAGAAATTCGTCGAACTCATGGCTCCGAAGTCAAACGTCATGAACTTGGCCAAAACGACTCGACGAAAATCGAAGGTTCCGGCATCGTGAAGCTGAACAACAAGAACGGCGTTGTTGCAAGACTAGAAAGAACTCTTTACGTGCCAGATCTTCGTTCAAATCTTCTCTCAGTTGCAAAAATCACTGAAAGCGGATACGAGATCAAATTCACCAGAAATGAAGCCGTGATCAAACATCAAGCTACCGGCGAAATATTGATGGTAGCGCATCGAAACAAGGATCTCTATTACGTAGAAGAACTCACCGAAGAATGCAGAGTAGCGCATTCATCGCCATTGCAAGAGTAGCACGAACGGTTTGGACACCTGAATGAAAAGGATCTGAAGGACATCCTGAGGAATGGAAAAGTGACTGGCGTACACATCAATACGAACGAGAACTTACCTATTTGCGAAATATGCGCTAAGGGGAAGCAAACAGAGAAGCCGTTCTCGAAGTCGACGTCACAATCTGCTGACATTCTAGAACTCGTGCACACAGACGTGTGCGGACCGATGCGCGTAAATTCCCTGGGACGCTCACGATACTTTGTGACCTTCATAGACGACAAAACAAAGTAGTGCGAAATCTACTTCCTGAAGAAGAAAAGCGAGGTTGCTGAAACATTTTTGGAATACAAGAACATGGTCGAGAAGAAAACCAGTCGAAAAATCAAGACCATACGATCAGACAATGGAACGGAGTACACAAACAACTTCTTGCAGAATTTCTTGAAGAGGGAAGGCATCAAGCATGAGCTGACCGTTGAATACACACCACAGCAAAACGGAACAGCTGAGAGAAAGAATCGCACACTGGTAGAAATGGCCAGGTGCATGATGATTCAGGCGGGACTATCTGCTAATTTCTGGGCAGAAGCCATCTCTACAGCAAACTACATCCGGAACAGATGCCCCACGAGAAGCCTACACGGCGAAACACCGTTTAAGTTGTGGACCGGAAGATATCCAGTGGTCTCCTACTTCCAGAAATTTGGAACAACGGCTTACATGCTCGACAAGACCAAGAACAAGGGGAATTTCGAGCCGAAAGCGAAGAAGTGCGTCTTCATCGGATACTCCACAGAGTCAAAGGCATACAGGCTCTGAAACCCAGATACGCGACAAATAGTCCGGAGCAGAGACGTCACATTCAGCAACACGTATCAACCAGATGCGTTTGTGGAGTTCGTCAGCGAAGAATACTTCAAGGACACAGAAGTATGCAACATCGAAATAGAAGCCGAAATCGTTCGAAATCTTCCAGAACAAACCCAAGAACAGAAGATAACGGAAACAGAAGAAAACGAAGATGAAATCGTCATCGCAGAAAATGAAGAAAAAGAATTTAGCACCCCGACAACGTGGCAAAGGGTACGAGGAAGACCGAAGAAAATACTTACCGGTAAGAGGGGAAGCCCTAAGAAACTCTTCAACTTATTACCGGTGAGTACAGAAATCTCAATTGAAGACGACGGTGATGGAGAGGATCCAGTAGCCAGCTTAATTACTGAAGACGATCCTCTAACAACATCAGAAGCTCTTCGCAGTCCAGAAGCCGAAGAGTGAAAGCGGGCGATGAGAGACGAATACGATGCCCTGATGAGAAACGGGACCTGGAAAGCCGTCGAACGTCAAAAGGACAAAAAAGTTGTAGAATCGAGATGTGTTCTGTGCACCAAATACAAGGCGGATGGCACAATCGACCGTCGAAAAGCAAGACTAGTTGCAAAAGGGTTTACGCAGAGATCTGGAATTGACTACACGGAAACATTTGCACCTGTAGCAAGAATTGGATCGATAAGGCTGATAATGGCACTTGCAGTGGAACTTGATCTGGAAGTGCATCAGCTGGATTTTGTAAGCGCATATCTGAATGGCGACATCGAAGAAGAAATCTACATGCGTACGCCACACGAACTCACTAGCATTTTAAACGAAAAAGAGATGCAAGAGTATTCCGGAAATAAAGTCTGCCTAATCAAGAAAGCACTTTATGGACTGAAGCAGTCAGGAAGACAGTGGTACAAAAAGTTGGACGAAAAATTGAAGCAGATTGGAATAAAGTAGCTGAGTTCGGACCCTTGCGTATACTAAACTAGGGGAAGACATCGTCATTGTTACGATCTACGTTGACGATTTAATTATGGCATCGAACAACAAGGCGATACTGAAACAACTGAAGTCGGACTTAGCACAATCTTTCGAAATGAAAGACTTAGGTATGTTGAACTTTTGTCTTGGAATCGATTTTAAACAAAATCACGCTGTCAACGAAATAACCATGTCACAACTGAAGTACGTAAGAAGCATACTGAGCCGCTTCAACATGGAAGACTGCAAGCCAGTCGCAACTCCGATGGACTCTAATCAGAAGCTATCGAAGGATATGTGCCCGAAGACTAAAGAGGAAAAGTTAGAAGTTCAAAAGTTAACATACCAAAATCTGGTAGGATCCTTGATGTACTTGGCCGTCTCGAGTCGACCTGACATAGCACATACAGTAAGTGTTCTTAGCCAATACAACTCAAATTACGGCAAGCAACACTGGGTAGCCGCGAAACGAGTATTACGCTATTTGAAAGGAACGAAAAATCTCGGATTGGTATTCCAGAAAACCGGAAAGCACCTTGTGGGTTATGCAGACGCGGACTGTGCTGCAAATATCGACGATAGGAGATCGTACACCGGGTACATTTTCGAATTGGCGAACACTGCAGTCACATGGGAATCGTGCAAACAGAGAACGGTTGCAATGTCAAGCAGCGAAGCAGAGTACATGTCTCTGTCCGAATCAACGAAGGAAGCGATTTACTTGAGACGTTTCTTATCTGAAATCCTTGGTCCACAACAATCAACTACGATTTACAACGACAACCAAGGCGCTGGACTACTCAGCAAGAACCCCGTCTTCCACAACCGTACGAAACACGTGGACATACGTCATCATTTTGTACGGGAAGCAGTAGAGGAAGGCGACGTCATAGTGAAATATTTACCAACTGAAGAAATGCAAGCTGACGTATTTACCAAAGCATTGGCATCACCGAAGCATTATAAGTTCATTCAGAAACTTGGAATGCGACTAATTTTTTAATCACTAGTTTAATTTGTTTATTGATATGTAATATGAGTTACCATTTGAGGGGAAGTGTTGAAATATCAAATGCTTCACTCACTTGTTGTTTTCTACTTTGTTAAAATTAGTATTGTAACATTTGAATATTCTGTTTTTCATATTTTATCAAGCTTTGTGTTTTGTGAGAAAATTATATTCATTTCAGAAAAATCATTTGTTGTCGTTGAAATAAAAACTACACTTGTTCTGTAGGAGAATGTTTAAATGTTTTAAAAAGGGTTAAATGGACCAGGCCCGTGCCCGTGTTGTCGTTGAAATAATAACTACACTTGTTCTGTAGGAGAATGTTTAAATGTTTTAAAAAGGGTTAAATGGAACAGGCCCGTGCCCGTGTTGTCGTTGAAATAAAAACTACACTTGTTCTGTAGGAGAATGTTTAAATGTTTTAAAAAGGGTTAAATGGACCAGGCCCGTGCGCACGGGGAAGGAGAGGGGGGTTTGTTTGAAAAAATTATTCGATTAAATTAAAGACTAAAAATGTATATGAATGTAAATTATAATTTTATAATATCACACGCTCAGATCAAAAGTGGTTTAAACAATATGTTAGAATAAAAAATTGACCAAAATGTTTAGAGTTAAAATGAAACAATATTTTCTAAAAGCAAAAAACAATAAAAGAAGATTAGAGTAAAAAAGTCATAAAGTTCAATCTCATTTGTGTGCCGATTTTATCTTTACTCATTCTTATTCTAATAAAATTTTATTGATGTTAAAACGTATTGAGGAAATTAAAAAATGCTATACTAATAAAAGTTTATATATATTCAAAAATATAAACTTCAGAAAAATGTAAACTTTCTTTACAAAAATTTTCATTGCTTAAAATTATTTTGGTCGAATTTTTTTTTTTATTTTCTTGTTTGAAAAACTTTTTTTTGGACCAATATTTACGTAATTTTTGTCGAAGAAACATTTTTTCCGAACTAAAAATTATTGGAATTTTCTTACAATCTTATTTTTTTAAAACAATACAATACAAACAATTATTTTAAACTTTTGTTTTAGACATTTTTTTTACATAGTTCAAAAATATTTTTGTTTGTAAATTTATTATTATATTTTTTAACTAAAAATACATTTAAAAAAAAAATATACATATATCTCTCTTATTACGTAAAACGAAACAAAATAAATTCCTGAAAAAAGCGTAAGAAATTACAACGAATTTCGTTTATTTTTACGTATTTTTAATAACAATTTAAAATGAAATAAGACCCTAAATCAATAAGAATTGGTGTATATTTGTGTTATGAAATAAGACCCTGTATTTTCTTAAAAATCCTCTCTTTTAATGTTCACTAAAAAATTATATAATCGTGTTTCCCAATTTTTCTGGATCAATTCTTGATCAGCATCACTACACGACTCCATTTAGCCATGTCCGTCTGTCTGTGTGTCTGTCTGTCCGAATACAGAATAACTTGAGAAATACAGAATGCGATGAAATTTTGTCTCGATATATTTTGAAAATGAGCCAAATCGGTCAATAACTCGTCAATAACTCGAAAAGTATTAGACATATATTTATAAAATTTAATTTTAATTCGAATTATAATTCGGATAAAAATATATATTCCAAAAATGGGCGTGATCCGCCCACATTTGAATTTTTTCATTATTTACCGATTATTTTTATAGTGGAAATTTTAGTCGTAAATTATTAAAAATTATGCCACAATTATACCAATAATATATCCACCAAGAGTGCAGTGTATTCCATAGTCGGGCCCGACCGACTATAAAAGTCCGTCCCATGTGACCGAACTTACCCAACTCGTTAAATTTAATTATATTAAAATTTAAGAAAAAATATATATTTTATTTTAAGCATTGAATTAAAAATAAAGAAAGGGAAATAATTTGGTAAATAAATAAAAAGAAAACTATAGGTAAAAACAAAGGAATTTAAATTTACATTGAAATATTTAGTGCAGTTAAAATTAAAAACAAAAAAATGTTTTAAGAATTGAAAGGGGGAAGCATATTAGTAAAATAAATAAAATGAAATATATATATATATGTATTTATATATATATATATATATATATATATATATATATATATATATATATATATATATATATAGATATATATATATATATATATATATATATATATATATATATATATATATATATATATATATATATATATATATATAAATATATATATATATACATATATACATACATTGACTAGAGATAAATATATATACATATTAAATCATTCAAAAGAAATATAAAAATTTGCATTTGAAATTAAATAAATTTTTAAAAAACTTAAGTTAGTCGGTAAAAATTTTAATTTAATTTTTTCCCAAGATTCTACGTTATATTAAATCATTCAACAGAAATATTAAATTTTGCATTTGAAAATCAATAAAAAAATAAAGTTAATCAGTAAAAAGAACAAAAAAAACGAGTTGGGAAAGTTCGGTCACATGGGGCGGATTTTTATAGTCGGTCGGGCCCGACCACCTTTGGTGTTGATATTAATGTGTGATATTTAATTGCATACCTTCATTTTAAAGTTTTTAATTATGCTGAACCTCCCCACCCTCAGAATATTATTCATAAATCAAAAATTTATGTCTTAGATCCCCATAAATTAAAAATTATATAAAAGTATAAAAAACAAAAAAAAAACATTTGAAAAATATAATTGGGCGGACCACGCCCATATTTAAAATTTTGAAAGGCTAATATTTCGTAGATTTGATTTTAATAATTTACGGATCAAATTTCCACTATGAAAACCCGGGAAATAATGAAAAAAAAAGTAGGCGGATCACGCCCATTTTTGGACCACATATTTTAAGGTGAATTCTAACAATACGTTTTAAACTTTATAATTATACCTTGAATACTTTTCGAGTTATTAGTTCCGAAAGAGTTATATAAAAGTGACTTGTATGGGAGGTGGGCGTGTCCGTTGACCGATTTGGCTCATTTTCAAACTCAGTTCCAACTTTTGGCTAAAATATATTGAGACGAAATTTCATCGCATTCTGATAAGTATTTCTCAAGTTATTCAGTATTCGGACAGCAAGACGGACAGACAGACGGACATGGCTAAACGGACTCGGGTAGTGATGCTGATCAAGAATATATATTCTTTTCCATACCGGACACGAATCCTAAGGGGCGTTACAATATATGCACAAAGTTAATATACCCTGTACCTCATAGGTGTAGGGCATAAATATATTTCAATAAATTCTTGAGAAAATTTAAAATAATATGTACGTACACATAAGCAATATATTCAATGTACAATATATTCTATGTAGAATTTCTGTATTTAAGACATTTCCACGAAGCCAAGTTTCAGTAAAAACTATAATGTATCAGAAAAAGCCGAAACTGTTTGAATATAACTTTGTTAATTTAGTATTAAGTCCACGCACATTCTGATAAATTAAGGAAAAATCATTGTTCACTGGCAGTTTTTTGAAGAAACGCCATCAGGACCAGATGGAATATGAACAACATTAGGAGGTCTGTTGTTATTTTTATATATGTATTCATGAACTAAAGTATTTCGTGGCCAGAATTCATTTTTTACTATAGTATCAAAGAAGTCTTCAGGGACAATTATTTTAAAAGATGCTTTCATCCTAGAATATTGAAAGTTATATTTGAATACTAAAATATCAGACATATTTAACGTGGAGCCAATACGTGTAAAAATGTGATATTTTATATCATCAACTGTGGTATCAGGTGCAAACCGAGATGCAAATATTGATTTTTTTGGAGGAACTACAACTAATTCCTTCCGTATGGTTTCTAAATTAGTGCCATGGTCAGTTGCTAAATTTTGACTAGTAGTCGGGTTAGCAATTGTATCACGGTTATCAGGCAAATCCACAGCGTCAGGAAAAGTATTAACTGGTGTGGAGGGAGTTATTTCAATTTCTATTGGGTTAGAAATTTCTGGCAATGATTCAGTAGCAGGAAGCTTTTGTTTTTGTTTGTTTCTCAATCTCCTCTTCCTTTTCGGAGAGGATGACGGTTCATCCATGCAATTAAAATCAAGAGAAGACAGTTTCTTGCTAATTTCACTAAATCCTTTCCTAGTTTTCCTAGTCGATGTCTGCCGGTCTACATTTACTACATGACCAACGTAAGCCTTTGTTATCGTTTAAAATGTCAATTACGCGACCAGGTAACCCTGCGCACTTGGCATGAGCAAAGTTGTCGCATAACCAGCAATGAACAATTTGCAAAGTCTCACTTTGTTCATTGCAATTTGGAATAGAGCAAATCATTTTTGAAATAGTTATTAAATCTAGATGACCCAAAAAGTATGCAATGGTTTAAATAAATTGATATAAAGATAATAGTTTAAGAAGCACAGTAAGAGTTCTTGAACAATGCAGTCGTTTTATGAAGGTAAAATGTCAAAAGAATAGTAAACAACAGAAAACTAAAATTTGCAGAAAGTCTTTGTATAAATAATGTCAAAAAATAATGCACAGAATTGTTTTTGTATATGTTTATATACTACACTAAAATTTTTATTAAAAACACTGTAGCACTGTTTTATTAAGAAGCACTGTTAAAATTTTTTAATTATAATGCGCGATAATCACTATAAAAAACTAACAATTTAAGAGCAGATTAAAGAACACTGTAACAAGGCGAAAGGGTTGCCAAATCATGTCATGTTTTTTGGCAGGTAGACGCCGAAGTAGTCCGATCACAACAATTTTTAGTAAAACGTTTTGTTTTTATATTATATGATGTTGGACAAAATTTCAATAATATAAGTCTTATATCTTAAGAGTTATATCGTGTTTACTACACAGTTGACAAAAACCGCCCATTGTTTGTACTTAAGACATATGAGTAAATACCAGTATTTATTGATGCATCTCGACTAAATCGACCAATCCAAAATTATGGCGATTTATATATATATATATATATATATATATATATATATCTATATATATATATATATATATATATATATATATATATATATATATATATATATATATATATATATATATATATATAAATATATATATATATATATATATATATATCTATATATATATATATATATATATATATATATATATATATATATATATATATATATATATATATATATATATATATATAAATATATATATATATATATATATATATATATATATATCTATATATATATATATATATATATATATATATATATATATCTATATATATATATATATATATATATATATATATATATATATATATATAAATTTGCAGAAAGTCTTTGTATAAATAATGTCAAAAAATAATGCACAGAATTGTTTTTGTATATGTTTATATACTACACTAAAATTTTTATTAAAAACACTGTAGCACTGTTTTATTAAGAAGCACTGTTAAAATTTTTTAATTATAATGCGCGATAATCACTATAAAAAACTAACAATTTAAGAGCAGATTAAAGAACACTGTAACAAGGCGAAAGGGTTGCCAAATCATGTCATGTTTTTTGGCAGGTAGACGCCGAAGTAGTCCGATCACAACAATTTTTAGTAAAACGTTTTGTTTTTATATTATATGATGTTGGACAAAATTTCAATAATATAAGTCTTATATCTTAAGAGTTATATCGTGTTTACTACACAGTTGACAAAAACCGCCCATTGTTTGTACTTAAGACATATGAGTAAATACCAGTATTTATTGATGCATCTCGACTAAATCGACCAATCCAAAATTATGGCGATTTATATATATATATATATATATATATATATATATATATATGCGGCCCGTGATGCCACCTGAGTTTGACATGCCTGTTGTACAACATGAGTTGTACAGCAAACATGATGGGCTCAACATATGATCAGCAACATACAAAATTGTGTGAATAGTGAATATCCATATATATAGATATATATATATATATGCCACCTGAGTTTGACATGCCTGTTGTATATATATATATATATATATATATATATATATATATATATATATATATATATATATATATATATAGCAATATATATATATACAACAGGCATGTCAAACTCAGGTGGCATCACGGGCCGCATTGGCAATTCAAATGATGAGGCGGGCCGCATTTGTGTACCATGAGAAAAAAAAATCGCTCGTTTTTTTACATTTGTTAAAAAATACAATGTTAAGATTATCAAATTTTCCATTGATCTTCGTTAAAAGCGCCGCAGATGAAATTTTTTTGTAAAAAATGGTGTGATTTTTGTCTGTTTGAAATAATTGAAAAAAATGTCCGAATTTCTTTGATCCTGCAAATATTTTGTCTGAGGTGACAATCATCCAAAATTGTTGCAATTTTTTATGTTGGCAGCATTGTACGATATCGAATTAGATCTTGTACCAATATCAAAGGCCGAATCTTACTAAAACTGCAAAAAAAGTTCAAAGCGACATATCGCAGTTTATTTTTTCGAAAAGACAAAAAAACGATTCTGGATTAATATTGCGTCAAATAGTTAAAATATATCGATATTTAATTAAAAAGCATTGCGATATCGATGTGGAAAATATTTAAATTATCCTAACATAAAATTTTACTCTACGAAAATTACAAAATTTTAAAAATTAGCAACAGGATTGAATTTTTGTTATCCAAGTTTGTTCGAGAAAACTTCAGGGCATAATTCACATGTCAGAATGGTAACCAATTTTTTTCGGTTTTTCGATACAAACAATACTTAAACTATTGAAAAAGTTTGTTTTTTAAATTCCGTATATAAATTTGATATTTAAACAAATTTGAAAAGGATTCCTTTTTATAAACAATTAATTTAAATTACAATGACAGTGACCATTGATTAGATGTTAAGATTTAGGACTTATGATGAAGTTGGTTTTATTTCCTTAAAGCGAGGTTTGCTGCATTCTACTGTCAAGAGTTTTTTCTACAAAAAGTGATTATTGATTCATTTTTTGAAACATTGAACCAATGTATCTTTGGAGAAGGTGTGTGTTGAACTCTGGTAGTTTTGGTGTGGAATGTCTCTAATACAAAAAAAAAAATACTTACTAAAAAAAAATTAAAATGATTCCAATTCCAGTTTGTGCAAAGCAAGTTTCTTGGTTAAAAACTTGTCGTTTTTCTTTTACAAAAGTCCAAAGTCTGATTGCGGCTTAATTTATACTGGGTCCAGTTTTTAAGATTTTTAAGTTTTAATTATTTTTCTCTCCTTTTATTTTTAATAGTCGAATCAAAAACAATAATGTAATTTTCTTTTCGGTGTTAGACGTACAAAACTATGCGCCACATATATTTTTTATATATGCCGGCGAAATATATCCAGAAAGAACAATCTCTCTAGTAGTCATCATAATTTACAACATAATCCCTCGCTCCTAATGAAATTCGGTTTTTGCGACGCAAGTCAATCAGCTTTTGATGCCTGCGTGTATGTTAGATCTGAATACAAGGGACTTATAAAAACATCTTTACTTTGCGCAAAGGCAAGAGTCGCACCCTTAAAGACTTTAACTATTCCAAAATTAGAGTTTTCAGCTGCCTTATTTCTTGCTGAGTTGGTAGCATCCATATTACAAAATAGTCAACATTCGTACAAGGTTCACTGTTGGTCAGATTCAATGGTAGCACTGTCTTGGATACGGGAGCAACCTTCAAATTTTTAATGCATTTGTATGAAACAGAGTTACACATATACAAACGCTAACCAGTGGTATGTCTTGGCACCATGTATCGACAACATTGAATCCTACCGATATTCTTTCGAGAGGATGTTCTCCAACTGAGTTGCTGCTATCGAAACTTTGGAATAATTGGCTATCATTTTTATTAGAAGAGCACGTTCTTTGGCCTTAAAATATCGACTTCATAACAAATTTACCAGAAAGACGTCGAAAGTTTTAATAATTATACATAGCATTAGCTTTTTCTTCCAAAGCATCATCCAGTCACCAACGCAATAATCGATTTCTGTGGTCGTTTTTCTACAAATTAGAGGCTATATCTGCTGCTTAGTGTGCTTTTCGACGAAAGCGTCACATTTAGAGCTTGTGGTAGATTTATCGACTTCATCGTTTTTAGCCGCACTAAAACGTTTCAAACCTTGCATTGATTGGAAGTTTATACCGCCTCGTGCACCACATTTTGGTGGATTATGGGAGGCAGTGGTGAAGTCGGCCAAACTACATTTCATTCGTACTGTCGGTCTTTCAATAGTGACATTCGAAGACCTTCGAACTTTAGTGTGCGAAATCGACGCAATTATTAATTCTCGTCCACTTTACGCAATTTCAGAAAATCCCAACGATCTTGACATTCTCACTCCCGCTCATTACTTGGTTGGAGCACCATTCACGGCTATCGTGGAGCCTGACGTTATGCATCTTAAGATAACTCGCTTAAACCGTAGGTAGCACGTTTGCTGCATGCAACAAACATTTTGGAAAAAGTGGAGTTGTTCGCACCGTAAATGGATCTATTAAGCGAGCGGTGAAAAAGATTGGAGCGCTTCCAGTAGAAATAGATGCAGTTGAAAGTTTACGTCTTCCAATGGGGGGAAAATGTTCGCAGCAGCAATAATAAAACATGTACATTACATTTAACATACACTTTATTGTCGTAAATTATGTTAGATTTAAACTCTCTTCAAAATTGCAATGTTAAAATTTACGTGACTCATTTTTTTTTTTGCATTTTTGTTGTTGTTGCTCTTTTAAATGAATTAGCGAATTTGTGAAAAAACACAAAAAGCAATAATAGCCTATTAAAAATTAGATTTAAGTTTTTACTTTGTGTTTTTATACTAAGCATTTTCAACTTCTAATGTTTTGTTTTTTATCAAATGTTTTTTGGAAACTTTGTTTTATTTCTAAAACAAAATTTTCATTGTTTCCAAATATATTAAATACATCAAGTTATTGGCCCTCTCACGTTATAGAGGGCAACGATGAAAATTGCGAAAATTTATAAATTCCTTGCAGAAGATATTAAGGATATATATCTTAAGGATAATCAACGTACGTATTTAAGATGTCAACAATCAATACGCATATTGAGAAGCTGCGTGGCGGAGAAAATTTCGATGATTGGAAATTTTCCGTGGATGCGTACTTCCAAATGAAAAATCTTTGGAAAGCAGTGGCAGGCACAAAAGATAATGCAGACAAGCTGATTCAAGTAAAATAAGAACTGATATTGTTGGTGGAAAAATCACATTCGTGTATGCAAGACTGCCAAGGAGATCTGGGTCGCACTAGAAGGCTTATATCAGGACACGGGACTGGTCTAATTCAACAATTTTGTTCGACGAAGCTGAATGATTTTAACACAACAGAGGACTACGTGAACGACATTTTGAACACTGCGCATAAGCTTCAAGGCGCAGGTCTGAACGTGGACGAGGAGTGGACTGGGTCCATGCTGCTCGCCGGTCTTCCAGAGACATACAAACCAATGATTATGGGAATAAAAAGCTCACGTATTCGTATCACTGGTGACTCAATCAAACTGAAGCTACTCCAAGACGTCAAGAGCGATGGGCTCGCAGGATTGGTTTTTCGACTCTGGAGCATCCGCCCACTTGTGTGCAAGTGACGAGTATTTTAAAAATAAAACTCAACCTAAGGACGCAGAAGTAATGGTGGCCAACAATGCGCGTTAACGGAATTGGAGACGTCGCAACATTTTTGGACATTCTTCATGTTCCAGATTTGTGCATAAATCTTTTGTCGGTGTCACGAATTGTACAAAAAGGTCACAAGATGGTGTTTGACAAAAATGGTTGCAACGTTATCAATGAAGATGGCGAGACTTTAGCTACAGGAGATCTGGTGGACGACATATTTCGTCTAAATCGTGCAAAGACAAAGAAGCTGAAACATTTCAAGAATTTAAGAACTATGTGAAAAATCAGACGGGCAAACAGATCAAAGCATTGAGATCTGACAACGGCACAGAATATTTCAACATGAAAATGAAGGAGATTCTAGCACGCCATGGCATTCAACATCAGACAACGGTTCCTTTCACTCCATAACAAAATGGAATGTCTGAGCGGATGAACCGGACAATTATTGAAAAAAACAAGATGTCTACTAATTGATGCAGGTCTTGAAAAGAAGTTCTGGGCAGAAGCAGCAAACACAGCTGTATACTTAGTAAATCGAACACCTTGTAGGGGACTTCAATATACAACTCCTGGAGAAGGGGACTTCAATATACAACTCCTGGAGAAGTATGGACTGGAAAGAAGCCGACCATAAAGTATCTTAGAGTATTCGGATGTAAAGCTGTTATCCATATACGGAAGTAGAAGTGAAAGAAACTGGACGCCAAAGGAAAGGACGTAATATTCGTGGGCTACTGTCCACATACGAAAACTTTTCGCTTTTACGGAAAACGAGTTTTTGAAAGAAACACCAGCTGATGATATGACATACTGCAGAATATTACCCAGCTGCGATTCAGTGGGGCAAATAACAGAAGACCAAGACAACGAAGAACGCGCACAAGCTTCGACGATAGATGTAGCATCAGAAGAAGAAAAGTTTTACTCTGAAGACGACGATTCATGCGTGCAACTACCATCTTCTGTAAGTGATATCGCACCTGTACAGCAGCTAAGAAGATCATTGAGAATCAAAAACGCCGTAGAAAGAGATGGCTACGTAACATATTCTACAACGTAATTGCAAGAAGATCCACTAACATTTAAGTAAGCAAAGGCTAGTAAAGAAAGTTTGAATTGGAAGTATGCTATGAAAGAAGAATTTGGTGCACTTATTGAAAATGAGACATGGGATCTAGTGAATCTGCCACGTGGGAAGAAACCAAATGGCTGTAAATGGACTCTCAAAACGAAGCGCAACGTGGAATTGGTCGTTATAAAGCAAGGGTGGTGGTAAAAGGCTTTGCACAACGATATGGGATCGATTATGAAGAGCTGTTTTCTCCTGTTGTGCGCTATGCATCTATACGCTTACTATAAAGTTTAGCAGTTCGTCATGATCTGGACATAGACCGAATAGACATCGTTACTGCGTTTTTATAAAGCGAACTTGACGAAGACATTTTCATGAAGTTTTCGGAGGGTCTCGACGCAGTAGAAGGTAAGGTTGGCAAATTAAAGAAGTCATTGTACGGCTTAAAGCAGGCAAGCCGTGTCTGGAATAAGAAACTCGACAGAACTTTGAAGGCGATTGGTTTAATACAATGACAAATGGATCCATGCATTTATTTCAAGATTCAAGACCCTTCTATTACCTACCTCGCCATTTACGTAGATGACATTTTGATATTTACAAATGATGCAAATAACAAAAAACGAATCAAAGAAGACCTAGCAATGAACTTCAAGATGAAAGACATCGGAGAAGCTAAATATGTTCTTGGCATACAAGTCAATCGCGATAGGACGAGAGGCAAGCTGTGGATATATCAAGAAAGGTATATTCACGACGTGCTCAAGAAGTTCAACATGGAGGATTGCAATGCTGTAAATACACCGCTCAACATAAATCAAAAAAATACACCGCTCGACATAAATCAAAAATTGTCGAAAGAACATTGCCCAAAGACAAATGAAGACAGGTTGGAAGTCCAAAATATACCTTACAAAGAAGCAATTGGAAGCATTATGTATTCTGCGCAAGTAAGCCGACCGGACATATGCTTTGCAGTGGGGGCGTTATCAAGATACAATAACAACTACGGCAAAGCACACTGGGTTGCTGTAAAGCGGATCCTACGATATCTGAAGGACACGCGCAATTACAGGCTCGAGTTTACGAAGAATGCTCGTGGACGTATAGAAGGATTTTGTGATGCTGACTGGGCAAGTGACGTGGACGAAAGGAATTCTGTAACCGGATACGTCTTCAAATTTCAAGGTGGAAGTATATCTTGGAATTCGAAAAAGCAGCAAACAGTGGCACTATCAACCACTGAAGCTGAGTATATGGCGCTGTCTGCGTCATAGCAAGAATTAGTCTGGTTAAAGTCATTAATGAAAGAATTAACCAACGAAGATGATGAGCTAATTTCACGATGCGATAACAAAAGGGCGATCAGTTTATCGCAAAACAAGATTTATCATGCGCGCTCAAAGCACATCGACATAAGGCATCATTTTATATGAAATTTGACAAACGATAACAAATTGAAAATTGAGTATTTATGCAGAATGGAAATGGCAGATGACATCATGACGAAAGCATTGCCTGTACTGAAACATAAACTCTGCAGCAACTTGATTGGATTAACCTAAATCTAGTGGGGGTCTTAAAAATTAGAAAATTATGTTCTATTGCTAATGTTTTGTTTTTTATCAAATGTTTTTTGGAAACTTTGTTTTATTTCTAAAACAAAATTTTCATTGTTTTCAAATATATTAAATACATCATAGCGAAATGAGGTACACTATTAAAATGGTCATATATTAAAATTTTTAAAAACTAAAAAACTGGTCTACCAAATGCAATATGTATTTTGCAGAGGTTCAAAAAACAACAACAGTAATTGACAAAAAAAAATAAAAAATTATTGTTGGCCGTACAGCTGTTTCGGAAGCTGCCAAGCTTCCTCATCAGCGGTCAACAAAATGCGATTTTTTTTCTGCACAAAGCAACGAGAAGGCAAACAGCAAAAACTGCACAAAGTTTAATTGTTGTCAATTACTGCAGTTGTGTTGCCGTAAATTCGTATAAGCTGTAGAGTTGCTACAGTACTCAAACACGAGAAATGCACTTTGGATAAAAATTAAATCACATTTACAATTAATAAAAAAACTAAGCATAATAAAACTATGCATATGAAAAAACTATGCATATAATTAAAAAAAAATAATAATGTTAAATTTCAGTGCATATGCGCAATCGACGAACGAACTAGTATAACGAAGAAAAGAGAAACAATATTGTTTTTTCTAAGTGCTTCACATAGCTTATTTTAAAGATGCTTATATTCTTTAGTCTAGAAAAATAAATAAATAAAATCACACATCTACATTGATGTTTGCGATAATAAATATTTTGCGCACTTTGCATTGTAAGTTATTGTACAATATTTAGTAATATAATGAGTTCTTTTCAATATCATTATTACCCTTAAAACAAAATAAATACATTAAAATGATAACAATACACAAGAGTTTTGCTTATTTTATTTAAATAATAAAATAAATAAAAAATCTTTCTCACCTGCTTAGTTCACATCAATTATGCGTCGTAATGTATAATGCATTTAAAATGATTTTTTAAAATGTTGCACAACACAAAATATATAAAACAGTAAAAAAAAACAACACAATTTTAAACAAAGTAATAATTGTAACAGTTCAGTGGTTAGTGCGTTGGACTGCGAGCCGAAAGGTCCCCGGTTCAAGCCTGGACTGGGGCTAACAACATCTTTTCATAGAAACATTTTTCTATACCGCGCTACCTCTCGTCAGTAAATGGCAAACCTACGAGAGTAAAACCATTGCCTATGAAAAAGCTCTCACCCGCCGTTCGGATTCGGCAATAAACTGTAGGTCCCACCACTTTGAGTACAAATATAACACGCACAGCTCAAATTGGTGAGAGAGCTCGGCCGAAGTTCTATACAGGACTGTTGCGCCAAACTATTATATATTATAATAATTGTAACAAATTTGTCTTCTTTTTAAGTAAAACAAATAAAATTCAAAAATCCTTGCATTACAACGTGTTGCAAAAATGAAAAATTAAAGCAATCCAAAAAAAATGCAAACTAAAAATAATAAAAAATGTAAAATATTTGCGCGTGAAAACGTCTACAGCACACGAGGACTTGAAGGCGAATGCATATGAAACTCGATCGGCTTGTGTGCGTTACCGAACATACGAGCAGTGCGCAAAAAGACACGAAGGATTAACGAACAACGTGGAGCAACAGCAAAAGACGAAGTAGACGTTCGTGTGCTTGTTGTTGTTGCTACCGTCTTCGCTTTACTCCTTGCTGTTGGCTGTTGTTGTTGCAGAATAAATACCGTTGAATTTGCACAGCAACAACGATCCAACTACGATCATTACTGTTATTTGTGAGAGTAACGGCGGCACTACAAACTGCGCTCTAGCGCTCTGTCGATGTGCTCTCTACCGTTATAGACCAATCAAAAAGCGCCTTATGATAATTTTGGAGTGTTTTAAGAGTATAAGAAGAGAATTTATTTAGTATTTAGCTAAATAATATAATTGAATATAAATAAAATAACAAAATAAAATTGTTTTCATTAAATAAAATAAAATTAAAAATTCAATGTTGACGATGTTTGACGATCAGCCAAATAGTCTTGCACTTGTTCTTGCACTTCTTATCTTGCTCTTGCAAGAAAATCTCGATCTTTTCCTCGCTTTTGCTCTTGCAAAAAATGCAAGATGCAAGAACAAGACATTTTTGATCATCACTAACTCAAGTGCGACAATGGAATTTTTTGGTTCCAGTGGGATTACAGATGCAACCAAGGGCATCAATGGACATTTTTTTAAGATGAATCTGTTCCAACCAGGGCACAGTGATTCGTCTAGAGTATGCTAGGTGGACAAAATTGATTGTTTCATTTCCATGAAATATGAATCACATTTAATTAATAATATTCCAAGAGTCATGAAAATACGATTTTTATGTGTATAATATTCGCATGGTTGGAAAAAAATGTTCGACAACATAGCTGTTCAAATACAAAATATACAGTTTGTTTTAATTTTTGAAAATAACTCTAGGATTAACGAATTATTTAAATATTTGGAAGATTCCAATTTATCTATCTAATCAAAAATAAAAGACTGGAAGATGCGTATTTTAAAACTGTATATTAAAATTTTATAGAAAAAATAAAATTCACTGCTTAAAAACTTTAAATGTGAATAAATTTAATTTTTTAAATTTTTTCATCGTATTGTGATGGAGTAGAACAAATTATATCCAGGAGTATGCGTGGTAGCTATATATGTACTCTCTATGAAACAACAAAAAAACCATTAAGACAATGGATTCCAAGTATTTTTTTTTTTTTGTATTTTGTAGAGAGTGTTTTTTCAATTTTAAAACTGGATATCTTCAATGAATGTCTAAAATATCTCAAAGAAAAAATTGCAGAAAAATCATAACATAAATAAAATTAAAATTCTCAAGTTTGTGCGGGAAATTTTATGAAAAATGATCAGCATTTGTAAAGGGGGAAAGTTGTTTAAATCATAATGGAAAATGGCTAAATAGCGATGAAGTAAATTAATTGTAACAACATTTATCCCGCAACCATATATTTAAAATATTACAGAGGCCTTTAAAATTTGATAGACCCTTAAAAAATATCTGCAATTCTTCATTCAAAGTCTTAGAAAATATCTGCCCTTAAAAAGCACTTAAAAAATATCTGCAATTCTTCATTCAAAGTCTTATAAAAATGCATAGCGTATGTTAATTTACAATACCTACTGAAATACATTTACGGTTATCAGGACGAATTTGAAAAATACAAATAAAATAAATGATAAAAATTCTAATTAGTCCGGAAATATGTATATGAGAATTTTGTCAGATAAAGCTTTGGCGTATTATGTCGACGCAAGATAACATCACATACATATAAGCGACCAGAAAATGGTCTATAAAAGTTGAAATTTCAAAAATTATAATTTATTTTTTATATGTACTAGGCGAACCACTGTGCAGGGGTTGTAACCAATACGAATAACGGTATGGTAACGGATAACGGTATTGGGGTAGTTTCGGTAATGGATATGATTTGATTTGGTATTACCGGTAATTTGTAAAAAGGGAAAGTTTTATAAATCATAATGGAAAATGGCTAAATAGCGAAGAAGTAAATTAATTGTAACAACATTTATCCCGCAACCATATATTTAAAATATTACAGAGGCCTTTAAAAGTTGATAGACCCTTAAAAAATATCTGCAATTCTTCATTCAAAGTCTTATAAAATATCTGCCTTTAAAAAGCACTTAAAAAATATCTGCAATTCTTCATTCAAAGTCTTATAAAAATGCATAGTGTATGTTAATTTACAATACCTACTGAAATACATTTACGGTTATCAGGACGAATTTGAAAAAATACAAATAAAATAAATGATAAAAATTCTAATTAGTCCGGAAATATGTATATGAGAATTTTGTCAGATAAAGCTTTGGCGTATTATGTCGACGCAAGATAACTTCACATACATATAAGCGACCAGAAAATGGTCTATAAAAGTAGAAATTTCAAAAATTATAATTTATTTTTTATATGTACTAGGCGAACCACTGTGCAGGGGTTGTAACCGATACGAATAACGGTATGGTAACGGATAACGGTATTGGGGTAGTTTCGGTAATGGTATATGATTTGATTTGGTATTATCGGTAATTACCGGTATTTTACCGTTAAGAGCAACATTTTTAGATATCATTTTAAAGAGAAAATTTTTGAACTTTGTTTTCTTTATGGGTAATGGCGTAAAAAATAAACAGCTAATACAAATCTTTTTTTAATTATTTTAAAAGAGAAACGTTTAAAAAGATGAATAATTATTTACTTTTAAAAATGCAGTTTAATTTAAAAGCATTATGTAATTTAGCATGAGCCGACTTCTTATTCTCAGTGGGTTTATTTTCATCATAGGATCTACTGAATTTTCACTAATTACCTTTTTTTATCTCTATCTCTATAAACTCAACTTCACCATTTTACCAATAATCTAAATAAGTAATCCTACTACTTTTTTTTGATTATTTCTGTTTTTTAGATTATTTTTTGATTATTTTAAAATAATTTTAAACCCCGTTTGTAACACCCAGAAGGAAGTATAGCCGGCATGCACTACTTTAAATGGTAACCGTACACATTCTCATATTGTCTCATATGTATTTATAGTCGTCTTAGACAGACCATAACTTTCATAATTCTTACTAACTTCATCACACCAACTATCACAATTTTTACATACAAATTTCCCATGCGAATAAACCATTTCTCTTGATTTTTGATTTATTTTCAAATAATTAAAACATTATTTAAAAAATATAAATAATCAAAAAAAGGAATCTCTCTACTTTTTTGATTATTTTCAAATAATCTGAAAATAATCTAAAAATCTAAAGAATCGTAATCGTTTGGTAGTCATTACATTTACAGCTCTGCTCCTGACCTATTAAGAGCAGTGTTGTGAATGTAGGTAGGATTGGGTAAAGAGGCGTGTCATCTTCTATACAACCTCAGCTTTTAGTACGCTATACATTTTGACTTTTCTAAGCACTGTAATGAAATCCTCCGGATACTATTCCCAAACCCTCAGCAGGTAATAGCGAGTGCCCGTACTGGCAAGGCTAGATTTCGTCGGCAACCGGGGTGAGGCTACTGAGGAGTACTACTGAGGAGTATCCATGTTACAAAAACTACGTGCGAGGGGAACAGAGGGAAAACAGAAACTACAAAACTAAATTCGTATCATCAAAACTTATACACCTGGGTCTGCTGTAATGACCCTGTATTGCCCACCCAACCATGGTTTCTAATTAAAATCCGAAAGGTACATTTTTGTTGCTAAAACCTCTACTATGCTATAGCTCGGTGTTAGGTCATATAAACAATTTAGTTAGAATTCATGTTTAGAAATATTTTATTTTTCAATTATAGATATAAGTAGATTTCATATTTAGATAATTTTTATTTTCATTATTAAATATAATTAGATTCTAATTTTATGTTAAATTTGTTGTTTATTAATATTCATAATACAAAACATTATTTGTGATGCTTTTCAAATTGAATAATATAAAGCATAATAGAAATAGAGAGACCATTAGAGAAACATAAAAAACAATTATTGAAAAAAATGTTCTCATCGAGAAACAAGTGAGATTGGAACAAATTCTGTTGTGCGATTTCAATTCAACAAAAAAAATTACTTATGAATGCCTCTCTTTACATGAATATATTTTCGATGAAGTCGGAACAGTTTTTGTTTATGCATTTTAATGCATGAATGGTTTACAGTGACGTTATTGATTTTATTAGATAGATATATTGATAATAAAGTAAATTTATTTTACAGTGGGTATATTATTTTCATTTTATATTATTTGTTCAGTTATTAAATATTATTATTATTAATTCATTTATATTATTAAGATTTTCTAAATATGATTGTGTGTAATATAATTTTTTTTTCTTCTTCATTTTATGTTAATAGAGTTTAGAGAAATAGAAATATTATGTTCAATATAAATATATTTATATTATAATTTAGGGTGCAAAATCAATTTAATCAAAGGTAGTGTAATTGTATGTATAATATAAAATAGTATAACACGGTATAAAGGATTCAAATTATAAAATAATTTTAGAAAAACTTACGTACATATCCGATCCGCTAGGCCTGTCGTTCGATGATGTTATTGATGTGGAGTGTAGCTCAAACTTTATGTCTTTGTTATGTTATTTTAATATTATATATATTTTTTTTACACTATGGGTCAGGTTTTTTTTTTCTTTTTTTTATACAAATTACTTTTCAATATTTCTCATTTTCTCACCACTTTATTAACCTTATATATGTTTCTTTTTTTTCACACTTTTATTAATTTATCGCTTACTTATTTATTCATATTTTATTATGTAGTTTATCATCTCTTTTATTTAGTTATTTTAATATATATTCTTTATAATATTTTATTAATATAGCAATATTGTTTTTTTTATTACAATTGTTTTTTATTTAAATTTAACTTAGATTAATCAATAATTTTAACGAATTTAAACACTAAAGTATCTTACTTTTTTATAGGTGAATTTAAATAATTATTTTAATTTTATATTTTAGTAATTTTATATTTTAGGCGTGACACTTATTTGGTCATTTTAATAGGTATTTTAACTTAATATTTTCTTATTTAGGATAAATAGACCCTTTTTACTTATATTTATTTGTGTTTGGTTTAATTTATGGTTGATTTGAGGGATTTTATGTGATCTTTAGCCAAAGTGCACGTGTGGCTTGGTCCGAGACTGTAGTATGGATGACGCAATCTTAAGAGAATATGTGCATTATAAAAATAATAATTTTTATGATTTTATATTAAAAAAAAAACCTTAACAAATTTACCTTTTAGGGGACAATTACACCTAGTTGATCCAAAATTATATTTAGATGCAGGTTTCCTTGTTTTTAATTAAATTTTAAGTTGAACGCTTTGATTATAAATAACTTTATAAAACTTTTAAACAATAAAATTTATTTATTGACTTTTAAAGTCAAACAAAATACTACACAATTTTTGATAGCATGACCACTATCGTTGGCGTTTTGATCGAAATGATCCAGAAATGCGCGTTTTTGCTAAACGATAGCTGCAGAGAACAAAAGGGTCATTCGAAACCTGAATGAGTAAACAAGAAAAATATATCTGAGTACGCATGGGTACGTGTTACTCTAATAGTAGATACTCGAAACAGAAATACTCGAAACAGAAAGTTCGAAAATTTTATAGGAACGTATGTTACCAAATCAAAATTTTTGCAATACTATATTTATTTAACCAATTTGATGAAATCAAATTATGGTGTTTCTAGAAATGACATAAGAAAAAAAAATGATTTTCTTTATCCAAATTCCATTAGCTTTCTAATATTATCCGCTACCCATCTGGGTTTTACGGGTATTTGAACTACCCGGGTAATCGGGAGGTCTGCTAAAAAGCAAAGAAAAATAGTTACATCGTAAAATTACAAAAATTAACTTTAGTGTGTATATAAGTTTAAACTGTCGATTTAAATATTAATAGTTTGGCACTACAGTCCTATAAGAACTTAGGCCGAGCTCTCTCACCATTTTTGAGCTGTGCATTTTATATTTGTACTCAAAGTGGTGGGATCTACCATTTATTGCAGAATCCGAACGGCGGGTGAGAGCTTTCCAAAGGCAATGTTTTACTCTCGTAGGTTTGCCATTTACTGCCGAGAGGTAGCGCGGTATAGAAAAATGTTTCTATGAACGATTTCATAATTCCCGAAAACTTCTCTCTTTCTTTGATGCATGAATCCATTTTTAAGGCATTTATGGGAATTCAAGCGTTTTAATTCCCGTTCTTTTGACAAAAATTAATGAATTTATTTTGAATTCCAATTCTTTTGATGACAAAAGAATTAAAGAATCCATTTTTTAACAACTCTGCTATGAAGCGTATCCAACTATTAGTTGAAGCAACTGCAACATTGGCTGGTGAAACAAACTTTAAGTCCATTTTGAATATTTTTATTTTCATTGCTACAAGAACTATTTTAAGATGAGACATATAATATATAGTTCACTAAAAATCATTTGTGGCAAACATCGGTATGAAGCAGAGCTCTCGATTAGCGGACATCGATAGCGGACATCATTAGATGGCTAATGGTACCCTTTGGTGTGGTCCGTGATCCCCAAAACTCTGATTTCGAAAATGGTGTCAATTTCATCAAATTGTCTCTAGTTTTTGAGATGTATACCATTTTTCGAAAATCGTAAAAACTATGTCCCTAAATCAATACCTCAAAAACTAGATTCAATATGATAAAACTGACGCTATTTTAGATCTCAAAGTTACATATACACGCTGCAAAAACATATATCTTTGGAGCTTTATGCAAACAAAAGTATTATTATATATATTTATTATTATATACATTTATATATTTACATGTAAACATATTTATGTTTTCATTTAATTTTAATGTAAAAAGGTAAATTTAGTGCTAATATCTTCTTTACACAATATTCGTTATTCCCTTTTTTTAAATTACATTTCTTTTATTTATATTATAAACTTTTATTTTTTTTATTACACATCTTTAATTTATACTTAACAATTGTATTTCCATCTATTGTTACTATTTTGAGTTCAGTACATTACGGATGAATTAGATATTTCACAAACAGCCACTATCTGGTATTAACAGTAATTGACGGTACTTAAACAAATTCTTCCACCAAAAAGAACTTTTGAACTATATGATAAGTAATAATGTGAGTGTTACTGAGTGCTAAAAGTAGGCAGCGTTGTTATTTAATTGTGATATCGTAATGGCAAACATACATATAATTAAAATAATGCCATTATTTTTTAATTCGTGTTCACCCAGTAACAGTCATGAATAACCAAATATATATAATTCAAAGAACCTTTTATTGACTTTGGGTGTGTTAAATAGCGGAAATATCAAACATACATATATTAATATCTGATGAAAAATATTTCTACAGAACATTATTAAAGTAAATGTTAAATTATAGTCGTTTTAAGTTTATATTATAATATAATAATCGAAATTTTCCTGAATGGGTTTTTAAATGACAAAAACCTCTCCTTTGGCAGCATACCCATTTTGGGTTGAATCGGCTTCGATCGCTTTCGACGACACCACATGCATTCCCTAATTAATATAATAATAATAGTTTGGCGCTACAGTCCTGTATAGAACTTCGGCCAAACTCTCTCACCATTTTGAGCTGTGCGTGTTATATTTGTACTCAAAGTGATGGGACCTACAGTTTATTGCCGAATCCGAACGGCGGGGGAGAGCTTTTCATAGGCAGTGGTTTTACTCTCGTAGGTTTGCCATTTACTGCCGAGAGGTAGCGCGGTATAGAAAAATGTTTCTATGAAAAGATGTTGTTAGCCCCAGTCCAGGCTTGAACCGGGGACCTTTCGGCTCGCAGTTCAACGCACTAACCACTGAGCTACCGCGGAGTATTTTGTCATTTGCAAATTTGAAGATATCTTTCCGGACTCCAAAAATTTGTAATCTGCTGAAAATTACTCACTTTGAACCAATTAATTCACCATCACGAAGAGAGAATTGACATTATTATTTCAGATTCGTCCTTAATTTCGAATGAATCAACCTTATTTGGCCAATGTTCATTATGTTGTTTTAGAAAGTCAGGCCCAGCGAACCATCTTTCGAAGGTTTCATATTTTATTGCTGTATCGCGAGTTATGATATCTGCAATGTTTATTGATGTGGATATCCAATGCCACTCAGATTTCTCCAATTCGATTTGCGATGAAGCCTTGCATCTGTTTTTCACTGTTAAACTGTTTTTTAATCTGTCCAGAAATAGCGCTGATGAATATTTATTTTTAATTCTTTTTGAATTGTTTCAGCCAGTCGACATCCTATGACCGCGGCAAGCGCTTCTAACTTTTGTATGATAATACTCGTGCCTTTGATGAAACAAGGGCAATGTCATAATTTTCATTTTTAACACCTTGGTAACATAAACGTAAATACGCCACGGATGAATATGCTTTGCTGCTTGCGGCATTAAAAACATGAAGTTAGATCTTGGAAGCTATCTGCAAATTTGCTGAGTAAGATCTAGGAATGCGCAGCGTCTCTATGTCATGTAGCTCTTCTAGCCACAATCGCCATTTTTTGTTAGTTCATCATCCCAGCTTAGTCCGGCTTCCCATATATCTCGCATAAGAATTCTACCCTTGATCGTAATTGGAGTTACGAAACCAATTGGGTCATAAACTGAGTTGACAGCTGCTAGTACCTTTCGTTTGGTTGGTAATTTTGTGCCTGCAATAATTTCTTTGTTAGTGCTATGCATTGTGTTCATTGAGTAGCTATAGGTATAAGTTCTTGCGTCCCAAAGAATATGCAGTACTTTTGTTGATCGCCTGCTTTCTCATCTACTGAGTGAGCATTTTATCGGAACACACTTGTTTTGGTAGACGTTGAAACACTTCGTTGCTATTGCAAATAAAATTTTTATTTCTAAACCAGCAATTTTATGAATAATCGTCCACGTAGTGGTTTTGAATTATTGCTTTGACGGCTAAAGGATGAATATCTTTATAAAGTTCCGCGTTGTAAACTTTTACGAACTGAGCAAGAAAAGGTGATGAGTTTATACCAAACAGCATTACTTTCATTTGGCAAACATTTGGCTGCAATATCTACACGATTAAACATCTCTTTTATGTCACCTGCAAATGCGATATTGTGAAGGATTAAAACGCCTACGATTGATGTGAGCCAGTCTGGTCCAGTTAGAAGATTATCGTTCAATAATGTGCCGTTTGATTTTGCTGCTGCATCGAAGACTACTCGGACCTTCGATGGCTTGTTCGGGTTAAGAACAGCAAAATGTGGAAGAAACCACAATCTTGGACTATTCAAAATAATATCCTCCGTTATCATTTGGGCGTATCCTTTTTCTATCAATTTGTCAATTTCTATTTGGTATGCATCCGCTAGTATTTTGTCTTTTTGTAGCTTTCTTGCGAGGCATTTTAGTATTTGATAGGCCCTGCCTCTGGAAGTTTAATTGATGAATCTCTGCATGGCAGATTTGCTTGAAAACTTCCATTAATTTTTTTAACGATGAGCTGGTCCTCTATAGATTTCGTTTTATCAACTTTCGTGAGGCATATTCCAAAGCTCTCTAAGCTAAACTGCTGTTTTACTACCTGCTGTTTTACTACTACATCCGATTGGCAACAAGTATACTCTGGCGCCGCAGTTTTAATGTCTGCAGGGCCGTGCAGTACCCAACCAAGCTACGTTTTTGAAAGAAGAGGACCATTGTCATCTAGATCGATAACCGCTCGGGTTGCATGCCTTTCAAGATCATAGGTTGTTCGTTATCAAAATCTTCAAAATTATATTCTTTAATATATCGAAAATGTTCTTCTAGATTTTTTTACTGCAATTGTTGAGATGAAAGATTTAATTCTGGTACCAAACTTACGTTGTCTAATCGATGCTTTTCAATGTTGTGCTTGCCACTAATGAACATTTTTGATATTTATGGTGGCATATACCGTGTTCGTAACGGTGTATACCACCGGTACAATTGAAGAAAAATGGCAATGGTTCTCCACTCACACCCAGTTCTCTTGCTAATTTCATATCCATCATCGTGGCAGCCTTCAACGCTAGTACAGTATTTGTCTTTGTTGGTCCATGAATAGAAATTGGAAGCATCTTTAAGATTGCCATTTTTCTCAGTTCTGTAGTACACCCAGTAAATGAGGTGGTTTGTGTTTCCACTGTCTTTGGTTTATGCAGAAAGCGATGATGAAACTTCTCGCAGTTCTCGATTTTACACATTTCACGAGCGCCGCATTGTCCTTTGTGAAAACGTAAACAGCAAAAACATGCTTTGTGTCGCTCCGCGAGATCCCAGCGTTTTTTTGAGTCTACTTTCTTAAAGACGGTGCATTTATCAAACGATTGTCTCTCCTCATCGCATAGTGCACATTTCGATTTGCTGATGGTTTTATCTGGTATTGTGCTCGATGTTTGGTTAGACACATTCAATTGCTTAAAATATTTAAAGAATGTAATGTCTTGAACCATATCAGCTTATTGTTGAGCCCATTCGGCAAATATTTCGAAACTAGTATGAATAGCTCTGATGTTTCTATCTTTTAGAAATACACCCCAATCTCTTAAATAGTTTTCAGGGAGTTTTTCAATGATGGTAGCTAGTAAGTTCTGAACATCAATTAGTCTCTTTTCAGTAAACACCATTGCTGAGTTTATGTTTTGTACAGTCTAGTTAAGTTCAAAAAAGTTCTCTATTGAATTAACACGTTTTATGTATTCTGCTCTTAATACTAATTATCGTGCAACGTGTTCTGCGCCGCCGTATATATTTTCCAGTACTGATAAAATTATTGTTGGATTTTTTGTTGTAATTAATAATAATTAGACCTTCTGCCGTGCTGCGCCTTTAAGAAACTTATCGATCCGATAAACGTTCTCCTCATCAGAAAATCCGCACTGGCTACTGGAAATGTTAAATTGCGTTACGAAATGCTGCCACGCCAGCGGTGAGGAACCGTCAAAATCCATGAGCTTTGATCCTAATGTCTGATTCTGATGATTCACCCACGTTGATACTCGGTCGAATTTTTGCGGTTGTTATTTTTTTTCGGGAGGAGAAAGATCACGCATTAACTTTGCCTTGGTGATTAATATTTGTTTTTTTACTCACGAATGCATCCAGTTTTGCTTGCAACAGTGCCTATTTCGAAGGCGAAGGTGTTGCTTCCGAAATAGGCGCTGTTGCCTCCTTGCGCAATCTTGACGCTTCAATTTTGTCGCATTCTGAACCATTTATAACAGAAGCTGTTTCTACTGGTTCCAATTGTGCCTCAATTTTTACGACGCGTTTCTCCTTGTTACACAGCTCTAGTTGCAATTGTATTTTTTCTTCGTCGATGCGTTGAACTTCTAACAGTAATTCCAATTTCTGTTCCAGAACCGTCTAAATATACTTTTTGGAAAGGGCTAAACTTTGCACTGATTCCATATCGAAGTAATCAACGCCACGTGTGCCATGTTTTCGTCCACTTCGATGTCCAAGAAGCCGCAGATACGTTGCAATCTATCAAAATCTACTTCTTTACATATAAATTGAACATATTGCTGTTTTTCTTCTTCGCTTTTTAATTCAAAACCAGGAAAACGTCGCAGTCTTCGCTTAATCAAATTTTCGTTTGCCGACTCCTTGATAATGATAAAATGCAATTCACACAAACTTTGCGGTTTCCAAATATCAAATTTTTGCATTTGCCTATGGCTCCACTGCCAATTTGTGTTAGTTGAAATTTTTATATTTTTCTACTGTAAATCCACAACACAATATTATGGATCCGTTTCGAAGTCGTTTGTTAAATTAAAGTCGTTTTAAGTTAATATTATAAATAATAATCGACATTTTCTTTATTTATTTGCTTTTTTTATAATATAAATTTTGAAATTTTTCTTTATTTTAAAATTCAGCCTGCTATTCGAAAAGACAAAACGAACAGTGAAGTATACAAATAATTATTCAGTAGAATATATCGAATGTTGCTTAGTATTAATAATTTATTGTGTGAAATACGAAATAGTGCAGTGACAGTAAATTCATGTAAATTCGCGATTAAAGCAATTTATGTTTAAATATCGTATAATAATATTTCAATCTGAACAAAATAATTATTTAATACAATTATAATGTAATTAGATTTAACTCCTAATATTTATAATTACATTCAAACATATTCAAACAAATCTTTTCTATCCGTGTATATTCAAGAATTATAGCAACTTTACTGTAGAAAAAAAATATTTTGTTTCAATACAATAAATAAATAAAAATTTAGAAAATTATTTTTTTAAAAAAATATTTTTATACACTGCGGACTTGCATGTGGCCCCGGATTCTACGGGACCACACGAAAAATCACTAACGACAGGCACAGTTTCCCGTCCTGGTCAAGGGTAATGACTGCCTCAAACCCAGAAATCCTACTAAAAGGGAGTAAGTTTGGTTAAAATATGTCTGA
Source organism: Dryomyza anilis (assembly GCA_951804985.1). Classification (NCBI taxonomy): domain Eukaryota; kingdom Metazoa; phylum Arthropoda; class Insecta; order Diptera; family Dryomyzidae; genus Dryomyza; species Dryomyza anilis. The sequence continues at coordinate 52,778,362 of OX638133.1, read as the reverse complement.
CCTAGCTATTGAAAACGGCCACATGCGGCCACCTACGAATATAAATCTATAAAGAAAAGCGACACATGCGGCGATGGTAGAAACGCAAAATGAATTATTATCGCTTAATAAATTTTGGTGTACGGTGAATTCATTTGTAAGGGGGTGTTGAGGGGTCCCCTGTAAATATACATTTTGTTGCATACGGACCACTGGAGCCCACTAAGCTATCCCAGCTCTGAACCTGGAAACCGGCTTGTTACATGGCGCCCGAGCAGGGACTCCTCAGTACAACGCAAAAGTAAAGAGTTGCACACAAATAAAACACCGCAGAGCATAGAAATAAGCAGAGCAGCGAAAAATAAGCGAATCAGCGAAAATATGCAAAGCGTTGAAAATATGCAGAGCAACATGATAAACAGATCAACGATCGTAACAGTGGCAGAGAAAATAAGCTGAACAACGTAGTGATACAGTGAACAAAAGTGAAGATAGACATTGAAAAAAAAACCAATAGACAGTGCAAACGGGAGTGAGTCCCTCGAGAAATAAAAGAAATAATAAAATATATTTATGACCCAAAACGCAGACTATCACTTGACATTTATACGCATTTTTCAACATATATTGCTCCGAAAACATATGAAATCAAATACTTTTAATATTTTTTATAAATGTATCTAAAAGTACACTTCTGTGGTAAGATTTTTTATGTATATAAAATTTTTTTGTATGCCTTGTTGTTTAGGAGTTATGAAAGTTTAAAATTGTTTGCTACGTTTCATCATTTTGGAAGTAGGTTTTAAAGTGGCCTTACATTGTCTTAAAAGTCTGCTCTTCTGGTGGACTATTTTCAACATGAAGTGCATAATTTCTAAGCTCTAGAATATAAGTACCATATTAGCAAAAATATTGTGTTTATCTATTACGCTTTCTGTCCGATCTACCTTAGCACAAAAAGTAAAATTAAGCATAACAAATGGATTTAATTGTTTATTTTAACAAAAGACAACTTGAAGTCAGTGGTCTTACGATTAGACTCTCAAAAAGTTCGAAAAAATTGAAATGCTAAACATGATAAACAGATCAACGATCTTAACAGTGGCAGAGAAAATAAGCAGAACAACGTAGTGATATAGTGAACAAAAGTGAAGATAGACATTGAAAAAAAACTAATAGACAGTGAAAACAGCACACCTTTTTCTTGAGCGTTATATTTTTGTTATTTTTTATTTTTCAGGAGGCAACTAATAAACTGTGGTAAATTCACGATACAAAGAAAGAATTTCGCGTTGATATTTGTGTCGATTGTTACTGTGGGATGTGTACAAACTACAAGTGAAAAATAAAGGAAATAGAAAAGCCAAAAGGGGAAACAGTGAGCAGGAAAAAAAAGAAACAGTGAAAGAAGGGTAAACAAAACAACCATGGTCTAGGTGACATGTGTGTATGGTCTCCGGAAGGAGGACCTAACTACGTACACCACAGAATTTGGATTCAACGGCGCTGGCACCGTTGAGGAGTTGCGGGAGACCTTCCTCGGAACTTATTAAAAGTGCCAATCACGGGACACACAGTGAGCGACACTAGCCTTGGGTGAGTTGAAAATGAATTTTACGACGAGTGGACAGACGTGAACACTACCCACGTTCGTCACCAAACCATGAACGGCGGTAGGGACCACGTCACCCTACACATTTTTGACGACTGGGACACAACCACCCCGGTACACAACCCAGACGGTGACACAGGCACAAATGGCGCAAATTACCCAATTGGCGCATCAGTTAAAACCACAGGAGCAACAACAGGCACAAATCACCCAAATGGCACAACAGCTAAGGCAACAAATGGCGGAACAACAGGAACAACAAGCTCAAGTGGCGCAGCAGCTGAAGGAACAAGAGCAACAACAGGCGCAAAAGGGCGCAGCAGTTGATCCAACAGGAGCAACTAATACAACAGGCACTACAGGCGCAACAGCAAGTACAACAAGAACAACCACAGGCGCAAAGGCCGCTACAAGAGGTGCAGCAGGCACTGCAGTCACCGCAATCGCATATGGCATATGACAGGGTCATGGGACTACAGCCATCGGATGGACGGACTTGGGCATCGGCGACAGGCGCGCCGCCAGTCTCTCAGCAAGGGCCAGTGACTCATATAGGAGCAACAGTCAAATATGAGATCGCGATGGAGCGATAAGGAAGTGGCCAGTGCATTTTAATGGCAGCAGTGACCCGTTGGTGTTCAATGAGTGCATAGAAGAGCTGACGCAAGTCTACGGAGTTGACTGCGATTGGGTTCCATACGGATTTGCGGATCTGTTACAAGGAAGAGCACTAACATGGTATCGGAACAACTACTCGCCGTGGCGGGTATGGAGTGAATTCCAAAGAGGATTTTTGCGGTTCTTTCAGCCACCGCGTTTCTTTGAGGAGCTCGACGATGGAATCAGCAAAACAACACAGCGGCAGCGGGAGACATTTAGAGACTATGTCATCGGGATCAAAGACATGATGAGGCATGCCCACACAACACACAGCACGTCCACGAGATTAGATGATGCAGCCAAGGCGAACATCATCACGAGGACCGCATGCAGGCGTTGCGGACGCGACGGACATTAACAGGCGGACTGCCGTAAGCTTAGGTTGTATTTTGTTGGGATTGCGGACGCAGGGGCGTACGCACCGTTGACTGCTGTCGACGACGTTCCGGAAACTACCAGGGAACTCGCCAGTAGCGAGGGCTGACGGTCCCGAAGACAGCTCCCCGTATCCAGCAGTGGCACTAAAACAGGAGGCGACCCGAATAGTGGCTACAATCGCCATCGACAACGAGTTGACGATCGCAACAGTTGACACAGGCGCAACGAGGAGGTTTGCGCGAGGTTTGCGCAAAAATGATACGCACACCGTTCAATAGTAGAAGAACGGATGTCAAGGTGAGCATGGCGGATGGTGCCACCAGGCACGTTAGCGAGGAGATAGTGGCGATCGGCTGACTTGGAGATAGGGAGTGCCCTTTGACACTGCTGGTGCTACCCACAGTGGTGGACCATATCTTCTTCGGGATGGATTTCCTGCAGCCTGCAGGCGCCATCTTGATTTGCGGCGGACAAAGTGTCACGTTAGGAGGAATAGCGCGGCAACCCGATCAGCCGATAATATGTACAGTGGTGCGACCCGACATACTCAGCGAGCAGAAAACTAATGCGTCGAAAACACTTTACGACGTCACAGTAGGAACATGCATGTCAACGCCGACACCAGATGTAGTAAGGAGAGATGGAAAATCACGTAGCCGCCAAGAAGGTGTCCCAAGTGACAGCGGCTGTAACCGCGATACACAGTCGGCAGTATTCAGGACGGCAACAGGCAAAGCGACCACAAGGCGGTCGCAGAACTCGTGATTCCCGTCCTCTATACGAATAAATTAAATTGTCGCGTGGAAAATCAACGCTCAAGGGAGCATAATAAATTAAAATGTCGCGTGAAAAATCAACGCTCAAGGGAGCATAATAAATTAAAATGTCGTGTGGAAAATCAACGCTCAAGGGATCATAATAAATCACAATGTCGCGTGGAAAATCAACGCTCAGGGGAGCATAATAAAACACAATGTCGCGTGGAAAATCAACGCTAAAAAGAGAATAAGTCGATTCAGAGTCGCATGAGACAGGAACGCTCGGTGCAACGCAATTTAAATCCATGGGGCATGGAAAGTCGCGCGGAAAGATTGCAAAAATTTTAAAAAAACATTAAAACTGTGACGAAGGCGACGTCGCACGGAAACTTAAACACACCTCAAATCGCACAAACCGTGACAGAGAGGTACACTACGGTCGAGAGTGGCAAAACTCATCGCGAAAACAATCAACGGCGACGCGCAGGCACGTCGACGTTTCGCGGAATTTGGCGTAGCAATTCGCGAAGTATGGGGCACGAAGAAGCCAACACACAAAGACGTTCGACTAATTTCGCGACAGTCAAACGATCAACACGTGTGCAGCGCAAATAATTAAAAAGTTCTTTAGTTTCAAGATTCTAGGAAAATACGATGAGTCAACGCAAGATGATGAATATGGTTCAAGACGCGGGCGAATATCGGCTGCAACTATTGGAGACACTCCGTCAGGAAGATGGCACTCCAACAGACGCCGGTGGCTTGACCGAGGACAGTCGCCAAGAGCTGCGCACAATATTGCGCACCTCGTCGACAACAAGGCAGCATTTCCTTGCAGAGGGGAGCAGCCAGCATGTGACACCGTCCATATAAGACGCCGAAGAACAGGCGAGTAAGCGGTTCCGGGCTGAGCAGCAGACGGTCCAGACGACGCTAGTGGCACCAAGTGACACAGCACCCAGCCGCAAAAGTGATGCACACCAAATATGCAAATACCCGCTGAGTATACAAGGCGTGCCTGTAACCGTTCATTAACACGATCATTAACTTCTGGGTGCAGAGGACAGGTGCGTACGAACGTGGACCAAGCGTGTAGACCCATTAGCGCATGACATTATAGTGGTACCTGTGAACGAGCAGAATCATTGGCAGTAGTGTGCCTAAATGGTGCCACACAAGAAGATCCGGAGTTGCGAGCCGCGCAAGGCATCGAATCGCGCACAACGGACCCGTGCATCTTATTGATGGATTCGCAGGCAACACAGACACGTCCAGATCCGTTGGCTCCAACAACGTTGACGACGAGCAGCGAGGGAGATCGATCCAGCGACGAAGACAGCAGCGCGGTAGTTGGCTGCGCCCACACTGATGCATGTGACACCGCAGGGTGGTGTGCACACGACGTTGACAGCGAGGGAGATTGCTCGAGCAACGACAGCAACACGGCAGAGGGCTGCGTCAACCATAACGCATTTGACACATCAGGGTGTTACACCAACGGCGAGGGAGATAGCTCCAGCGATGAAGACGGCGACAGCAGCGAGGGAGATCACTCCAGCGACGAAGACGACGACAACAGCGCGGCAGATGGCTGCGCCCACCATATTGCAGGTGACATCACGCGGTGGTATGCATGCTGCAACGACACCAGCGACAACTACGACAGAGCAAGCGACAGCAGTTGTCGCGCTGCTGTCGCTTGATCTGTCGTGGCTGCGCTCACCAGGCATCGGGTGACACATCAGCGTGTACAGCGGCAGCGAGGGAGATCGCTCCGGTAACGACGACAACAAAGGCAGCAGCGCATCAGCGAGCAGCATGGACCAGGATGTAACGATTGCAGCGGACGGCTGTGGAGGCACGGCGTCAGCAAGAGGCACATATGGGAGAGAGAACTCATTAAGAGGCCGCAGATGTGGTGACCGGCGCTCCAAAGTGGGAGGAGGTCTGGCGGAGTGCGGACGGCCGTAGGCATGCAGACAGGGGAGTTATTGGACGCCGCACCCATGGTTGGCGTGCAGAAGCAACCAGATCCCGAAGCAACCAAAGCAGCAGGAAGTAGCTGGCGCGATAGGCAGCGCCCCACAACAAACGGAGGGGCGCACGGAAGGAGCACGAGCCTGCTAAAGGTAGCAGCAGTAACAGCGGTAGCAGTAGTTGCAGCGAAAGCAGCGGTACCGGCGAGGGAACAGAACGCGGGCCACAACAAGGCAATGAGGAGCAGGCGGTCGAGGTACCACGGATCGTGGACACTGATGACGCTACAGCAATGTTGGCAGAATTGGTGGAGCTGGCGAGGACCATACGTCGGGAGAAGCCTGGCAAGGAGATTTCCTTCAGACACACCGTGGATGGGCATACGTACCGGATCCGAATCAACCGTGCTGGTAACGTCACCCTCATCCGCCTGTCACACACATCTTTTCTCACCCCGGAGTAAGTGGGGGGTGTGACGATCACATTTGGCGGCAAATGTAACCGAATAATATCGGCGAGAACGACACTATTTTCTAGGCGCAGTGAAGCAAAAGCTCAGCAATAAAGCTACAACGTATGTTGCTTACACACACACACGGTGGTGAGCGAACGAGAGAAATCACCACCGTGTGACTCACTTTCAGAATTTAAAAAGGGTTCGTTTTAAGGACATTACTTTTGAAGTGCAAGGATAATGACAACGGGCCACATGTTTACGTTTAGAAGTTACAACTTAATTTTTCTATTAGCTTTAAAACGAGCCATCAGCGAAATTTCTAGCATTTCTAGTTTAAGAGATATTTAAATATGAGCAACCACACAGAGGTGATTTTTTACCCTTTTTTCTAATTTTGAGCCACTGTATCTCTGGAAGTGGACGAAAAAAATAAAATGGGCAGAACATATCTAGGTACCCTTTATTAGTTGCCCATATTTTAATTAAATAGAAAAGGTAAAATCTTAAATTTGACTTTTTTTGGTCGATTTGGTGTGGAATGGCCCTTATTCAATTAATATTGTAATTGTTAGTCAACAATTAGAATTAAATCAATTTATTTATCAATCAGTTGAATAATAAATTAATTGATTCATTTTCTGGATGAATCTGTTTCAGTGGGATTACGAAAGCACCCAAGTGCGTCATTATATTTTTTATTAGATGAATCTGTTAAAATGGGATTACAAAATCACCCAAGTGCGTCAATGAAGCTTTTTTGGGTGAATCTGTTCCAGTGGGATTAAAGATGAACCCAAGGGCGTCAATACACATTTTTTAGATGATTCTGTTCCAATGAGATTACAGAAGCCACCAAGTGCCTCATTCGGACTTTTTTTGAGTGAATCTGTTCCAGTGGGATTACAGAAGCACTCGCCAAAAAAGTTCCAATGGCACACCCAAAACGTTCCAATGACGCACTTGGATGCTTGTGTTTCCAATTGAAACAGATTTATAAAAAAGGATATAAAAAATATCTCTTTTCAAATCGGATGAAAAACTTACTTGTCCAAATTCAGTTTTGAACTACAAAACTGGAAATCCAAATTTTATTTTTGTAAATTAAGATTTAATATAATTGAAATTTAATATTTATAAAATAAAATTATTAATTGTTGAATCACAATTAATTTTAATTGAATTTCCACATTTAAATGTTCAATTAATTAATTAATCTACTCAATTTGCAACACCCCACTCAGAGATTATTTAAGGTCATTAACAAAGCCCCAGCACTCGCTGCTTCAAGCACCTGCGCCCCTGAAAAACCACCCCTACTCGCCACTAAAAAGGCGAACGGGGAAGGCTTCGGGGAAAAGGGAATGCTTCCAAATCCAAACCGGAACCTCGGGGATTTCAGCCAAGAGGCAAATGTCGGAGGAAGAACGTAAGGAGAAAACCCCGAAACGGACCGAAAAGTCCACCACTTTCGAGGCCAATTCAGCGGATATACAAGTGATCATCATTGACAAATCGGATCCTCATGGCAGGATCAATTCGGAAAGATGGCTGCTTGTAGAGAATGAAGTCCTCAAAGAGATGATGGTGCGCGTCGAAGCCGGTATTCTGGGAGACTACAATTTCGACGGCGTAGGATGGTATAAGGGAGTTAAAGTCGTAGCATGGGGCTCACAGGGATCACTGGAATTTTTGGCCAGTTCCACTGCAAAGCCGCAACAGACGACCTAGTACTCTTTTTAACTGAAGTTGATGTGGACGTGGTCTTAGTGCAAGAACCTTGGATAGCACATAACCAGATTCAAAGGCTAAGATCGAAACAATACAATCTGTTTCACTCTACAAATGGAGGTGAGATAAGATGCAGTATTCTAGCTAGGAAAACACTAAATGCTTTTTTCCTACACAATTACAGTAATTCTGACACGGTGACCATACAGGTTAAAAACAACGAGAAAACGATAATTCTCAGTTCATCCTATATGCCATATAACGAAGAGTACCCCCTCCGAGAGCAGTCCGAGAACTTGCAGATTATGCGTACACACGGAACCTGCCACTGATGATCGGCTGTGACGTCAACGCACATCACAACCAGTGGGGTAGTAAGGATATCAACGAACGAGGTGAGTAAATCTTTGAGTTTCTTATGTCCTCGAACTTTATCTTGTGTAACAGGGGAAATCACCACATATTTCAAAATAGAGTAAGAGAAGAAATCCTTGACCTGACTTTAATCAAGAACACTGAACTGATCAAACCTAGTAAGCAAAAACCATTTAGGAATCCTGCGAAAACAAAGTGGTCAAAATATTCAGGGTGGATACAAATCCGCAGGACCGGACGATATAATACCAGCTATGTTGATACATGCTCTTCCAGCAATTGGTACATGGCTAAAGACAATCTTCAAAAGTTGTCATAGGCAGGGGTACATACCGCTGAAATGGAAAGAAGTCAGAGTGGTATTCATTCCCAAAGCGGGAAAGACAACACACTCTACTGCAAAGGACTATAGGCCTCTTATCGTTTATGCTAAAAAAGCTGCAGAGAATTCTTGACGAAAACATTAGACTAAAACTAAATGATAACAACCTATGCAGCTATCAACAAGCCTAACTTAAGGAGAAATCCATTGAAACAGCACTGCACGAGGTAGTTACGACAATTTAACCTACACTCAAGGACTTCACTCTAACAACATTTTTGGATATCGAAAGAGCGTTTAACAACGTAAAAATGGAATCCATAAAAACTGCATTAGAGAAAGTTCAGGTAGAAACCAAGACAACACAATGGATCTATAAAATACTAATCAAAAGAATAATTAATTCACAGGTGGGTCACAGGTATTAGTAAAACATGGAAACAATAATAGGGGTACATCGCAAGGGGTTATATCCCCCCTTCTCTGGCTTCTAGTAGTTGACGAAATCATAGCAATACTAAAAAATAAAGGAATAAAAGCAGTAGCATATGAAGACAATGTGGTAATTATAGTAAGCGGAAAATATCTTCCTAATATTAGCAGCATTATGGAAACTGCACTGAAAGAATTGTCAATGTGGGCAGGACAAAACGGCCTAGGAGTAAACGCCTCCAAGACTGAACTCGCAATCTTCACAAATAAAAGGAAAATTGGAAAATTTGAGCTTCCCAAACCTGATGGCTGCACACTCGCTCTGTCTAGTGAAGCGAAATATCTCGGAACTATACTAGACAGTAAGCTTCGATGGCAACGCAACACAGAAAAATAGTGAAAAAGGCACTATGCGCTTTTTATTCATGCAAGAAAACTGTCGGTAAACGGGGGGCATGAGACCAAGTATAATCCACTGGATGTACACAGCGATCGTCAGACCCCATATTAACCCATAAGGAAGACTACATTTCTTAGGGAAATGAGAAAAGTACAAAGACTGGCATGCACCAGTATTATAGGCGCAATGAAATCGACCACACAAATAGGGATGGAGATCATGCTTAATCTTTTTCCAGTAGACGACTTCATAAGGAGTACAGCAGCAAAGAACGCGATTCGACTTAGAGAATCAGGATTCTGGAAACAACTCTCATATGGGCACACGTCTGTCCTCGAAGTTTTCAGCATGATCGAACTCCCAAAAACAGACTATATAACACCACAGATGGAAATAAATCCAAACTACTCCATCGTAATACCTAGTAGAGAACAATGGAGCATTAACTCGCCAACAAGCAATAGCCACCTTCAGGTCTTTACTGACGGTTCTAAGATGGAAATAGGGACGCACTGGAAATTCACGAGTCACATAGACTTTTCGATGATTTCAGTGTCTTTCAAGCTAAAATATTCGTGTAAGGCTTTATCCTGCTGCTTTGCACAGACCATCCAAACAAAGAACATGGATCCATCGGAGATTACAATCTTTGTGGATAGTCAGGCTGCCATCCTAACACTAGACAATGCGGTCATAAAATCGAACACAGTTCTCAACTGTCGCCGATCTCTCATCCTACTAAGTCAAACCCATTCGATAACCATATGCTGGGTTCCCGCACATAGCAATATAGAAGGGAGCGAACATGCCGATGAGCTAGCGCGACAGGGATCTGTACGTAGAGGATGCATGTTCTTCGATTACCTTAAAACGACGGAAAAAAAACGCAAAATGGTCACACCAATGAAACAAAAAGCCTGATAAATAACAACAAAGAAGTTACCCCATCCTCATCGGCGTCCTGACAGGACATTGTGCAATCAGCACAATGGCGTACAGACTGTCATCCCCGTGTCCGACTACTGCACGAGTTGCTAAGAAATTGAGGAAGTAGAATCAATTGTACATCTACTATGCGGCTGTACAAATCTCAAACGCGCCGACTCCAGTACATGGAGAACAGGTTCGTTGGAGAACTGAAAGAAATAGCAGAAGTTCCAACTGAAAATCTGCTAGGGTTCGTAAGAAGATCAGGTTGGTTTCGAAGAAACAGTTGTCAACACAATCTAGTTACCACACAGATAAAAAGGGAACACAATGCAGCAGCACCCCCTTACTAACCTAACCTACCATCAAGTTTGCATGATCTACTTTTAAATAAATTTAAAATTCCCGACACCGATGAGAAGTTATTTGTTCCGCTTCAACAACCAAATTTCGACCACAACCAAATCACTCAGAAGTATCGGATTCAAGTTTTTCAATTTATTTAAAACCTTTCGCATCAAAAACTTCTTTTAAACTGGTGAGTGATAGATTTGTTTGGCCATCAATAAAGAAAGACATTTCATCATGGTCTAAAGCCTGCATAACTAAATCTAAACTTGTGTGAACTGCCGTGGTGAAAATTTCTATTGACGATGATTAAACGCAATTGTTACCGGTTTGTTTTAGATAATTTGCAATTAACTATGTCTTTTACACGTTCCGGATTCGGCTTGAGTCCTGTTTTACAAATTTTGACAAAACAAAATTTCTAAAAACAGAATTTCTATTTCTATTGACGATTTCTATTGACGATGATTAAACGCAATTGTTACCGGTTTGTTTTAGGTAATTTGCAATTAACTATGTCTTTTACACGTTCCGGATTCGGCTTGAGTCCTGTTTTACAAATTTTGACAAAACAAAATTTCTAAAAACAGAATTCATACAAAATTAAAACAAGAATATTACAGTATTTTTAGCACAGTAAGTACTGATTGCCACAAAACCATTAATGAAGTTAACTACCACTAAATACTGGCCTATTTCTTTTCACTACCTACTTACACTTAACAAACTAGAGCCGAGACCAAAGGCTTATGAATGACGACTGACCAAAGGCTTATGAATGTCCATCAACAAGTTATGTTTAAGTCAACTAATAAAAGGCATTTTTGATGACCCTATTAATTATAAATACCAGTTTTGCCACCACAGTTTATGCATTTAGCTCAATTTCCCCAAAAAAGCAATAAAAATAAAACATATTTTATTAGTTGTTAAGTTTAAATTTTCCGATTTTATAACTTTACCGAAAATATTTAAGAAGGAAAAAATTGCCTTTATTAAATCGTAATTTTTTATAAATGAGGTAAAAAGAGCTTACATGGCGCTATACAACAGTACATACAAATCCTTTTTTACATTTTTTACACAAAATATTTTATTCATAAAAAAGTTTGTATGCATAGAAAAATGTTCGCTGAGTTTTTTTATATAATGCTCACATAAATGCAACGTTTTAAAACAGCGAAGGGCAATTTCGTCAGTGAAGAGCATTTGCGTGCACTGATCATTTGAGCTTTTATGATTTGTATACGTATATAGAGAGCTTTCAATGTTGATCTATGTTGATTCTATGTTGATCTGGCAATACTGCGTATTCCACTAAATATCCACAAAAATTGTGTTTATATTTAATACCTGAGACAAACATCGAGTAAAGTTATTATAATAAGAATACTATAATATACTAAATACCCGATAGGTGACAGACAAATCGTAGTATAGTTTGGGTAGTAAATTAGGTACCACGGTTACTAGAGAACGTTTTATTATTTTCAGTTGTTAATAGTATTATATTTTGAAGGTCGTGGCAATTTTTTTGGCGTTTATTATACGATTGGTTTCATTTACTTGCAGAGTCCCAGTGGTCACATACATATATTTTTTTTTAATATTTTAGCTTTATTACATTGAAATTTGCAAGGTCGTGGTCATTTTATTTTTGTGCTGTCAATTAAATGCAGTTCAATAAAATGTATTTTCTAATATTCACTTTTCAATAAAATTTTGAAAAAACAATTTTAAATAATTTTTGTTTTTGAATTTATTATGACATTTCAGTACAAAGAGCTTTTTTGACAAAAAGCTTTCGTAAAGCTTTTAAAATTTGGCTGTGTTTAAATGAAAACTATGAATAGTTTCGTGGTATTTGTACCAGCCAAATACTACAATGAAATCAAGGAATACCACAAAAATGTTATAATATTGTGAGACTCACATCTGGTATTTCAAATACTATGATATGAATACCAGATGTCTGTCACAGGTATAAGAAACAGTGAGGGAGACCGGGGCTAAGTCAGCACTTTTTTTTCAATGCTAATTTTGACCACCATATCAATGACATAGGACAAAAATAATAATACAGTTGGATATATTGATTCATTAGCTAAAAATTTTCCATAAGCTGTAAAGATCTACAATATTTAGTTTCCCCGAAACAAATGCAAATGCGACACAACCTCAAATCTGCTTCTGAAAATAGGCTGGGGTAAAATCAACACTACCCACTTTTCCTGCAAATGCACATTTTTGCTGATATCTTTCAATTTGATTGAATTATATATTCCAAGATATGGAATATTTTGTAAAACTCATAGAACAAAAAGTTTTATAAATTGTATTTTCCGCGGAATCTACTTTGACCAAATGCTTATGTGCCGACTTTACCACACGAGACTTAGTCTAATATTATTGGCATAAAAATGCGAATTGAATGGAAAAATAAAATAAAAATCAACACCAGATGGTAAGTGAACCCTTTACTACATAATACTCACAACAAAATATATAAATAATGAAAACTTTAATGGCAAGTACAAGTTTACTGCGTTATCAATATGTAACTTTTGAAGTCAATTTTATTACATAAAAACTGAAGTTCCAGCACAAAATGGATTTCTCTTCTTTGGTAACAGTGACATCTAATGTTACGTGTACAGTATCAATTTGAAGTTGATCTGACATCCCATTCGCGTTTTAAAGCAAATATTGACTTTGCCCTGATGTCGACTTAGCCCCGGTCTCCCCTACATTATATTTCATATCTGATAAAGATTTTTATTATATTTGACTATATTTTATTTGGTGTTTAAATAAGTTCTACCTGTTTTTTCGTGAAAAATAATGCTTAATTTAGAGAAAGTTTGTAAAAAACATGTCATTTCCCATTTTTCTGGTAGCATTTAAATTCAACATCGGAAAAACGACAAGTTCTTTGAAACTTGCAACAGTCGACCAATTTTTTGACATATTGATAAGAATTAAAATTCTCATGATAATCGGATAGGAGCAATGTCTGGTAAATACAGCGGGTTAGGTAGGACTTCCCATTTAAAATTATTCAAGTAGGTTTTTACCAGTTGAGCAATCGACGAGCGGTGTTGCAAATCAGTTTGTCATGTCTCTGCTCGTACAGAGATCGTTTTTCCTTAAATTCTTGCCTCGAACGCATTAATTGTAGTCGATACCGATCTCCTGTAATGGTTTCATTGGGCTTGAGCAGGTCATAATAAACTACATCCACCTGATCCCACCAAATGCAGAGCACACGTTTGAAACAATGGATATTCGGGTTTGCCGACAATGTTGATGCATGGCCGTGCTTACCACAAGATGTTCTACATTTAGGGTTATCGTAGTGTATCCATAGCATTGCATAGCCAATTACGACACGATGCCAAAAACCTTTTATTTTCTGGCCTTGAAGGAGCTGACACATGAAAAGAAGCCGATGTCTCTTTGTTTCAACTCAGCTGGCACCCAATGTCCTTGCATTTCAATCATTCCTAATGGTTTTGAATGTTTCGAAACTGTTGTGTGATCAACTGTTATAATTCTGCATCTTCAGTTATCGTTTGGTATGAGTCTTCATCAAGTAATACTTCATATTCTTCGTCTCCAAAGATTTTCAGAGCTACAGTGCGTTCCTTATCTTTAATTAACCAATTTCTTCATGTTGTTTCCGATAGAGCATGGTTGTCGTAAGTCTCAACATGAATTCTGTGTATTTTTGCAGACTATTTTTGTTGGATAAATTAGTGCAGTAAAATACTTTTTTTTTGCACGCAAGTCGACATGTTTAACACCATGAAAAAAAGATGCTAAAACTATGACGAAGGGACGATAATAGTTTTTAATAGATGCATTACAATCTTAAACGACACACACGTAGATCTGGAATTGTCATCTTTTGGAAAACAGTGAGAACTTTTTCAAACACCCAATAAGTTTTATTTATATTTAAAGTTTTGAACTGCATAGAAATGCAAATATTTATTGAATCTGAATTTTGAAAAGAAGAAAAATGCTACATTTATGGTTGTCAGTAGCTATTTACTCATCCACTTTATAAGAACAATGCAGCCGACAGTTTAATAATAAAAATAATATTATTTAACATGAGCTTTCAACCAAAATTGTTTTAAGCGTATAGTTCTTCTATAGCACAAATACATACAATTAGTTACACTACAAAAATAGTCTTTATATTTAAGAAACATTATTTTTATATTATATTTAATATCTCATAAAGATTTATATTATAATTATATTTTATTTTAAATAGGCTCAAGGTTATGTGTTTTTAAATAACAACAAATTTTAATTTTTAATTTATTTTATTTTTCCCAATATTTCGACTTCCGTTGAAAGTCATCTTCAGCGGGTAACTGCAAAATACATTTAACGAAATTAAAAAATTAACAAGCCTTTTGAAACTTTGAACAATAATTGAAATTTTTACACTTACAAAATAATAATTAAACATAAAAATTACATTTAATATTAAATGTAGAATGCGCGCATTTATCCGTGTCTGTTTTGCAATTTAGTCTTGGTTTATATTGTTGTTTGGTTTATTATATGTGTAATGTGTAGCGTCTCATATAGTTAGTCTCTTCTTGTAATACTTCTATGTTTTTGAAGTCAGGAGCATGATTTTCATTCGTGCAATGGGCACCTAGTGCTGTTCGTTTTATGTTCTGATTTATGACACGATATTCTTGTCCGTAATTGTGTTTTTGTAGTCCCTTATTGCATACGTTGGACCCGTCTCCGTTGCATGTTATTTTATATATAACATTCGATTTTTCCATCTTGTCCATTTTGTTTTTTGTATTGCTGTAGATCCTTCTCAGTGTGTTATCTGTTTTTGTCGCTATTTTTTATTTTTTTTTGTGGTAATGTCAGATCCAATGATAATCCTGGTATGTATGTTCGGCAGATTATTCTGTGGTGCTTTTTTGGTCTGTTTTTGTAAATTGTCAAGTAGACTTAAAATGGTTTTCTTGTTGAAAAAATTATTTTGTAGTATGGTAATTATTTTATTTATGTTGTTTTTATGAAATTGTTTGTCATTTATGGTCAATATTCTCGTGGATGTTTTGGAGAGAAATTTATTATTCGTCCTAAGGCCATAGGTTTCTGATACCAGTCAATTTTCAGTGTGTTTCCTTGTCTTATAATGAGTGTATCCAGGTATGGTAATTTTCCATTTCTTCTTCTTCCTTCGTAAATTGTATATTTTTATGAAATTTTTTTAGTTTGTTGAGAGTCATATCTATTTCGCTTGTATTTATAATCATAAAGATATCGTCTACATACTTTGTAGTCAATCTTGGTTTTATTATTAAGTCGTCAATAGATTTATCAAGAAGTTCTTCCATAATTATGTCCGCTATTATTGGTGATGCCGGTGATCGCATAGTCATTCGTTTTAATTGTTTGTAAATTTTTCCGTAATATTTAAAATATCTTGTCCTTTATTAAATGTGTCCTTCGTCATGTTTGTGTGTTTTTAATCAAAGTCAATTTATTTTCTATTATACAAAAAACGAAGTCACTTGCAAATAGTAATATTACGTCAAAAGATGTACATATTTCATCGTCATATATATACGTGGCATTAATTCGGGTCTTGAATACGACAACGTCTTTTACGTTATATTTTCACTCTTTAGTCAAGTTTTTCAAAATGTTAATAATATACCGTCAGAGTCCGTAGGATGGTGAATTGATCGATTAGTCAAAGTGGTAGATTGTCTTTGTGTATTTTTGGAAGTCCGTATACCCTGGGTGCAGTGGCTGTCTGTCGTTAATTTTAATTTTTCTTGCAATGTTATAATTTTATTTGTGTAAAGTATATCTACCAATACATTGTTATATTGTTGTTATAGTGTGGAAGTAGGGTCTCACTTTGATAAATTTGTTTGTTGATATGTCTCTTAATAATATTCTCATTCGTTTTTCATAGTCGTTTTTGTTAATCGCAATTGTCACGATTCCTTTGTCTGAATTCATGATTAAAACATGTTCATTATTTTTCAAGAATATTTTTGTTGCCACCACTGCATCTATTGTAAATCTGTCTCTGGCGTCTAATTTGATTTTGCTTACATGTTTGTCAATAAGAGTGGGGAATTTCGTTCTCGCGGTTTCTTGATCTACTTATTTTATTTTTAAATTTTTCTGTTATTCTTTTGTATATTGTGTCTTCGCATTTAATAAGAATGTTTGCGTCATATTGGCTTATTGTTTTTTTTTATCATTCATATTGTTGTTTGTAAATTCTCCTCGGTCCTCCTCAATCTGTCATGTTTGTGCTGGATCAATAGATTTAATATTTTTGTTTGGACATTTTATGTGTGTTTAGACAAAAAATTTTCGGTTTTTTGGGTGTTACAAAAGATTTTTTTTTAAATAAAATAAAAACGGTTTTGGATATCAATGAAATTCTTTATTCCTGTAAAAGTACATTCGATGCCATTATGTATGGAACTCGATTTCTTTTGCATGGCCACCACGGGCACGCTTGCAGAAGTCTAGACGCTGAACCCAATATTCGACAGTTTTCAAGAATAAATCGGCCGATACTGCTGCAATTTCAAGTTCGATATTCGTACGAAGTTCATCAATCGTCGCTGGCTTGTTGGCATAGACCATAGACTTGACGTAGCCCCAAAGGAAATAGTCTAACGGCGTCAAATCGCACGACCGAGGCGGTCAATCGACTGGACCATTTCGTGAGATAAAACGTTCTCTAAACTTGGTTTCCAATAAATTGATTGTGGCATTCGCTGTGTGGCTTGTGGCGCCGTCCTGTTGGAACCACATGTCCTCCAAGTCCATATCATCCAATTGGGGCCAAAAATATTCGGTTATCATTGAACGGTAGCGATTCCCATTCACAGTAACGTGCCGGTCTTGATCATCACGGAATAAGTACGGCTCAATGACGCCGCCGGCCCATAAACCGCACCAAACCGTAATTTTTTCGGGATGCAATGATGACTCATGGAGTACGTGTGGATTGCTGTCTGACCAATAACGCATATTTTGTTTATTGACGAAGCCATTCAGCCAGAAATGAGCCTCATCGTTGAAGATGATTTTTCGATGAAAATCCGAATCATTTTCAAGTTGTTGCTCAGCCCAATTCACGAACTTGTTGGCTCGTATATCTTTCCATCATAAAATGGCAAACCTTACTGAAAGAAATGTCAAAAGATCGGCAAGAAATATGTCTTCGTTTGCTGTCCCTTTTGTAGCGTCCCTGTTGAAAAACCCTTTATATTATCATTGAAGGAAAAGGCACAGAATTCCGTTTTGAGTTTACAAATTCATAAAATGATTTTGGATCACGTTTGAATCTCGATTTCACTTTATAGATATAATTTGAGTAACACTTTTTATTTAAAATAGTGTAGTTATAGCGTGATGTTGTGTATCTAGCGTAATTAATTAGAGAGGCAGCCTTTTTATATTTTTTAAACAAACGCTTTTTCTGGTTTTTTAGCTTTTTAAGTTCCTTTGTTTTCCATGGATATTCCTTCGGACAAAGTTTTTTTTTTTTGGGTACGTATTTAGAAATACACTTTAAAACCCGGCTATAAAAATTTATAATCGCAAACTCCATTTTTTGTATAGGACAATTAATTTTTTTTATATTAATTTGGACCAGTTAATTTTGTTTAATAACATATTTAATTTGTCGTAATTTACACGTTGAAAACAGTAAATGTATTTATCGTGTTTTTTTTTGATGTTTGAATGGATTTCTGTGGTAATACTGTAGTTAATTCTAGTGTTGGATGGTATCGATCCTCAGGCATTGAAATAGGGTCAACTCGTACAATATTTGAATTAGAAGGATCATATCTTAAATCTAAAATTCTATTACTAGAATTCATTATATTATTTATTTGGAATAAACACAGTTCAGCCATTGTGTCCAAAATTGTATGTTCCAATTTAGCGGAGATGTAGGAATCAAAGATGAGGAGTCAATTGATGAATTCCAGGAAACAGATGGTAGATTAAAATCTCCAAAGATGAAGAAAGAGTCTCCAGATATAAGTTATGATGTTATTAAACGTATTGAATCCAAATGTTTTAAGTATAATATGTAATCTGAACCAGGAGGTATGTAGGAACGTATTATGTAAATCGATTTTTTATTTATTTTAACACAGACACAAACTGATTCTATTTCGAAATTAATATTTTTTTTTAACTATTAATGAAGTGGATATTGCAAGTAAAACTCCACTACCAATTTTATGTTCGCGATCTCGTCTATATATTTGATATTTGTTAGTTAGTATTTCGGATTTTAATATATGTGAGCGTAGCCAAGTTTCGGTAAATGCTATTATATCATATGTGAAGTCAAAGCTCTTTAAATATAAAGATGAAAGTTTAGTAAGCCCGACTTTTTGATAGGCCATGGAGATTTTTTTGCTGCAATTAGTTGTTGTTTTTTGACTGATTTGGCAAACGCGGAGGTAGACGGGCGACATTGTCCTGTTTGCGATCGTTTGTATAGACAAATTCTCGAACAAGTGTATTTCTAGGCCAAAAATTGTTGTCCAAGATTTCGTTAAATACATTTTCAGAAATGATTATCTTAAATGATGGTATTTTACTAGTATATGCATAGCAGTGTTCTCATTCTACTCCGATCGGAGTAGATCCATTTTCATTTCATTTGTGTTTTTAAAATCTACTCTTCTACTACGGTAGCAGCATTTTCCACTCTTTTCTAATAATTTGTATACCCTACACTAAGAGTGAAAGGGTATATTCAGTTTGGTACGCCGTTTGTAACACCCAGAAGGAAGCATCTCCGGTATGGAAAAGTATATATATTCTTGATCAGCATGACCTCCTGAGTCGATTTAGCGTCTGTCCGTCTGTCTGTCCGTCTGTCTATCCGTCTGTCTGTCCGTCTGTCTGTCTGTCTGTTGAAATCCCTACTACTTTTAAAATTGAAGAGCTAGATAAATGAAACTTATAACTTAGATTATGATCCGACCACTTATGTTCAAATACCTCATATAAAATGTACATATGAAGATTAATTTTTATGTATACGTGCTTAGGTAAACTTTTTTGGTCAAATATATATTGATATCATGCTCAAATACATGATAATAATGTTTTCCGGCGAAAAGACTTGTGGTTCACAAAAAAAAAATCGAAATTCGGTACACCTACCCATATGTAAATATGGGTATCAAATGAATGGAAATTCGTCAGCGATTGAATGTTTGTAGTTATTTTCAGGATTCGTATACTCTGGTGACCTATATATCACTTTGAATGGTAACCACACATATGTGTAGGGTATTTATAGTCGGCTTAGACCGACTATAATTTTGATAATCCTAACTATCATAATTACACCTACTTTAAAATTTCCCATGTGATCTAACCTTCCCAACTGGTTTTCTAATCCCTTTTACTGAAATCTATTCTCTCTGCAAAAATTCGATTTAATTTTTTTTATTTGATGAGAACAATTTCTTGCGCCCCAAAGAAATTGTCAATATTATAATTTTCCTAATAATTATAATCAATTATCTGTAAAATAAATTTAATATTTTTGCCATGATCTTTAAATTATAGAAGTTATAACTAAATATACGTTTATATCAATTTTTTAAATGATTTTTTTAAAACATGATGTATTTTCTTGAGTGTTCCAAGTATCCCAACTCTAGGATATACCGTCATGTATACTGGTATATGCTGTCAACATCAGCATTATAGAAAATACATAAAATCAGGCAGGGAATTTCTACTCCCTTTTCATAAAATTTACTCCTATATTTAATGTTCTACTTCTTTTACATAAAATCTACTCTATTTTGCAATATTATCAATTCTACTCCCTTTTCATGTCTACTCCTCAAATTTTCCAAATCTACTCCATTTGCATTGGTGAAAAGTGTGAACACTGATGCATAGTTGAATTTAAACGTATCAATATCAGCATCACGGTTTAATTTTGATTTAATGTAGTAGTTGATGTCATCTACACTAGTATCCGGTGCAAAACGTGATATAAAAACAGTTTTTTGGGTGGAATAATTCTTAATTCTTTAGGTTTTTGTTGGTCATGATGGACCACATTTAAATTTGGTTGGTCAGAACGATTCATTTCTAAATTGTTTGAATTAGGCTGGTCATGATGGACCATTTTTAAATATTGTTGGTCAGTAAGGACCTGTATTTCAATTTTGTTGATCAGGTAGGACCGTTTCTGGCTTATCCGGTAGATTTATAATATTTTTTTGAATTTGAATTGTTTTTAAATGGGGACAATCAATTTCAATTAAGTTTGGAGAAGTTAAAGCTATAGACGGAACACTGCATGTGACTTTCGGAATATCGAACGCAGTTGTTGCCTTTTTCGGTTTCGGCGATGAATCAGACGGGATGATATTAAATTTAACAAATGATTTTTCCTAATTTTGAAATTTATCAATTTCAAAGAAGGCTTGCTTAGTGTTTTTGAAAAATTTATAAAAATTTAAGACAATATAATTGCATTTCAAACAGCACCAGCGAAGGCCCTTATTGTCACATAAGGCGTCAGCGACACGAGCACTTATTCCTACACACTTTATGTGATATGGCTTATCACATAGCCAACACAATATTTGGCTCTCTCCTTCGCCTTTTGTGGAACACGCTGGGTGAGAACAAATCATATTAAAAATAATAGGCAATTAAAAAATTAAAAAACAAGAATACTTATTATAGACAGGACTGTAGATTTAACTAATACACGAACCACAAACAGCTGGATTATGTCAAACAAACACAATTATGACATAAAAATTTCGCGAAATTGTTGTTGCAGCAACACAATTAAAATTGAAATTAAATTTTATACTAAACTATAAGAAAAATTAAAAAGTTTTGCAGTAAAATTAAACACTGAATTATTAATAATAACGTTAATCACAATTAACAATTAAAAACACAATATAAACACTTAGAATTGGATTTAAATTGGATTTAAATCCAAAAATTATCCGATTTTCAAATTTCTTTTGTTTATAAAAAGCTTACATTGAGATCTTAATAAAATCTGCTTATATGAGAAAATATATTGATTATTTTTAAAGATATAGACGGGAACATGCATTTTTTTTAATTTTTGAAGACTTTACTTTACATATTTATTCATAGATTTTACATTTTATCATGAAATCAAAATATTTGTATGGAACTTTTTTAAACAATTAATACATAAATCATAAACTCAAAACCCTTTTTAAATATCTCAAGTGGTTTAGTAAATATAAAATTGTAAAGTCGAAAATTTTTCTTAATTTCCATTTTTCCTTTTTTTTTTTTGAAAATTTGACTTTTACGCAAATCTCCGTAAGTCCTTTTTTCTTCATGTTTCTTATTTTTTTTTTTTTGATAGATAACATTACTGAGAATCTTTTAAATGATATAACTTATCTAAAATATTTTTAACCAATCTGGCAGCACTGGTCAAAGTTCTAGTTTTTAAAATTTAATTTTTACTTTGACCCCCTGCAGAAAAGTTTTCAAAGTCAAAAGTCAAATTTTAAGTAAACAATTTTAAGGACGAGTTATTTCTACGTATTTTTGATTCTTACTTATTTTTTGCCCCGTGAAGTATATGTGCAGGGCAGCATTTTTTCCAAAAACACCCATTTTTTAATGGGACTTAGATTAAAACCGTTTTTTATCTATACATATTCCTAAAAATGTTTTAATAAAGCATAAGTACATAAAACTATTGTATATTAGGTAAAAGTTTTATGATGATAAAGTTAATACTTATTTAGATATACTCAATAAAATTTTAAGTTTTTTTTTCTAATTTTTGTTTGTTTATTTTACTTCTTTTTCAAAAAAAAAAATGTTCATAAACTATATACAGATTGTGTTTATATTCACCACATAGACTCTTCTTTTCAATCATTCCAAACACTTATATATTTACTTTATATATGTTTGCAATATGACATATTAATTAACATCATGTTTCATCAAAATTTCGTATTTGATAAATATGACGTGAAATTATAATCACTTATTGATTCAAATGCAAAAATAATAATGAATAACGAATAAAAATTGTTCAAATTTGAAGCTGTTATATATTATTACTTTGTTATATTCTACGTGTTCAAAGACAAAATTTGTATTCTTTGTTATTTATTTAAATTCAAATTTTGCATAAAAGGCAAACTGAAATCAAATAAATTTCATTCTATTGTATGAATAATTTTGGACATAGAATGTAAGTTGCAAGTGTAGAATAGTTGTCTTAATTGTGACACTGATACTTACAACTAACGAACGGTATTACACTGATGATAGTTTTCAGTAAGCAACGAAGACAAAGCTGGTCGTTTTGTTTTTCTTTAAAGTTTTAACCCACGAACCCCTCGGATATCGTACTACTATACGATATCTGAGTTCTTCTTTGGCGCTCAACTTCGCTCAACCTCGCTCGACAGCGAGGACAACAACGTCTTCCACGACAATGACGACAACAACATCGTCTATAGTAGCGACGAGAGCAACGTCCTCTCAAGCAGCAACTCGAACAGCAACGTCCTCTATGGCAGCGATGACAGCAACGTCTTCCACGACAGCAAAATTCTCTATGGTTGCGACAAAAGAAACGTCGTCTACGACAACAGCAACGTTCTGTACGGTAACGTCTTCTACGACATCAACGTCAACCAAGATAGCAACGTCAACTACGGCAGCAACACCTATTGCAAATATGCCGATGTTTATGACCGAACAATTCCAGCAAATAATGTCTGCAATAACGGTGAGCCAGAAAACCTGATCGTTTATGCAGTGTACAGCAAGGTTTCGCGGACAACACGATCTAGCCATCGTCGACGAATTCATCATCGGATGTAGACGCGATTCGAGCTTTACCTCTACTATTGAAGGACTATGCTGCAAGTTAGTAGATTGGTACAAAATCAAATGTTCGCACGTTCCAAAATGTTACGGATCTCATACGGGTTACATTTTCTCCACCCAACCCCGATTGGAAAATTTACTGCTGCATTTCTGAAATGAAACAACAAGTAAATGAGCCGACGGACAACTTCATTGACAAGAAGCGCAAGCTTTTCGCTCAACGCAAGAATGGTATTAGCGAAACTGTACAGCTGCATTTAGTTTATTGTCTATTGTCAATTCGTATTATTGATCGGGTCCGACGCGAAAGCTTTTTAACATTCGACGAACTAATTATAGCTAGCAGAGAAGCGGAATTATTTTTCGCGGAGGCGAAGACGCAGACGGTTATAAGAAAAATGTGCATATTTCAGATGTTTGTAGGAAGAAACCACAGCACGGACCAATATTTTCGTGCTACAGATGCGGCGCACCAGGCGTTTACCGCTCGAACTGCTCTAATTGCAGTACACATTCGAAAGAAAGTCCACAGCCTATTGTATTCAACCATATGACAAGCACAATTGGAAGAAACCTGCCAATGGTCCATATTGAGATGTTTGGGCCCAAGGGTGAAGCTCTTTTCGACACCGGCGCGAAGACAAGCGCCGCATTGTTTCAGCATTTTCAATGGATATTGCAGATTCCAATGTTCTGAAGAACTCACGGGTATCCAGGAAAAGGACAAGCTCAGTCAAATCCCGAGATATATTCAAACGTCAACTATAGATCAACAATGAGGAAGAGGGGCACAGTACTAACAGCACCACAGGACTCACCAGGCACCCAGATGTTAAGTAAGAAGTCTAACTTCATGAAGTATATCAGAGTGTTCTCTCTATTCTATAACAAGACAAAAATTCAGCAATAGTTCCATCTTCACAAGCAGCTCCAGAAAGACCAGTAAATACAATAAGACGAAGAGGAAGGATTAGAAGTTGCTGATACTTCATCGGGACTTTTTCAGTATCAGAGGGGGAGAATGAAACAGTTATATATTAGTACTTTGTTATATATTATTACTTTGTTATATTCTACTGTGTTCATTTTTTTCATGACAACATTTGTATTCCATGTTATTTATTTTAATTCAAATTTTGTATAAAAGGCAGACTGAAATCATATAATTTTCATTCGCAACGTAGCTTTCGAACTGATATATTCTATTTTTCGATTCATTTTAGATGTAAAATTTCAATAGCAAGTGTAGAATAGTTGTCTTAGTTATGACACTGATATAACTAGCGAACGGTATTACACTGGTCATAGTTTTCAGTAAGCAACGAAGACAAAGTCGGTCATTTTGTTTTGCTTTAAGCGCTAACTATATTGTACTTACGCCAGCTTAAGTAGTCAAACGTAATTATACGCGTACATATAATTTGAATGCTGGTGCCTATAATAATTTCTTTACTCAGTTTCTTCAAGTTTCATTCACTTATGGCAGCGCTTAAGTAAACTTTTCGAAAGTATTGTTTAAATTATTTTCCGATAAATTGTACCTCTGTTTGGTTAAAATGTTTGGAAGTACGCTAAACGATCGTTCAACCGTCACCTGTGTTACTGATACAGCTAATGCAACATCTAATATCATCTTCATTTCAGTATTTAGGGATTGTTCTTACCAGTAATATAAAATATTATAATCTTATGGAACTCTTTATTTTGATGATATTAGCTGAAGTTTTCTCTAAAAGAAAACTGATGAATAACGTAATTTATTCTTTATGCAAAAAATAATTATTATATTCTTTCAGAATAATATAACTAAATATGTGCATTCGTTATTTATTTTGATTTTCATTCAAATATATTGGATAAAAATAAATTTATTTTTTTTGTTTAATATTTATTCAAATTTTAAAAATTTTTATTCGTTATTCATTATTATTTTTGAATTTTAATCAAAAAATGATTATAATTTCACGTCATTTTTATTTTAATGTTCAAAAAACAAATAAATAATACTGGTACTTTTTAATTCATAAAAAATCAAAAACTTCGAATACAAATATAGCAGTCTATTCATATTAGTGCCGTCCTGTTTCGCCTCACAAGCATTTTATACAACAATAAAATATGCTCCGGACTAGTTGTAAAATGTGTGTGTGCAGAATTGTGCAGGTTGTCTCCGCTCCACAACTGCGTGGTGCCGCGATGTTCATTCTCAAGCACTGTAAATGTGAAAACAAATGTGTAGGAGAACTGCGGTTTTTGTTTTCGGCGCTTGGCTGCGATCGATTTTTTTAAATAACGATGCACGCACAAAACAGGTACCGAGAATTTTTTTTTACCGAGAATAGTAAAATTTCTGTCTCGTGGCGCCGTGTTTTATAGTAAAAAATGTATTGTAAAAAATGAGTGCGGAGATGCACGAGTGCGTAAATAAACTTGCGTATCATTGGAAGAAGTGCAAGCACGTGTGTGTGTTCTCAAATCCGATCTATGATAATTACATCAAAGAGTTCGTTTAAAATGATTATTTTAAGATATTGTCTTAACGTGCTTCAGGTCCAGTCGGTAAAAAATGGGTGTTTTCTATCAACAAATAAAACAACAAGCAATTGGCAAAATGCATTGAGTGACAGATTGTACAGTTGTTTCAGAGGCAGCCGAATGGACCTTGAACACGTAAAGACAATATCTTAAAATAATCAAAAGAGGTTGTAAAACAAAAACAATTAATAGTTAACACAGTGCACGGCGTTTAATATCTAAAGGATTTTTTATATTTTTAAAAATAATAAAAACCCCATTTTTTATACAAAGTGCAGCCTACGTATTTGATTCTGTGGAGACTCTGCAGCCTATACGTAGCAAATTGCTGCACTCAACAACAACTTTGGCAAAATCTTGAGTTGATACAGTTTTTGCATTCTTTGATTTTGATTCATTCTTCAATGCACATAATTCCTATTGTATTCATTGGAAAAGGAAAACTTTAACGACTTGAAATGTGGAATCTGCATCATGAAAATGCAAACGTTACTGAAGAGAAATGTCAAAAGAGCGGCAAGAAATATGGCGTCGTTTGCTGTCCCTGTCGCTCTACTTTTGTAGCGTCCCTGTTGAAAAATCCTTGAAAAAAAACTTTTGTAGCGCTCTTATTGAAAAACCCTTTATATGTGTATCCTAATATTTTTGATTTTTTTCAACCACTTTTCTGAGATACTCTTCCAAAGTTCGATTGAATCTCTCCACCATGCCGTCAGAATGCGGATGCAAAGGCGATGTTCTTGTTGAGAACTTTGCATACTTCTATATATACTGCAGACTCAAAATTTCTTTCGAACGTTACTCCAAAACGGCTTACCGAGTTGTTAACTAATACATCCGCAACTGTTGTGGCTTCTTCATTAGGCATGGGATACACTTCAGGCTACTTGCTGAAGTTTTCAATGACGACAAGCACATATTTATTGCCTGCATTACTGATTGGAGACAGCCTTGTTACATCCATGGCAATACGATCGAATGGTGCTCCCACGTTTTACAGATGCATCCTTCCGCGACTACTGACTGTTGGTCCTTTTGCTGGTACACGTTGCGAACAACTCCGCGACGGACTCCTCTGACCCAATAGAAATGTTTCTTTACCTTTTCAACCATTTTATTAATGTCCAGACGATCTCCCTATACGTCCTAATACGTCCTCTAGAATTCTTAGATGTTTGTTGAAATACTTTCCCATGTCAATTATGTCGTCAAGATATACCAGGCAAGATTTCCTGTGTAACCCTTTCAAGACGTGCTCCATTAACCGCTCGAATGTTGCTGGGGCATTGCATAGCCCAAACAGCATTACCAGAAATTGCCATAGTCCATCTCCAGTACTGAATCGATCGATTTCTACCAGTAGCCGCTTTGCAAGTCCAACGCAGAAAACCATTTTGAATAAGACAGTGCATCCAATGTATCGTCTATTCTGGGCAAAGGATAGCTATCTTTCTTGGGTACATTATTTATCTTTCAGCAATCAACGCAAAAGCGGGTTCTACCATCTTTATTTTTAACCAAGACCACTAGTAAGCTCCATGGGCTCTCCGATGGTTCCACCACATCATTTTTGTCCATCTCTTCGACTAAATGTGACACTTCGTCCCGTTTGGTAAGTGGCACTTTTATCGGTGCTTGACGAATTGGTTTAGAGTCATTAGTGTCTATTCTTGCTTCACCATTTATTACCGCAGATGCTTCTTGACACCTACCTATTTCTGTTCCCTTTTTAATTAATTTGGACGAGTTTTCCATATTGAGAACTCTTATTGGTACAACTTTGTCTTGTGTCGCTTCTACTAATGTTCTTCCAATTCTAAACAATTAAGATCTCTTATTTTTTATTAAAATATTAGTTCGCAAATACAATTTCATACTGAAATATTGCAATGGGGCTAGGTGCAATAACATACGCATTATGGTGAAACTTCTGGTGTGTATTTGTCTCGGTAGACTTAAAAGGGTTAAAAAATGCGACTGAACTGAAATTTTTGAAAATTTGCCAAACGCGGAGCGACTACCCACGCTTCCAACCCGAATGAGACAGACTAAGTCTAACACTCGGAGAGGGACCAATGCCGCACACACTAGTACAAAGGATAACCACGTCACAAGAGTGCGGGAATACTGCATGCGAAATGGCCGCAGTCGTAATGACCGAGCTGCTACGAACAGAGCGGCTACGTAGAGCAAATAGCTCCGACCAATAGTCC
Source organism: Dryomyza anilis (assembly GCA_951804985.1). NCBI lineage: Eukaryota > Metazoa > Arthropoda > Insecta > Diptera > Dryomyzidae > Dryomyza > Dryomyza anilis. The sequence continues at coordinate 52,750,334 of OX638133.1, read as the reverse complement.
TAACAAGGAGTCACAAAGTCCTAACCAGGAAACATTAAAGAAGGGCAAATAGAGCCATTAAATTGGAGCCTTTTTGTTGAATTTTATTAAAGAAATAAAATAAAGGCGAATAATATAATATTAGATTGGAATGAATATTTATTTTACAAGCTCATTTTAGCACACTTTTATTGCACGCAATCTTCTTAGTAAATTAATTGTTTATAATTGTATATTTCAATAGCATATTTTGTATAACATTTCGTAGCAGGACACTTCCCCATTGGCTCGAAATGGAGATTTGATGAGCCAAATCGGTCGACGGACACGCCCACCTCCCATAAAAGTCACTTTTATATAACTCTTAAAGAACCAATAAGTCGAAAAATATTACTTATATTTTTATAAAATTTAAAACGTATTGTTAGAAATCGCCTAAAAATATATGTTCCATATGTAGGGTATTCCATAGTCAGGTCCGACCGACTATAAAAGTGCGTCCCATATGACCGAACTTACCCATGTGACCTAACTTTCCCAACTCGTTTATTATTGAAATTATTATTATACCCTACAGTAAGAGTGAAAGGGTATATTCAGTTTGATACGCCGTTTGTAACACCCTAAAGAAAGCATCTCCGGTATGGAAAAGTATATATATTCTTGATCAGCATGCCCTCCTGAGTCGATTTAGCGATGTCCGTCTGTCTGTTGAAATCACGATTACAGAAACGAAAGAGCTAGAGCAATGAAACTTTAGATTTAGATTACTTGTAAAAATCTAAGCTGTCTCAACAAGAAAATTGGCATGATCGGGCTATTATGACCTGAAAACCGACCACATATATTCAAATACCTCATATAAAATGTACATCAACAGATCAATTTTACTGCATACGTGCTTAGGTAAACTTTTTTGATCAAATATATATTGGCATCATGCTTAAATACATGAAAATAATGTTTTCCGGCAAAACGACTTGTGGTTCCCAAAAAAAATCGAAATTCCCTATACCTACCCATTTGTAAATATGGGTATCAAATGAATGGAAATTCTTCAGCGATGAAAATTTTGGAGTTATTTTCAAGATTCGTATACCCTGGTGACCTATATACCCATTTCAATGGTAACAACACATATGTGTAGGGTATTTATAGACGGCTTAGACCGACTATAATTTTGAAAATCGTAACTTTCATAATAACCCCATGTGATCTAATCTTCCCAACTGGTTTATTATTGCTTTCGATTTCCGCAATAAATCTCTTTCGGGGTAATAGCTTTCGGGGAAATGTACATGAACCTGAAATTAAATTTTGTATATTTTATATGTATATTAATATAAATTTTATACATTATAAATAAAGTAAATTAATTTTAATTTTTTAAGTATGTAAATATTTTTTTAAAAGCTTGCTTAAAAAAAATATTTGTAATTTTGGTCAGTGTCGGTTTAATTCTGTTTTGTTGCTTAGGCCAAGGCATTTTTACCTGTCTTGGCCCAAACTCAGCCAAGATTTAGTCAGTCTCCCGCCAGTACTGGGTAACAGACTTGGGCTAGAGTAACGCATACTTGGTGCAAGACTTGGCCAAGCTTGAGCCAATTGTTTTTTCTTACATGGGTAGAGAGCATGTCAAATTCTCAATAAAATCACACCATTCAACAGAAATCTTAATTGATAGCCAAGCGGCAATCAAAGCCTCGAAATAGCAACCACAAACTCCAAACTGGCAGTTCAATGCAAGTTAAATGTCATTTACCAAACGGAGATATTGCACTGTTTCGTGAATAACCTCATAGTCAATTTATGTTATGTGACAATATTATATGCCTATTAAAATAATGATTTCAGTATGTTTATATTTGACCTCATATCATTTCGATAAAGTATGTATTTACTATGAATCATTACAGATTAACAATATTATTTTTTTTTTTAAATAATATAATATAAATAAACCCATAAAAATTGCAAAACTTTGGTAGTTAGTTTAATCGTAATGAGTAATTCAAAACATTTATTATGAAATAGTTTTTGTGTAATTACTCGTACATACCTTCAACTCAATAATTGGATGAAAAAGAAAAATGTATATTCTTCAAATGATATAAGTTAACAGATGATATAAGATAAATAGATTTTTGTTCTTACCTCTTTTTCTTCTTTATTCCACTTTAGCTCTTCTCCCATTATATCCACAATAATGGGTAAAGCTTCTTGGGCAGCTTGAACGTTAAGGAATGCTAAACGCAATCGACGTGCAATCATATCAACAGCATTACACGCATACTCTCGTACTCCGTAACGTATTTCAGCATCAATATATGGAAATTCTGGATGTATTTTATTACCAATTATTGGCCATCTCTTACCCGTGAGAGACGCCATTTTTGAAACCGCAAATGCTCGATCACCGTAAGATTTAGCCAAATGCTGTGCTACCTCACATTCTAATCCAAAATCTTGTACTAATCGAATGTACATTGTTGGTGTCCAGCCTTGACCTCCTTCTATCTTTAAAAACGAAGTCACTGCAGTATTTTGATCCGGATTTAATTTACACGCTTCGAAAAATGAATAATATAATTAGGCACTGGTATATTAAAATACATATAACAAATATTATCCTAAATTCCAAACTCAAACTAAACACTAGAGAAAATTTTATAAAACAGACATCTGACAATAATCCAAAATTGTTGCAACTTTTTATGTCAGCAAAATCGTACGGTATCGAATTAGATCTTGTACCAAATAAAATTTACTCTACGAAAATTACGAAATTATAGAAATTAGCAACAAGATTGGATTTTTGTTATCCAAGTTAGTTCGAGAAAACTTCGAGGCATAAATCACATGACAGACAGGTTACCATTTTTTAGATTTTCGGTGTAAACAATACTCAAACATATCGAAAAAAATTGTTTTTTAAAATACCGTATATAATTCTGATATTTGATTAATTTGAAAAGATTCCTTTTTATGAACAAATAATTTAAATTGCAAGGGCAATGACCATTGATTAGATGTTCGGATTAAGGAGTTATGACGAAGTGTGTTTTATTATTCTTAAAACGAGGTTTGCACACAATCACAAAAAGTGATTATTGATTAATTTTTGAAACGTTGGACCGCTGTATCTCTGGAGAAGGTGAGTCTTGAACTCTCGTAGATTTAGTGTGGAATGTCTCTAATGCAAAAAGTTTTACTTACTAAAACTTACTTACTAAAAAAATGATAAAAAATGATTCCTATTCCAGTTTATACAAAGCAAGACTCTTGGTTAAAAACTTGTTGATATTTCTTTTAATAAAAGTCCATTTTTGTTGTTGTTTTATTCTGACTGCGCCTTTATTTGATACTGGAGCTTTTGTTAAATTGGCTCCAGTTTTTGAGATTTTTAAGTTTTAATTATTTTTCTCCCCTGTTGTTTGTTTTTCGACCTAAAATAGAGTTATTGCAAAAATATTGTTTTTGCGGGCTCAAGGTCTTGCCAGATACAAAGTGCTATGTACTGGGGAGTGAAACAAACAACAATTGACAAAAACAAAAAGTTGTTGGCTGACCGTACAGCTTTTTCGGAAGCTGCAAAGCTTCCTCATCAGCGGTCTTCTGCACAACTTCGGCATAGCAAAGCCTATAAGATCATTTTGTGCAATGAATGCGATTTTAGTTTTACTCTATAACCATGAGGTACAAGAGTATATTAAGTATGTTAGGATATTATAACGCCCCTTAGGATGCGTGGCAGGTATATAAAAGTAATCATATTCTTTATCTGCATAAGTCCTCGAGTTCATTTTGCAATGTCGTATGTTCGTCTGTCTGTCTGTCCGTCAATCTATCTAATCTATTTCATATTTTATATTATTGGTCTTTTGTTCTGGCCGCACTCGTGGAACTATATGAGACTATTATGAGTCTCATTTTATTGTGTCACAAATACGGCATACTATTTTTTTCAGGCTATATGATTCTCATATGCGGCTCACACAATTTTCTCGCACTCGTGCGACTATTTTAAGTCTCAAATGTGACGCACACTATATTTTTCAGCATTTGTGCGAGCTATATGAGGCTCATATGCGACTCACACATTTTGATCGAACTCGTGTGACTATATTGATGCGCATATGCGTCGCATACTTCTTATTTTTAAAATTTTCTACGTACTCGTGCGACTATATGGATGCTGAAATGCGACTCTCAAATGCCTCGCACTAGTGCCAGCGTATTGAGTTTCAATTGCGGACACACGTTTGTTACTCTGTGCGCGCACGCTCCGACTTTTTTTTATCAGGCGTGCGCTCACAGTGTGGGCACAATGCGAGCATTTTGCTGTCTGGGTAGTTAAAAAAATAAATAAATTAAAATAATAAAATAAATAATATAATAAAATAAAATACAAGAAAATATTTTATTTTTTTTATTTTTAAATAGTTTAAAAGTTCATAAATGTCATGAATTTTTCATAAATATTATGAAAGCGTACATCCATATTATGAACTTTTTCATTACGGTTTTATGAACGATTCATAAATTAGATGAATTTGGTCATTGGTTGACTCGTAATGAAAAATTCATGAAATTTATGAACAAATTCATAAATAGTACGAACTTTTTTTTCAGTGTGGCTTTTTCTGCTGACGGCGATCGAAAAATGAGAGAGCGAACATTGAAAACAAACACAAATTTTAATAAATCAGAAAATTGTGTGTTTTTGAAAAGAGTGTATAATATACACTGTATATACTGATTCAAATTTGTATGAAAAATCTAAAACTTTCTTTCGCTCCGCGTCGACTTGAGTTGAGTTATACGGAAATCTAGACCAATACTACTATTCAACTGTAGAGTCTGTACCTCAAGGTTAGTGCGTTGGCCTGCGAGGGGACAGGTCCGAGATTCAAGCCTGGGCCCCAATCCAGGCTTCAACCTGCAATATCTATCATAGAAACATTTTTCTATACCGCACATTCTCTCGGCAGTAAGTGGCAATAAAACATTGCCTATGAAAAGCTCTCACCCGCCGTTCGTATTCGGCATGAAACTTTAGGTCCCACACACAGAAAACTGATTTGTTGCGGAAACCAACTAAATTGCCTTACCGAACTATTCGGTTGCCAAAACTTGCTGATTAGGTTGTACCAAAATCGTAGTCAGAATCAGGTTGTGCTAACCTCCTAGTCAGCAAGAATGAGGACGTGCCATTGACGTTTATTTATTTCTACATGTATCCATAATTCTTGGCAAGAAACTGGCAAGCGAAAAGCTGATAGACTTGAGGTTGCCGTTTGTCATTTATTTTGTTGATACAATAACGTACTCTGTTGCCGTAACAAAAGCACAAACGTAGAATTGTGGTATAATGAAAAATGCAATTATGAGGTTACAACAACCGAACGTACGGTTGTGCGGACTAACATTTCGGTTAGAGTAAAAAATGGTACGTTGCAACACTGAAACGTTGGTTCAATTAACATTATGTCAAGAGAGGATTTTTCTGTGTGCACCACTTTGAGTACAAATATAACACGCACAGGATGTGGGCGAGTTCGCCGTTCGATTTTAGAACTGCGTTTTGATTGAAAATAATGAAATGAAATATTATCGCATTTGGACAATTATTTTTTAAACAAACAGATAGATTGACGGACAGACAGACGAACATACGACATTGCAAAATGAACTCGAGGACTGATGCTGATATAGAATATGTTTACTTTTACATACCTACCACGCATCCTAAGGGGCGTTATAATATCCCAACATACTTAATATACTCTTGTATCTCATGGTTATAGAGTAAAACTAAATTCGTTTGGGATGGCTGAATATCCCATAAAGTAAATTTTTTTGCACAAAATTTTTTTATTTCACATACCAAATATTTGGGGCCTGGCCGCCTGTGTTCTGTTCAGGGAGTAACCGTTGATATGCCATCAGTAAATATGCCATACTCATGGTTTAATCATGGTATTAGGAATGTCAATACCAGACCATTTTTCAACTTTACTAATTCTAACAACTGCTGCATGTCCACAATTTAACTTGGCAATTATCACACGAGATGCACTCGACCACTTTACAATCACTACTGAAGTAAAGTACCTCAGATGGGGCTCCCTTATATACTGCATACATCAGTTCGACACGTTTCGACAAGCTTCGACTTGTTTCGAGAACCATCTACTCGTTTCGTAAATGACGCATGCTATTGGCATCTCATTCGCACTCATCTGTTTTAATGTGTAGATCTTCCCTCTCTTTCTCGCACATTGCTTAGTGCGCTGAATTGTCTTATTTATTATTGTTGATTGCTTGCACAGTAGGGCAAATTACCTCTTTTCGTAAACTGCCCTCCACCTAAATCTGTTCGTCCCGAACAGATGTTAATCCTCTCTCTCTATATACGGCACCAACATTTCTATATGTACTTCTTTCATTTTTCATCTGACGCCTGTAGTATTCTGAATCCGATACACAATGTCATTTATCCTTTTAATTATCCTGTACGGTCCTTCCCGGTGTGTTAGTAGTTTTGGATTTATCAATTTCACTCGTGGCGGGCTACAAAGCATTACTAAATCTCCTTCCTTAAATCCGTCAGAGTTTGCTCTCAAGTCGTATCTGAACTTTATCTTACTATTTGGAATCTGTATCCTCTGCCATAAGGACTGATGCAACTCGTCTCGGTCTTCACTTTTCTCCTTACTTTTTGGAATCAGCTTTTGCCCATCCATTGCAGTACGTTCGCAATGTGTTCCTACGTTGTATTGATTTATTTTACCGCAACTTCTGACGGGTTTGCTTACATCTGTGAATCCAATAGGCGACTGACTTTTGATATACGACCCAATAGAAATGCTTCCTGACTTCTTCAATCATTTTATTAATGTTCAAGTGACATCCATTGGATCCACAATGGCATTTCAGTACTATCGCTTTAATTTTTGACTTTGGAACAACAATTAAATTTCGTGCAGATCTGCCATTTTCAGTTTCCCACACACGGTACAAGCAATCATTTTGTAGCTTCAGACTTTACCACTGCGCCCAATAAGCCCTGCTTATTGGACTTTTGAATGCTAACTCTTTCCATAATGGTTTTCTTTGTTGTTCCTTGAACGTCCTAATTTTTGCGATGTCGGGGTCCTTCTTTTGATCATTTCGTATTTGCTCTAGACCTCATTGATCATCTGGCACGAAACCCAATGAACGAATGTGAATTATGTTTGTTTTTTTTGTCTTCTCTCCGGCATTCTCCAGATTCCATTGTACAGACTCGTGCCGACACAGTGCCTGAATTTCCAAGATGGAAACTGGTGTTATTCGGACCATCCTCAGATCTCTTTTCTGGTCTGTATCTCTTTGGTGGTTGCACAATTACACATTTACGTTTTTCACGACAGTCGCGTGCCATATGCCCATATTTTCCGTAATTGTAGCATTTACCATTCAATTGGGTGTTTCTGTTGGCATCGGATTTAACGCAGGCTTTGGACGCTCCTCCCTCCTCATCAAGTACACGTGTCTCCGTCGCTGGTCGGCACAATGTAGACGCTATCTCCTACGTAAGCGCTGTGGTGACCGTTTCCATAAATGTCACCTTTGGCTTAGTCATTGTTGCCTGTTTTGTCTCAGGATCCCGTATGCCATAAACGAATGCATTTATCTTGCACATTTCCAAGAAATCACAGGCTGAATCGGAATACGCCAAATGTGCAAGTCCCTCAACATCCGTAGCATATTCCTGCAGCGATTCGCCATTATTTCGACTTCGTAACTTCAGCTGTATTCTATAAATCGGTGTCATGTGGTCACTGCCATATTTTCGTTGCAGTGCACCCATGACCGCTGAATAACTGTTAATGTCACTTTTCGAAACTGTTAGCAAAACTTCGGCTGCGCCTCCTTTCAGGGCCGCAAAAAGCGCAGCTACCATGTCTTCATTGTTCCATCGATTACTTAAAGCCGTGGTCTCAAATTGCAGCTTGAAAATGTTGAACGCTGTAGTTCCATCGTAAATCGGCGTCTTTAGCCTCGTACCACTAACAAAATGCTGTGTAGGTCCACTTAGCTGTAACGCACCGAAATCTTCTTGCATTTTCTGGAACTTTTTGTCGATGTCATTTTCCAATTTTCCTTCCATGTCATTTACATGTGCCTCAAGTTCGTTTACTTTGCCATGGAGTGTATTAGAAACTTCAAGAATCTGCTTCGAATGTTCCTGCATCTGTCCATCCACTTTTACTTGATGTTTGTCCATTTTAGCTTGAAGCTGGATAGAATGTTCCAGAAGTTCTGTTTTAAGTTGATTGGAATTTACTTGAAGCTTCTGTTCCATTATGTTGGCATTTTCTTGAAACTGTTTGGAATTTTCTTGAAGCTTCTGTTCCATTTTGTTGGAATTTTCATGGAGCTGTTTTGAATTTTCTAGAAGCTGTTCTTGTATTGCTCCGAGCAACTGGCTCATATCAAAACTTTAGGACTGTACTTTTTGCTCCGTGTCCACACTTTTCGATGACGCTGTTGCAGCTTCCACTTCAAACTCGTGCTCTGCGAGGTCAATGCCTTGGTTCTCTAATTTTTCAATTAGAAGCTTTTGTAGCTCTACTTTCGTACCGACAGTTGGAAGATTATGAATCGCCAGCTTCTTCTTTAGCTGGTCGACTTTAAGTTGTTCGAATTTAACCATTTTGTATCACAATCCCACTTCTGACACCACTGTTACGAAAATTCAGTCTACGGAAAACTGTTCTACAAGTTCGTATCTCTGGATTGTGTACAAAATAAAAACACTCCTATGTTTGGTTTAAATTAGAACAATTAACTTCATTAATTCACTTTAATAAACAACTTTACTAATAAAAAATTCTAACAACTGCTGCATTTCCACAATTTAACTTGCCAATTATCACACGAGATGCACTCGACCACTTTACAATCACTACTGAAGTGAAGTACCCCAGATGCGGCTCCCTTATATACTGCATGCATCAGTTCGACACGTTTCGACAAGCTTCGACATGTTTCGAGAACCTTCTACTCGTTTCGTGAATGACGCATGCTATTGGCATCTCAATCGCACTCATGTGTTTTAATGTGTAGATCTTCCATCTCTTTCTCGTACATTGCTTAGTGCGCTGAATTGTCTCATTTATTATTGTTGATTGCTTGCACTGTGGGGCAAATTACCTCTTTTCGTAATAATATATTGTTACGAAAATTCAGTCTACGAAAAACTGTTCTATGAGTTCGTATCGCTGGATTGTGTACAAAATAAAAACACACTTAAATTTGGTTTTAACTAGTATTATTTCAACTAGTATTAATTAACTTTATTTAAATAAGAACTCAATAACAACAGCTGTCTTACTACAAATTATCTTTAGAACGTTCGCTCACGAGATGCACTAGTTCACTATCAACTCACAACTGAAGTGCTGTACCTCAGATGCGGCTCCCTTATATACTGCATGCATCAGTTCGACACGTTTCTACAAGCTTCGACTTGTTTCGAGAACCTTGTACTCGTTTCAAAAATGACGCATGCTATTGGAATCTCATTCGCACTCATGTGTTTTAATGCGCTGATCTTCCATCTCTTTCTCGCACACTGCCCAGTGCGCTGAATGATCTGCCGTCTCTTTCTTACACATGCTTAGTGCGCTGAAATGTCTTGTGTCTCCTTAATTATTGTTGATTGCGTGCACTATGGGGCAAATTACGTCTTTTCATAACAATTTCATAACAATATATATATATATATATATATATATATATATATATATATATATATATATATATACATATATATATAGATATATACATATATATATATATATATATATATATATATATATATATGTATATGTACATATCTATATATATATATATATGTATATATATATATATATATATATATATATATATATATATATATATATGTATATATCTATATATATATATATGTATATATATATATATATATATATATTTTCGATATATAATTTCTCCGGGCCACATTAAACTTAGTACTTCGGAATGTAAAAATGTATAGCTTAGTAAAAACTAAGTTTGTGTGGAAGGTGCCACGCCCCTTTGCACAATCCTGCCCATTTTTAAAATTCTGCTCTTAATAGTCCAGAGGCATATTTTGTTCACGATTCTTTAGTGGTATTAATCAAAAGTTTTGATTACAATTAAAAATAATCATAAAGTAATTTCATACTTAGTTCATTTTTTATTATTTTCAGACTATTTTAAAAGAATCAAAAACTACACCGAAAACTGCATTAAAAATAACTAAATTATTGTTCTCTAATATTAAAGATATTTCCGTTTATGTTTATATTAAAGATAATCGGACTAAGAGTGCTATAAACTTCAATATTTTCAACCTCAAAGCAAAGAGTTTTATGACCGACTTTGATATGACGTAAAAAAATTACATAATAAAATGTTTCCCATATTTGCCACGCAATACGGCGCAATACTTCTACAAAATTTAAAGATCCCGCAGAAGACATAATGTCTAACAAAAAAGATGCAGTTATTTATCACAAAATTTTGTCTTTGCCAATACTGCCATCAAAATCAATGCAAGTAACAAGTTATGCCCTTAAAGAAAACATCAAGGAATTCGTTAAAAACAATATCTTTGGAAGTTTTATATCATATTTTGAGAATTATTAGATAAAGAAGGTAACATTTGAATATAATTAAACTGCGAAAGAACTTCATAAAATAATGTTCCAGATGAAGCCTGAAACTTCTCAGTGTTTAAATTATCTACGAGTTCTAAATCTGGCATAGAAGCTTACAATGGGATTTTAGGACGTCTTATACCTAAAAGAGGTATTTTATTTTATTGGAGTTCTTCGTGATGCAGAATTTTCAAAGAGAAGGGCTATGAGCTCCTGATTGAGAGTGGTGGCACTTTCAGTTCAAAAAATGTCTGCTGACAGTACGCTAGAAAAGCGCGACATTTTGGAGGCTAGTGAAACGTTGGAAACAAGATCTATTATTGCAACGATATTTTTAAATAGGATGATTTTTCCTAAAAATAATATCTGCGTTGACTGGGAACCATATGAAGATATTTTTGAAACCAAGAATGAAGACACAGAAGGAGAGAAGAAATCAGAAGAATACGAAGATCCTATTAATCAGAATAATACATTGAAATGCATTATATGTTTGGATTCACCAACCAATACTGTATTATTGACTTGTAAACATTTAAAATATTGCATGTATTCTCAAATTGCAGGAAAAATGTTTGGCCGACGGATCCAATCTCTATATCTTTTTTATTTTTTTTTGTTTTTTTTTTAATTTTGGGTAATTTTTCGTTACTTTGGGGCATAATTCCTTTTTAATTTTTGGGTCGATTTTTATTTATTTTTGGAACAAATTTCTTTTGGGTCATTTTTTTAATGGTGATTTTTTTCATAGCTATCCTTTCTCTTTTGCAATACGGCGGTAACTTTTCTAAATGTACCACTACTTTTCTGAGATACTCTTCAAAAGTACGATCTTTCCACCATGCCGTATTTTGTGTATGTTGAGGACTTTGCATACTTACTTAAAAACTGCAGACTCAAATTTTCTTCCTTGATCTGAATTCAAACGGTACTCCAAAACGGCTAAATAATAATAATAGTTTGGCACTACAGTCCTATAAGGACTTAGGCCGAGCTCTCTCACCATTTTGAGCTGTGCGTGTTAAATTTGTACTCAAAGTGGTGGGACCTACAGTTTATTGTCGAATCCAAACGGCGGGTGCTTTTCATAGGCAAGGTTTTACTCTTATAGGTTTGCCATTTAATGCCGAGAGGTAACGCGGTATAGAAAAATGTTTCTATGAAAAGATGTTGTTAGCCCCAGTCCAGGCTTGAACCGGGGACCTTTCGGCTCGCAGTCCAACGCACTAACCTTGAGCTACCGCGGCTACTCACAAAACGGCTTACCCACTTGTTAACTAATGCAATCGCAACTGTTGTGGGTTCTTGATTCGGGATGGGATACACTTCAGGTCACTTGCAGAAGTAGTCGATGACGACAATACGTTTTACGCGCATGACTGATTGGAAATGGTCCGATGATATCCATTGCAAAACGCTTGAATGTTGAACGTTTCTTTACCTACTCGACCGTTTTATTTATGCACAAATTACCTCCACTAGATCCACCATGGTATTCCGCTAATATCTCTTTTATTTTAGATTTGGAAACGACAATCAAATTTCAAACGGATCTGCCATCTTCGCTTTTACAGGCACGTTATAAACAAATGCAAACATTGTTTAAGGGCAGAAGGAAGCGTCAGCTTTTAAACAATGTTTGCATTCCAGTCGCATTCCGGTCGACGTGACAGGGCATTTGCATTTCCTTGATGTTCCGATGTTCGATGGTGAAATCGCTCTATTGAACGCGCAATTTGGCCTTCTGGGCCTTGAACTGAAGTAAACATCTCAGTACTGCGGGATCATTTCTCAAGTGATACCGTACAGATATTTGTGGGAAATTTTCACACTTTTGTTTACAGCAAGAAGCTCCCTCCTGGTGCCACAGTAATTTTGCTTGGACTTGGACAAGGTTTTACTGTAGTATGCGATCACTTGTACTTGTCCATTGATCAATTGAGGGAGAACTCCGCATATTCCGTATCCACTTGCATCCGTATTAAGTATACATTTCTCACCTGGAATTGGATACGCAAGAATTGGTGCCGAGCACAGTAGATCTTTTAATTTCAAAAAGGCCCTTTCTTGATCATCGCCCTATTGAAATACGTGGTTTTTTCTTGTCACCTCGTGAAGACTGCTAGCAACATTGGCAAAACCTGGAACAAATCGCCTGCTGTATGTACATAGCCCCATTAAACTTCGTTGGTTATGTATGCACTCATCGATACTTGACTTCTTTCTTAAAAAGTGGGCATTTCTTTGAGCTAAGTTGTAGACCCACACTTTTCAATCGAAGGAATAAGCTCGTCAAAGTCCTTGCCCATAAAAATTATGTCATCCAGGTATACCTGGCAAGTTTTCCAGTGTACTTTCAATACATGCTCCATTAACCGCTCGAATGTTGCTGTGGCATTACATAGTCGAAACGGCATTATCATCGCCAGTACTGAATGTTGGTGGCCAGGGTGGGGTTAACAAGGTAAAGTGTCTGTCTGCCACACTTGGGGAGGCCAGCGCGATCCATGTTTAGTATCTCATCATGAAGACTCACTGCCTCCTAGTGGCGACCACCGGGCAATGGTATATTAGACACTATTACTAGCAGATGTGAGCAACGCACCCTACATAGGCTGTTTTGTAGGGTTTCCTCGGGGTTTCCTCACGAGTTAAGAGATAGTGGCGTACGAGCCTTTTAATTAGCCAACGGCAGCGCTCGCACCCCCGTAGTGGAATACCAGACGCTAAAACAGAATGCCTGGAATCTGAGAGATGGCAGCCCCATCACCAGGATAGGAATGATGGGTTGGCGCCCTCTTAGTCCCGATTAAATACCACAGCCAACGAAACATCAACAATGCCTCGGATACAAATGGATGACATGATAACGACTTTTGACTATCGAAAAATGACTACCATAGGTTTTGGAATGTTTTGACGCTATTTGATGACGGAACAATCAGAATGCCAAATTCCTCTAAATTGAGCATGAGTTTCTACGCTATAACATAGATATACTTGGAATAAGTGAGTCACGTTGTCAATGAAGCGGCACGTACAACTCACCAACTGGCTGGTCAGTATTTATATACTCTGTAAATGATGAAGGTTCGAAACACGAGCGAGGCGTAGGTCACTTGCCTCTTTCCGGAGTTTGATATCGTGGTCCCCAATCTCCGAACGACTTATGACTGCGCGTTTTCGTAGTAAAGTTTCAAATATCACGATCATACAATGCTCTGCCCCCACCGAAAATGCGGAAGCAAATGCAAAGAATGACTTTTATAGCCAGCTAAGCAATGCATATAAGAACATTCCACGCGGTGACATTATTTTTGTAATGGGAGAACTGAACGCAAAAATTGGTGAGAACAACTAGCTGCTAACACATGTCATCGGTAAGCGTGGTGTTGGTGATCGAAACGATAACTGTGAAAGGTTCGTTGATTTCTGCAATGAAAATCATCTTGTCTTTCGGCGGTACCATTTTCGAACATAAAACGTGTCACAAGGTTACCTGGTTGTCTCCGACAGGTAGTACCGAAAATCAAATTGACCACATCGCTATATCCAGGCGTTTTCGAGGGTGCCTTCTCGAAGTTCGAAACAAAAAAGGTGCTGACAACGGAGTGAACCATGACCATAATCTTATGGTAACAACAGTGCGACTCTGAACGGCCGTATCAAAATAGAATGCGCTTCCTTCCATGCGCGCACATAGCTATTTTACCGAAAGATTGCTGAACCCAGTCGTTGTAGCTGGCTTTAGAGAACAGGTAGATGAGCTAGCATGTATCACTGCTACTTTGCAGTCAGGAATCGCTACACAGCATTGGGAAGCGATCAAGCCAATCTTTCGCAACGCTGGTGATGCTGCCATAGGTTAACCCCTCGTGGCCATCGGGCTTGGATGTCTGATAACACCTGGGAATCTATACAAGAACGTGTCGTTTTAAAAGCGCGCGTTGTCTCTACCAACACAGAGGATCAGAAAAAAGTACTCACTATCCAATACCGCAAGAAGCAGCGCGAAGTCAAGCGGAACGTAAGACGAGATAAACGTAACCACATCGATGAGTTGGCTCAAGCTGCGGAAGATGCCGCCAATATGGGCAACATTAGCGGTTTGTATAAAATTACGAAGAAGCTGATCAATAGCAACCCTTCAACTGTCGATCGCCCAATTAAAACAATTGACGATCGTTTGTTGCTAACGGATGAGGAGCAACAAACCAGGTGGATGAATCACTTCTCCTCTGTACTCAACCACACGTTAAATGAGGATGTGACGCAATTTGTTACACGTCTCCCTCAACTCAACATAAACAACCGCATAAAAACAGTACCACCATCCGTGCCTGAAATCAATGATGTCATCAAATTACTTCCCAACAACAAAGCAGCTGGAGTCGATGGAATACCGGCGTAATTTTACAAGTGCTATCCAGAGAAAGCCGATGAACTGTTGTGTTTTCTTATATCCACCATATGCAATAACGAAAGTTTATCTTGTGAATGGATAGAAGTCATTATCGTGAAGATACCAAAAAAGGGTGATTTGCGAAAATGTTATTATTGGCGAGGCTTATGTGTATTGTCAGCAGTCTGCAAGATTATTGTAAAACTGATCCTAGAGCGCAGAAAACAACCGTTGCTTGAATTGGAGTCGTATTTTGCCGGATTTAAAATAAATGTTGCTAAAACAAAACTAGTGAGCTTCGCAGAAAATACCAGTGGGGCCGTGCATATCGGCGAGTAGATAATTGAAACGGTAGAGCGTTTTACTTATCTCGGCAGCGAAGTTGCGGTCAACGGCGGTACAGATCTCGATGTGGAAAGTCGAATATAGAAGGCGAGAGCAGCGTTTGGTATGTTGTCTTCGGTTTGGCGTAACAATAATTTTAGCACCAGCGTAAAACTAAGATTGTTTAAATCAAACGTACTATCTGTCCTTCTATATGGGTGCTGCACTTGGAAGATTACCAAAAACATTACCACGCGACTCCAAGTGTTCGTCATTCGTTGCCTGCGAAACATATTTCGTATATATTGGCCCAACATCATAGACAATAGAGATACAATTGACGATCATATAAGGAAACATAAATAGAGATGGATTAGCCATACACTCCGAAAAGACGACAGCTGCATTGCTCGAAAAGCCAAGGAGTGGAACCCGATGGAAGGAGGTGTGAGAAATTCCGGGCGACCAAGAGAAACATGGAGAAGATCAGTCGATAGAGAGGCTAAGAAACCAATACTACTGGTGAACTCCATGAACTCTCAGATGGTTCCACCACGCCATTTGTGTGCATTTCTTCAACCATATGTGATACCCTTCTTTGTGCTTGACGATTTGTGTTTGAATCAGCAGTGTCTATTAGATGTTTTACAATGGCAGTTTTGCTATCCTTTTGATCCTTTTCAGCAGATATATCTATTTATCAATTAGCTTTTGCACATGACTTTTTTATTTGGCAGCCAAAACCTTCGTCCACTCATTTATGAACCTGTGAGTAGATTTTTTGTTTATTTGCGGTGTGGCATAGTCCTTTGATTGATTTGACTTACATTTTATAATCGCTGATGCCTCTTGACACTGGGGTATCACTGTATCCTTTTTGATTAATTTTAATGTTGTCTTCCTCAACACTTCCACTATGTTTCTTTTATACAGCTCGTTTGTTTCAATAAACCACAACTTGCTTATCCTACAATCTCCATTTAATTTCGCCCAAACAATTGCTTCTGAATTAGGTGGTATTTTTCTATTTTTATGAGCGATAACTTGTTTAATTTTCGGGCTCTGGTCACGATAAATGTTAAGTTGGATCTCTGTGTTGGCTTAACTCAAAATTTTTCTTGTTAAATCTAGTGTGAAACCGTTCCTTATCATGAAACCAAAACCGTAGTGTGAAACCGTTCCTTATCATGAAGTCCACGCCAAGTATTATTTCGTCTACTATTTCCGCCACTGTAAAATCATGCTTAACTGTCGTAGAACCAATCGTGATTTCCTTGGTAATCTTTTCTCTGATAGGGGCCTCTTGACTTGTAGCTGTTTGCAATCTTATTCGTATAAACGTTTCTAATTCACCCTTGACGAGGTAACTTCTTATTATTGAGTGTGAAGGTCCCGTGTCTTTCCACAGTTAAGCTATTTGGCTTTCGAGCAATTTTTTAAATGGAGTTTCTGGAACCATCGGTTATGCCAGTCAGTCACAATGAATCAACTCTGGTCTAAGTGGTCGACAACTCAAAGATTGCCGATATCTCAAAACCTAAAACCTGTGCCAGTCAGATCGTACCCCACTAAACTGACATGATCCTGTCGTTCTTCATATCTGGGTTCCTCTGTGGATTGATTTAATGAGCGCTTGTATTTTTACGGCAATCACGTGTCATATGCCCATATATATTACAATTGTAGCATTTACTTTTAAATTGAGTATCACGATTGGCAGCTGTGTGTTCGGATTTATTGTCTGCTTTAACCGCTTGGCACACTACGTGGAGCCGATCGGGCCTTTGGAGCCGATCGGCACAACGCATTTGCTGTCTCCTGTGCTAGAGCTGTGGTAACCTTTCCGTAAATGTTACCATGGGCGCAATCACTGTTGCGCGTTTTGTCTCCATATTGCGTATGCCATCAATGAACGCATCTACATTCTATAAAATCACTCGACAAATCTGCATATGACAAATGCGCAAGCCTTTCGACGTCCGCTGCATACGCCTGGAAAGTTTCGCCCTTTCGTTGCATTCTGCCCTTCAGCTCCATTCTGTATAACTGTTTCATGTGCCTTATTTGCGTTGAAGTGTGTTGTGAATTAATAAAAGTAGTTTGGCACTACAGTCCTATAAGAACTTCGGCCGAGCTCTCTCACCACTTTGAACTGTGCGTGTTATATTTGTACTCACAGGGGTGGGACCTACAGTTTATTGCCGACTCCGAACGGCGGGTGAGAGCTTTTCATAGGTAATGTTTTACTCTCGTTGGTTTGCCATTTACTGCCGAGAGGTAGCGTGGTATAGAAAAATGTTTCTATGAAAAGAAGTTGAACCGGGGACCTTTCGGCTCGCAGTCCAACGCACTAACCACCGTGGCTGAATTAGTTCACAACATTTTTCTTTTCCTTATGGATATTCACTTTTCACACAATTTTGGATGTTGCTGTACATATGTTGAGCGCATCATGTGTTTAGCATGTGTACTCATGTTGTACAGCAACATGTTCATAACATTGTTCCAACGCTTCACGCTGGCAACAATGATAATAATTTGGCAAAGCGCTAAAGCTTTGTTTAGGCCACACCTCTTTCAAGTTAGCTTACACAGTTAACAGAGGCTTGCAATACAATTTTCCATTGCATGATTAAGGGGCTATGTTAAAATAAGCAAAGCTGCGGTTCTCCAACAATTATACTATTTCGCAATTGGTGTCACCAAAAACTGCAAGTCGGTCTTTCTTCAAAAGTCACGTACACCAAAATTGAGTGCATGCGAAAACTCACTAGAACATAGTTAAAATAGAATTTAAGAAAAGCTTGCAACGAAGGTATTGTTAATACCTTTCGTTGCAATTTAAAAGATTGTAGTTTAATCAACCTCAAGTAGAGGTAGTGTTAAATAAAAAGTAACTTTAAAATTTAAAAAGTAAATATAAAAGTGTTATTTCAACAGTGAAAAACATTACGAAACGACTTTTCAATAAGTGCAGCCATAACCACTAAATAAATGTTTCGAACACTTTCTGGAACAGTCTGCAATACTTTAGCTGCGTCACCTTTTAGCGCCACCATAAGTGCGGCGACGCTGTCATCATGGTTTCATCGATTACTTACGGCCGTGGTCTCAATTTACATCTTGAAAATGTTGAACGCTGTGGTTCCATCGTACATCGGGGATTTTAGCTTCGTACCACTAACAACATGCTGTATAGGCCCATTTATCTGCAACACGTGCAAATCCTTTCTTATGTCCTGGATTACCATTTTCTAATCTTTGAATTTTATCATCAACACCATTTATATGCGCTTCAAGTTAATTGACTTTCCATGTAGCGTATTAGAAATTTCCAGAAGTTGCTTAGAATGTTTAAAAACTGTTCGGAATTTTCCTGAAATTTCTGGTCTATTTTATTTGAATTTTCTTGAAGCTCAGCTTTAAGTTGATTGGAGTTTCCTAGCACTTTTTCCTCAAGCCGATTGGAATTTTTTTTGTAGTTGTTTTGAAGTTCTGCTTGAGGTGATTTGATTTTTCTTCCATTTTCTGAAACTGCTGCTGCATAACTGCGATTAACTGACTCATATCAAAAACTTTTAATTTATCCTCTGTGTCCAGTTTTTTTGATGACGATATTGCAGCTTCAACTTCAAAATCATGATCAGCGAGATCAATGCCCTGCGCCAATAGTTCGTCCATTATGCGCATGTGCAGCTCTACTTTCGTACCAGTAGCTTACAGACAGCTCCTTGTTTAGCTGGTCCTCTTTCAATCCTACTTCTGACACCAATGTTACAAAAATTCAGTCTACCGAAAACAAGTTCGTGTCACTGGATTATAAACAAAATGAACCAGTTGGGAAGGTTAGATCACATGGGAAATTTTAAAGTAGGTGTAATTATGATAGTTCGGATTATCAAAATTATAGTCGGTCTAAGCCGACTATAAATACCCTACACATATGTGTGGTTACCATTCAAAGTGATATATAGGTCACCAGGGTATACGAATCCTGAAAATAACTACAAACATTCAATCGCTGAAGAATTTCCATTGATTTGATACCCATATTTACATATGGGTAGGTGTACCGAATATCGATTTCTTTTTTGGTGAACCACAAGTCTTTTCGCCGGAAAACATTATTATCATGTATTTGAGCATGATGTCAATACATATTTGACCAAAAAAGTTTACCTAAGCACGTATACAGTAAAATTGATCTGTATATATAAATTTTATATGAGGTATTTGAACATAAGTGGTCGGATCATAGGTCACAATGGACCGATCTCGCCAATTTTTTCGCACATACAGCGTAGGTATATTAGTAATCTAAGTTATAAGTTTCATTTATCTAGCTCTTCAATTTTTAAAGTCTTAGGGATTTCAACAGACAGACAGACAGACAGACGGACAGACAGACGGACAGACAGACAGACGGACAGACGGACATCGCTAAATCGACTCAGGAGGTCATGCTGATCAAGAATATATATACTTTTCCATACCGGAGATGCTTCCTTCTGGGTGTTACAAACGGCGTACCAAACTGAATATACCCTTTCACTCTTAGTGTAGGGTATAAAAACACACTAGTACTTGGTTTTAACTAGTATAATTTAAACTAGTATTAATTAACTTAATTTATTTAAATAACAACTTAATAACAATCACTTATAACAACTGCTGTATTACTACAATGTATCTTGAAAATGTTCGCTCACGAGATGCCCTAGTTCACTATCAAATCATAACTGAAGTGCTGTGCCTCAGATGCGCCACTCGTATATACTGAATGCATCAGTTCGACGCGTTTCGACACGGTTTGCATCTCATTCGTACACAATATAATAATTTAAATAATTCATATAACACAATATTTCCACTAAAATTACAACAAACATTGCATAATTACGTTTCCCACTTTACCCCAGAATATGATTTTACTTTACCCCCATATCACAATTTGAACATAACTTAGCACCATATAAACTATGTTAAATTATGTATATTTCAAATATTCGATCATTTAAACACCATCGGTACTCTAAAACACTTTCAAATACATTTTTTTTACTTGTTTTCGATATGCTGTAAAAAATATATTGATGGATAAAAAAGTTGATGTCATATTAAGAAAATCTTGTCATTTGGTTTTCTTATTTTAAGTGCAAAAACATGTCCACAAATTGAAATTTCCCACAGAAACCCATGTCCCGCTTTACTCCAGGTTTTTTTTTGAAGACAATGAAAAATATGGAAAAAAAAATTTTAATACAAAAACCGAAATCAAAACCGTAACTTGGAACCGGTATACCGAAACCGTTTCGTTATAAAAACTTAAAACCGATCTCGAAACCGTTTTTCGTTTAGGTTTCAATCCCTGGTTTTAATGTGCTGATCTTCCATCTCTTTCTCGCACATTGTCTTAGTGCGCTGAATGATTTCCGTCTCCTTCTAACACATTGCTTAGTGCGCTGAGTTGCCTTGTGCTCATTTATTATTGTTGATTACTTGCACTATGGGGAAAATTACATATTTTCGTAGCAATTGCTGCACGCAACAACAACTTTGGCAAAATCTTGAGTTGATGCAGTTTTTGCATTTCGTTCTATCTTCAATGCACATAATTCTTATTGTTTTTATTGGAGAAGGAAAACTTAAGCGACTTGAAATGTCGAATTTGCAGGGAAATATCGCTGATGAAGAGGTTTGGCTGCCTCTAAAACAGCTGTACGATATGCCACTCAATGCATTTTGCCAATTGTCTGTTGTTTTATTTGTTGGTACAAAACACCCCATTTGTACCGACTGGACCTTGGGCACGTTAACACAATATCTTATTTTTTTTTATAATAAAAACAATTTATTAATTTGAAAAATTATGTGAATGAATATTATTTTTTTTATCATGGTATTAGGAATGTCAATACCAGCCCATTTTTCAATCCCAAAAATGTTGGGACTAAAAAATTTTAATCCCAGGTTCCAGGGATTAGTCGCGGAATTGAAAAATATGGATTTTAAAATTGAATAACCATATCTCTGATTGAAAAATAAACCATTGTAATTTTTAAGTCTCAAACAAAACTCATATATCACCGCATGGGTGTCCTCAAGGAGAGGATAGCGGTAGTGACATCCCCGCGGACTTGGCAGAATAGAGAGCATCGAACTGTGCGCCTCCCACTGTTTTTCGTGTTTACGCCTCTTAAGTGGATCTAAAATAATGCGTGTTTGCGCCTAGAGCTATTGTGCGTTTCGGGCGCCTACCACTTTTATTGTGCGTGTTTGCGCCTATTAAGTGGAGC